>CM075864.1:7137226-7634726 GCA_038021265.1 Cyprinella venusta | reverse complement strand
AAATTTGAGAGGACACGTTGCCAAAGACTACCAACAACCTGTATAAAGTCCAAAAAATGTATAATATGATAAAGACGTTTATAAACTCTAATAACATATTTATCTATAAAAAAATAATAGTAATATTATTTAAGGGATTACGGAATTATAATAATACATAACATAGTATGTATTCCTGGGCTATATCAAAATTCGATATGTTGCATTGATTGTAATGCACTTTTCGTTTGTTCATTAAGTTTCCTAAAGAGTATGATAAATATATATATACTGTATATATATATATATATATATATATATATATATATAATTTCATTTTTAAATCACAAATGGTATCCTAATATATTTTTAAATACTATTACAGTATTTATTTTATTTTTATATTTATTTATTTTTTTTATTTTTTTTACTTTTTATTCATTTTTTATATTTCTATTACGCTTAGTAATTATTTTAGTAATTTTATAGTTCTCATCAAATATTAATATTTTATTGTATTTCAATTAACAAAAACTTTTGAATATTTTTTGGTTTAGTTAATAACCACACTTCTCAAAGTTCAAAGCGAAAACAAAGATTAGGATAACGATAAAGGATTTCAATTGATTAAATCTGAGAGATGTACACATCTGGTCAGCTACAAGAAGTATATAACGAATATATATATATATATATATATATATATATATATATATATATATAAATAATGTTATTTATGTGTTATATTATGTTATATATATAACAGTTACAAATACTAATACTTTATTAAAATCTTGTTAACATCAGTTAATGCACTGTGAACTAACATGAGCAAAAAATGAACAGCTGGATTTGAGTGAACTAACGTTAACAAAGATTAACAAAAAGAGTTGCTCAATACATTAATAAATGAACCTTATTGTAAAGTGTTACCATTGTTTTTTATATATAGCTACAATCAACCAGCCCTACATGTCAAAATCTGCACATATCATGACAAGTTTCTCTTTCTGACTCACAAAATCACACAGAAAGACACTTACGAAGCACTCGGCAGCATCATCCATGAAGCCTAACTGAAAGCGCTGCTCATCCTTAAAGGTTTCGGCTAGAGCATTACGCAGGTTATCTGAAGGTAACGCCCGCTCTCGGCTGTGCTGGAACTGACAGAATATTCCCTGCAACACAAACATGAAGTGCTTTTTAACCATAACACAAAAGCATTTCATAAAGAAAGTATTAAATGCTGCTTTGGCCATGACAATACCTTCAAAGCGCAAAAGATGCAGGAGTCCCCCAAGCAGTAATGGTTTGGAAGCTGACGAAGACTCCGTCTGAAGATATCGAGGTGCCAAAGCACCTAGAGTGCATGGAAATAACAGGAAATTCAGATTTATTCAATGATTGACAAGCATTTACTACATCTCTGCTCCAAGCTGAAATGAGCAGCCTCGCAGTCTACTTTCTAAGGGTATTTATTTCTATTTATTTCTATTTTTTCTATTGTTTATTTTATTTATATTTATTTCTATTTCTAAACTACTCATACTTCTGATTTTGCATGACGCTTCAAAGTGACGATCTAAAAGTCAACATCCGATGGCCATGCATTATTTCTTTTAGCCTTTTCTTATTGGGAGTCATTTTATTCTTAAAACTCTGAGAAATATGACTCATTGTCCTTGCTTGGTGGAACAGCTTAAGGGAGATTACGCTATGACAGAGGATGAGGGGTGAGAGATGTTCGTGTGTGTGTGTGTGTGTGTGTTTGGATTGGCAGTGTAAGGTTACTCTTCACTCTGTGTTTTTCCCTTAGGCCCCAGACAACTTAGTCTGAGTATGACCTCCTCACTCCATGGTGATGAGTACAGGAACAAGATAGCAGAATGAGGAAGAGATACACTCAATCATAATGTCCACGATCCTATCCAAGAGGGAAAACTGGCTTGCAGTAACTAGCGGACTGGGAGCATGACAAACACTGTTGTGAGTAAAATTTGGGGGTTGATGGGTGGAGTTGGGATGTCGTAAATACTCTGACCACAGGAACATGTCGTTTCCTCCTCAATGTGAGTCATAAGCTAGTTCGAATGTTTGGGGGGGATATTTTTACATTAAAGTATCTGATCTGACTTTTATATGTAGATGAATACACTAGGTAACAATATTTTGTTTGTTCAAAGTTGAAGCCATTAGAAAGTGATTATGAATTTAAGCCATGTTAAATGTCATTATGTTCGTAATTGAATAATTTAGTCTAATATAAGGATTACCATCACCATATTCATTTGCCTCAAAGCACCATTGGTAAGATATCTATGTACAGTTCAAAAGTTTGGGGTCAGTAAGTCTATTTGAAGAAATTAATACTTCTATTGAGCAAGGATGCATTCATTTGATCAAAACCTACAACAAAGACATTTAATTAGTAACAAAAGATATATATTTCACACAAGCTGTGTAAAACATTTATCATGATTTCCACAAACTTAAAGAGAAACTTTTTTTGGAAATGGGCTCATTTTACAACTCCCCCAGAGTTAAACTGTTGAGTTTGATCATTTTTGAATCCATTCAGCCGATCTCAGGTTCCGGCGGTACCACTTTTAGCATAGCTTAGCATACATCATTGAAGTGGACAAGACCATTAACATTTCTCAAAAAAAAATTGCCCAAAGAGTTTCGGTATTTTTCCTATTTAAAACTTGACTCTTCTATAGTTACATCGTTCACTAAGGCTGATGGAAAATGTAAAGTTGCGATTTTCTAGGCTGATATGGATAGGAACTATACTCTCATTCCTGCGTAATAATGAAGAAACTTTACTGCCGTACCATACAGCAGGCGTAATGATATGACACAGCGCCTGAAAATAGTCCCCAGCTCGGTATTAGCCTATTTTAAGGCACGGCTGGAAAATATCGAAACACTTTGGTCAATATTTTTTGAGAAATGCTAATGGTCCTGTCCACTTCAATGATGTATGCTAAGCTATGCTAAAAGTGGTACCACCAGAACCGGAGATCGGCTGAATGGATTCAAAAATGGTAAAACTCAACAGTTTAACTTTGGGGGAGTTGTAAAATGAGCCTATTACCAAAAAGAAATGTTTCTTGAGCAGCAAATGAGAATGATTTCTGAAGAATCATGTGACACTGAAAACTGGAGTAAACATGCTAAAATATAGCTTTTCATTACAAAACAGTTATTTTAAGTATTAACAAACATATATAATATTAAGTAGAGTAAGTAAGATTTTTTACTGCATTTTTGATCAAATAAACGTAGGCCTGGTGAGCGTAGGACTTCTATCAAAAACATTTAAATATCTTAAAGGAGTACTTCACTTTAAAAAAAACTTTTGCTGATAATTTACTCACCCCCATGTCATACAATATGTCCATGTCTTTCTTTCTTCAGTCGAAAAGAAATTAAGAAATTAAATTAATTAATTTTTGATGAAAACATTCCAGGATTTCCTCCATTTAATGGACTTCAATGGGAACCAAATGGTTCAAGGTCCAAATGAGAGTTTCAGAGCAGCTTCAAAGGGCTTTAAACGACACCAGACGATGAATAAGAGTCTTATCAAGCGAAACGAGCGGTCATTTAAAAAATAAATAACAAAGTGTAAGTTTTATAAGCACAAATGCTCACCTTGCTCTGTTCCATGATGCGCGTTCGTGACTCTCCTGTTCGAACTCGTGCATCAAAATGAACAAATCTTTTTTTGAGTCATAAGACTCATGACTGAAACTCATTCATCGTCTGGTGTCGTTTGAAGCTGCACTGAAACTCATTTGGACCTTGAACCTTTTGATTCCCAATGAAGTCCATTATATGGAGAAAATCATGGAATGTTTTCGTCAAAAACCTTAATTTCTTTTCGACTGAAGAAAGAAAGACGTGGACATCTTGGATGACATGGGGGTGAGTAAATTATCAGCAAAAGTTTTTTTAAAAAGTGAACTACTCCTTTAATGATTCCCAACCTTAAATGGTAATGTGTGTACCAATAGATAGATAGATAACTGAATGGATAGAATGAAAAAAGTTCCCCAAGGCAAACCTACCTGCACTGCACTGTTGAGGAAGCAGCTGTTCTGTCCCGGCTCATTTAGTAGTCCCTTAGTGGGGGCCAAGGACATCATAGATCCCGGCTGGTAAGACTTGGAAAGATTGCCTCCCGGTCTCCTGAAGAACTTGACCCATGCCATTGGATTTGGGGTATTTGCCTTCCTGCTGATGAACAGTTACTTGTTAAAGAAGGTTTGAATTGTAATTTCAAGTAATGATTTCACAAACAAAAGATGGTACTATTGGAAAAAAAGGTTGTTATGACTATTTAACTTGAGGCTTTTAAGGTCTGCTTCCCAGTCCTTTATTTTTGCAACTGACCTGTATGTAAGACGTCTCTTGATGTGTATGTCCAAGACAGGATGGTTTGATCATTCCCAGAATTGAGTTGGGGAATTTGGCGAGTTGTTGGCGGATACTGTGGCCATAAGGCCTCTAGTGACTCGCAGCATGGTTATAAAGCACACATGAGGTGTCAGCTGGAATCAGTCAACCTTTAAAGGGTCGTCCATGTTTCTGACGCTACTCTTGAAGGACATCAGCCTTAGGACGAGCAGGACTCACTCTGTGGAGAGAAGCAAACGCATGAATTCTTGAAGCAATGAACATGCCTGCTTGAATACCTCGCTCGCAATTTAATCTACATTTTGAATCTGAGCCTGACCAATCCCACGCATCGATTCCTGCAAATTGAGACACCAACAACAACACAGAAACCCTTGTCATCATAAACACCTCCTTATAAATCATTAACGGGAGGAGTGGCTAATCATTCAAAACTGTGCAAAAGTCAGTAGGTCAGCTCATCCAACTGGCAATGCTGAGCTAAATAACATTATTGTTTAACTTTTATATGACTTTGCACCAAATTGTTTCTACATTATGCAAGGTGCAAGCAAGCTGACATCACGGTCTTGGCAAGTGCACAGAAAAGCAATAAAAGACTGAAAATATACAATGGCAGCTTCTTTGTTGCTTACAATTGAAAATAAGTATATTGCGCGGATAAAACAAATTCAGTCAGTGGCAAAGACTTTAATATCTTTCGCATTAGGATGAGTCAATCATGACGTGATGACATTGCATTAAAGCAAAACTGTAGTAAGTCCAAGTCATTTTTTTATATACGTAGTGCTTTATACAATTCAGAAGTTTCAAAGCAGCTTTACAGTTATAAGCAGAATCATAACATTGTGTTTATAAATTTTAGTAGTTTAAGCTAAAGCTTCTATAGAATGGTACAGTTATTCATCTCGAGTCAGTTCGATGTTAATTCAACTCAGTTCAACAAATGTTTAAAGTTAATCAATTATAAAAGGAGTTCACTCAACTATAAGCATTTTTCCAAAGATAATACTGTCATTATTCACTTTGAGTCAGTTCAGTGTTGATTCAGTTCAGTTCAATAACTGTCCATCTCGCAAAGTTGATCATGAAACAATTTAAATAGAAGTCCTCTACAGAAGACAATAATGCCATTGCTCGGCTAAATTTAGTCCAATGCTGATTCAATTCAAAACCGTAAAGTTGATTAGAATTGCTTTACAGAACTGACAAAAGCAGCTCTGCAGAAGACAAGTGTCATTATCCAACTCAATTCAGTTCAAGTTTTGATCTCATTTGGTAGAGTCGGTGCAGTCCGATAATATTTCAGAATATTACTGACAAAACTTCATTGTCTTTTAACATCACTGATGTTCATCTTTCATCTTCATTGCAGCCAAAGAGGTCAAAGCTTCCTGATAACATTCCCATTCTTTACTCTCTGGAAAACTTTCCTTACTTTTACTACTCGACCTCAGTGCTGAATCTCCTGATCAAAACGCAGGCAAAGAAGGAGCAGAAACAAGCAATAAGCAGAGGCGTTAGTAAAATAACAAGATTATTAACAATAAACGGCATATAAATCAAAACTTCCTAGTGCCTAATGTTACTGAATGAAATGTCGACCCAGGACAGGCTTTAACCATACAAGCTTTGGGGTGTTGATGGACTCGATCTACTCCATCTGTGTTTTGATCATCGTTCCGAGTCTGATCTGGATGTAGTCTTTGACAAAAGCGCGTTTTTCTCAGCTTTTTGCTCAAAAAGTTTAAGCTAGAATAAAGCAGGTTGTTCTATCTTTTGATATATTGCATGTTTAGATATTCCTGCAACATATTCATAGGGGGCCATGAAAATTCTGTGATAATGATAAAATTGCTGGCAAACTTTTTTTTTACGCTGGCGGGGAAAGAGTTAACTGAACAGGACATTTTTTGGTTCTGAGATTGTGGTGTTGAGGTCTGGAGAAGATAAACTGCAGAACCGTTTGATTTGGTGAAAACTGAGCCAAAAATAAGATGACGTGGGAGATATTTGTTACTTTTGATTTCAAGTTCAGTTTCAGCAAATGCTGTTAAACTATGTTTGTCCCAAAATGAACTACATATTCGTCTCCAGCTCTTGTGACTGTCGCTCATTCAGAAAAGCATCAACAAATGAGTAAGATTTCAAACTTGAGAAAGCATAATGTCAGAATAATTCATGTTATTTTTTCTCAGAACGTGTCAGTACACAGACAGCAACGGAAACCTGAAGAACAGCATTTCATTCGAACTCAGTAGTAGTTTTAAGGTGAACAGGGGACAGTTAGACCACTGACCCAATAACAGTATTTCGGCTGAGATTTAACAAAAAAAGCAGCACGTAAACAAGGCAAAAACACCTACTTGAGGCTGTGAGGGGCTTTTCTTCTCATTTATAATGTGGTCACAGTCTGCCATAGGAACACATTCCAGGGTGATCACTTAAGATACAGTGTTGCTAAAGAGCTCTGAGCCCTGGGGACACACCTCTGCAAACACATGCTCCAGTTTGAGCCAATAACAACTAGTTTGAACATGATGTTCATGTTCAGGTGTTTCCCCCCCTTGAAAATCTATTAATCATCTGTTCAGTCTCTTAATAATAATTTAATAAGGAAAAGGCCGATTCAATCTTCATGAGACACTCAAAGTCATATTTCACAATGAAAACTACTACTTTTTTGCATTGTGGTATTATTTTACCCACATTATTTGATAAAATATTGCATTACTACAGTAAAGCAGAGAAAAAGACAATGAATTTTTATGATATCTTAAAGGGTTAGTTCACCCAAAAATGAAAATTCTGTCAGTATTTACTCACCCTCATGTTGTTCCAAACCTCTATGTGTTTATTTATTCTGCTGAACATAAAGGAAGATATTTGGAAGAATGTTTTAATCAAACAGATCTCATTCCCCATTGACTACCAGTATGTATTTTTTCCTACTATGGTAGTTAATAGGGAATGAGATCTGGATTTGATTAAAACATTCTTCCAAATATCTTCCTTTATGTTCAGCAGAACAAATAAACACATAGAGGTTTGGAACAACATGAGGGTGAGTAAATACTGACAGAATTTTCATTTTTGGGTGAACTAACCCTTTAATGACTTGCCCACACTGCAAAAAAAAATATTTTCATGATTTGTAATCACAACATTTTTTCTTTTGTCAAATCAACTTAGATAATTTATGTAGTTCACATAACATAATATTTTGAGTTTCTGGTGATTAAATCAATCTCCTTCATTGTATTAACTCATTTTTTCCATTTCAATGAACTTGAAATTTTAAGGCAACGACTTATTTTTTTTAAGTTAAATCAACAATATTTTTTTACAGTGCAGTTTTTCAAGGATGCTTAAAGGGATACTCCACTTTTTTGGAAATAGGCTCATTTTACAACTCCCTCAGAGTTAAATAGTTGAGTTTTGCCGTTTTCGAATCCATACAACCGATTGTCTAATATTTAGAAGAATATCAGTAATCAGACAGTTTCTGGTCTCATTGACTTCCATAGTAGGAAAAAAATATACTTTTTTAGCCTATTTCCAAAAACAGTGGAGTATCCCTTTAAATATATCGGTCACCAAAGTATCGGCTGATATATGTTAATTTTTAATGTTAACGTAATTGGTCTGATAAGAAAAAATGGCTGATATATTAAAGCTGATAAATACAGGATTATTTAGCTGAGATGCTTCAGATGCGCACAGATTGCTTGAAATATAATTGGAATCACTTCAAAAAAGAAAAAAAAATATCAAGAGCCATCAAACCAGAACCATCAAATCATGTGCAGCACAAGTCATATAGGCTACATCAAATTATAACATGAAAACTATAATTTTGTGCTTGGGACATGGTTTTTAATTGTGAAACTTTGTTTTGTAATCAGGCTCAAAAGTGATTGGATTAAGATGTATCTGCCAATATCGGTTATCGGCTTTCAAATGTAAAGAGTTTAAAAGGTGGAGATAAAAGTAAATTACTGTTTTTAAAAAGTAAAAGTTAATAAACTGACAAAGCTAGTAAGAAATCAAATCTGTAAAAAATTGAAAAGGTAGTCTGTTGGGATATTGTTAGGTTTACATGCATTTCCTTTAACCAAAAAACACGGGCAATGAGATTTAAAATGCAGGCAAAACTTCTATGAAACAGAAAATTTCTTCATATAAACATAACATTGAGCAGTATTTTAACAGATTTTCATAGAATGCCATGGAAACTAAAATCCTCCAAAAGTCCCCTTCTAATATTACTTCAACTTCCATCACTCAGATTAAAGGTACTTTCTTCTTTGAGCAAACATAACGGAAAAACTGAATTTTGTTGTAACCCAAGAAAATTCTAACTGCTGAATTTTATTTCAAGTAGAAACCATTTAGGAAGAGGCTGAAAAAAGCCCCTGGATAAAGTTCCCCAGGGTAAGAATCCCATTTCTTTGTTAGAGATGTTTTAATAACTTTTTTTTAATAACTTCGTTTTTCTTATCCATACCCACACATGGTCCCAACTACTTCTGTTTGGACCTCTCAGATGTCACAAGGCTGGAAACATGAGTCTTATCATCACTGGCAGTAATAGAAAGCAGCGTGGCGCAGAGCGAATCATAGCTACCACAATCAGGTGATGATGTAGCTGGAGAGCGGAAAATGCTGACATTATGGGTGGCGTTTTTTCTCCTGAGCTCATGAGCCACCGGTTATGGTAATTCATCCCAGCATGACACAAACTTGGCCAGCAAAAGCGAGGGTGAGGTAGCACAGAAAGAAAAAAAAGAGATTAATGACAAAAATACCTGTCATTTGAAAGCTACAGAATCTGTACACTGTAAGATTGGTTCATTATCTAGACGATTATCTCTTTATCAGTGGTATTTGCAGAGCCAAACCTCACTCTAATTGCTCAAACTTAAAGGATTAGTTCACTTCAAAATGAAAATGCTGCCATCATTTACTCACCCTCAAGTTGTTTCAAACCTGTATGAATCTTCACGAAAGAAGATATTTTGAAGAACGTCAGTAACCAGACAGTTGATATACTATGGAAGTCAACGGGGTCTATCAACTGTTTGGTTACCGGCATTCTTCAAAATATCTTCTTTTGTGTTCAGCAGAAGAAAGAAATCCACACAGGTTTGAAACAACTTGAGGGTGAGTATATGATGACAGAATTTTCATTTTGAAGTGAACAATTCCTTTAAGGTTGTGGATTTTAACAAACCACTAACCCCAAACATTAAAGTTTGGCAACCTTGCTCTATTTGTGCAAAACACATCAATCAAATATGGCGCTTTTCCACTACACGGAACCGACTCGAATCGACTCGACTCTGTTTGGTTTTCTTCTGTTACCCTTTTCCACCAAAAAAGAACTGATTGGGAACTGGCGCTGGTTCAAAGTTGGTTCAGAGTTGGTTTAACTTGCGAACCCTTTCAGAATCTGTTTTAGAGCGCCCAGGGAACGACTTCGTTACGTCACTGTGTGCGTCGCCATACGTCTTAGCTAGAAACGCTTGCAAACAACATTACTTTGGGATTATCTCTAACTCGTGTACAAAGAAGGCTTTAAAAACAATTGAAATATGTAAGTCTTTTAATCTTTTCTTTTGATATGTAATCTTTTCTGATAAGTTATGTACCCCTGTCTTGTGTCCTTTTTTTGAGTATTTGTGTCACTTGCACCAACTTCAAGCATAACAATTGACCCTTCGCTAAGCCACGCCCGAAAACCGCCACTGGCCAATCATGTCTTAGCAACCGTAACTATGCGCGGGAGGTCTGGCAAGCTTTCGAACGAGGGAAACATGCTGAAGCATTGTGCGTATGGATTGTGCAAATCTGATACCGGTATAACGAAAGTTTGGACGGGGGAGAGGAATTGTTTTCCAAGAGGAGAAATGATTGGGGTGATCTAGCATCTATGTGCGAGAGTCGAGACCCATTCACAATACTGGTAAATGTCGACATGCTTAACAACAAACACCTATAGCTTGGAAATATTGACGGTTCTTTGGTCATAATGATATAACGTAAAATAAGACGATTAAAGAGACAAGACAAAGGCTCACTGACATACTTTAAAATATATTTCAGCATTTTGTTAATCGACGTCCTACTAAGGTTACCCCTTACTAAGTTACTTAACCCAATCCGATCGCGGCTCTCCCGGTATTAGTGTTATTCCACAAGATTTATTGATAAGCTGTTTGATTTATAATTATTAAGATTATTTTCTAATACCCTGCTGTGTATGAACATAGCTGTTCCTCAATTTGAACTGTCAGCGTATGAGGCGCTGCTGCTTGCACTGGGACTATAACGTTAGGCTTTAACTTTAATTTTTAAGAAATTATTCTCTAATCGGTTGCATATAATGTCGTGAATATATTCCTCGAATGCATACTGTAGTCCCTTTTGTCTTGCTCTCTCAGATATTTCACTTGTTCGCTGAAAATTACTAATTATCTCATTGGAATGTCTGACACCGGGTGCATCCACACTATAATAGATGGGCCAGCCGCGAAAGCTTGACAGGCATAGCAACAGTAACTAGGGAGGGCGGGGCTTAGCGAATGGTCAATTACAAAGCCGTACTCCATCGTGTTTCTGCAAATGTTTCTCCTGGCTTTGCGATGGTCAGAAAAGATGTTTAAACACATCTAAACACGCCCCAGCCCCTGACGTAAGCATGATGTGGTAAAAGAACGGTTCTAGTCCAGCAAAGAGTTGGTGTGGCTTTGGAACCAGTTTTCCTGGCCGAGAACCGGTTCTTTGGCTGTCAAAACACAAAGAACTGGTTTGCGCGCAGGCACCGGCTCCGAATCGGCTCTCAAAATGCTTTGACGGAAAAGGGGTATGTGTAAAAGTTCTACCTGTTCCTGCTTTCGGGTACTTTTTTTTGTATCGCCTCCGGTGAGGTTCTGAGCGAGCTAAGGCTCGCTGAGGCGATACTAAATGTGACGTGAAAACAATGCCGAGTGCTGATTGGTCAGAAGGAGTATCCAGAATAACCCTGCCATTTTGAATAAATAGTATGGCCAGAGATAGTTACTAAACTTACTACTATTATTATGCCAACTCGGAAGAATACGCCGTGGGCAAACAAGGAGGTGGAGACTTTCCTATGTTTGGTTGCCGAAGAGAGGATCCAGTGAGAGCTTGACTGGGAAGAGAGGAAAGAAATGCGTCACTATGACGACCAGGTACTATTTGTGGCGGTACTGTCTGCACTGGAAAACGAAGCGAAAAGCGAGCTGAGTCGAGGCGAGCTGGAACTGGTAATGGAAGAGCGCCATTAGATTCTTGCAATGTATTTTTAAAGGCCAAACTGGAACCATCAAACCAAAACTTGACAAAAACCCAATAGGACTTTTCCATTGGGATTTGGATTATAAAGACAACGATAAGGTGAATGATCTACTAATCAGTAGATGACTTTACCTCTTTAGTGATCACTTCGGTAAATGCATAAATGTCATGATGATGATGACGTTTAATGTCCCTGTCAACCTCAGTAGTCCCATTTAGCCACTTGTTAGGGGATATTTCATGGTGTGTTTTATGATGTAGAATAAAACATGAAAATATCTTAACCACAGACTTAAGCATTTAGACTCCAAACACAAGGCCCTATAGCCATATCTAAGCATCAGAACATCATAGCTACTAAGCCAGACATTTCAACATATACACTAATGATTACAGTCTGGTTTCAGTCATGCAATGGGACTCTTGCTCTTCTTACCTAATGTAAGTGAGGATATTCCCACACCCATTCTATAAAGAGCTGAAATTTGCGCTACAGATGACATAATTTCCTGTGCTTTCATTACTCCTTTGATCAGCTTCCTAATTCACGACTCCTCTAAACTGACATTTTTGTGCTAAGAATATATGAGAAGTAAAATCCTGATTATTCTCGGTCTTGAACTATGCAACACATTTAACCCAAACATTTTTATATTCCAAACATGTTCTGGGGAACACGCACACAAACAACATACTCACATTATGTTGATAAAAAATACTCACATTATATTGAATTGTAATAGAACATTTAAGACTTTAAGTAAAATAATAAATGGCGCTTTCTACTTACATTATCCATTAGTTTTATACTACCTACGCATTAATTACCTGCCACGACTACAGCTCTAAAGATTATAATTTATCTGCATGGAGCTCCAGGTTCTGTAATGTACAAAATTGATGGCTAACTGTCTAATCACCAACGGTTTAATATCTTTCCTGAGCTAAAGTAAAGATCCCTCCACAGATTGACAATTCAGAGAATAATGAAGCACCTGCAGGTGTAATTCACTTGTAATTCACATAATTTGTAACACTGCTCAATGTATAATATTGAACATTTACAGTAATAAAATATGACAGTTAATTTAAAATAAGAACATTTATTCCAAGTTCAAAAAGTTTAATGAGCTTTTCTGCTTTTTTAATTAATTGACACTTTCTTCAACTCCAACTCACTTTTTCTAAATAACTCGTGATTTGACGTAAAGAAATGTGGCCAAAATTTAATCACATTATGGATAAGTACCATACTTTATTGGAAGCAGCAAAATATCATGCTATTTAGCATTTACAGCGATCCTATCATTGTGTAAAGTGGATATGTGTGACAAATATAACATTGTGAAATAGATCCCAATGAACGTAACATTTTTGCGTTTAAACAAAGACAAAATGTCTGAGTCTAAATCACGACACACTGACAGATTATGCAAAATGGCATGTCAACAGTGATCTCATCTATAGACTCCCACAGCAATGTAATGATGCGTTTGACTGAAATGTATCATAATGTTGCAATGCAAGCATGATAAAAATATCCAACTGAGGGAGGAGTCTGAAAATAATTTGTATGAGAAACACTTGCAGAAAATGACAGATGGATAGTTATGCAATAAAAACAAACAACTATTTTTGACATTTTAAAGGGCTGGGTTGAAAATATGCGTCTCGTTTTTAACTGATTCTCAATTTTGATGAACCGATGTGGATTCTTAAATCCCAAGAATCAATCTTTTAGTCTATGGCATGCAGTTCAGTTGATGAGTGAATCTTACACAAAACATTTGTAGCACCCCTCCCATCCAATAAATCACAATAAGCTTTGTGCTTAGTCTCATCTTCTGTCAATTATGAAATTCAAACGATTAATGTTGTTTTACCGCTCTATGGCATGACAGATCGTTGTAGCCATGAACAATTATCGCTTTCTCTTTTAGTCATACCATGAAATAAAGAAATTAAAATCAGAAGGTTGAAAATCGTGCGCACGATTTATTATTTTGTTCACTTGATTTGCTACATCATCCACAAGAATTAGCAAATCTAGGAAATAATTGGTAAATCATTTGCCAATTTACTTTTTTTTTTCTTTTGCATGTCATGTGCAAATGAATATACATAGGTACTAATGTATAACATAATATCAGTGCAACAACCAGGAAAAAATAGTTTTGGGGGTAACACATTACAAGTAATGTAATCAGATTACTTTTTTCAAGAAAATAAAGTAACATCACTTTTAAATTTACAACAAAATATCTGGGTTACTTTTTCAAACAAGTAACGGTAAACAGAAACAGTAATGCAAAAGTACCGTAATGCATTATTACCTTCCAAAAAAACTAAGTAATGCAATTAGTTACTTTTTTAAGGAGTAATGCAGTTTATAAAGAATTTCTTTTAAAAAGTAACTTTCCCCAAAACTGCGGAAAGATTTTTCATTACATTTGCCTCAGAAATGCCAATGTCCATAAACTCAATAGTAAGCTATAAAGTATTTTAATAAATATGTGCATATTTGTTATATTTTTCTTTAGCTTGTTCTTCGAAATTTAATGTATGTTTAAATAAGTCTATCATCAAAACAAGATGTTACTACAACTCTCACCCCAAATAAATTACACACAAATTAAACCTTGCCCAAAAAAGATATTTTGAAGAACGTCGGTAATAGAGCCCGACCGATAAAGGATTTTGAAGGCCGATACCGATACAAATATTTTTTGGTTTTAAAATCCGATATGCCGATATATCGGCCGATGTTTTTTTCATTTTTTTATTTCAGAAAGGCGCAACAAAACATCAACAGATTTCCCTAACATTAGTTATTTGTAGTTATTAATGAGTTTTAACCAAAATAATATGATAATGCATTTTAAAAAGAAACTTTCTAAAAGTTTTTTTTAATTGTCACAACAGAACAGACTGATGATGGTGGCATTAGCTAGCTTTATGGTTAGCTAGTCTATGATGATAGACCATAATTTAGCAATGGATTACGTCATACTGCAAATTGTAAAACATACATTTTCAATATAACCGGCCAAGGAAACTTCCGCCGGCCACAGATTTTGTCATGCTTATTTGAGTTAAGAGAACTGATGGGGATATTCTTTTAATTGTTATTCAAGCAATATATGTATCGTGACCAACTCAACGAGTGTTGCCAACAGGAACGGTGTAGAGTGCCCTCTGGTGGACAGACTACACAACACTCATGACATGGTTCAAGCGTGTTTTGTCCGTTTTTATTTTATTTTTGAAATATTCATTTATCGGCCATTATAACTGCCAATACCGATATCGGTCTGGCTCTAGTCGGTAACCAAACAGTTGATGGACCCCATTGACTTTTTCTATTGAAGTCAATGGGGTACATCAACTGGTTACCGACATTCTTCAAAACACCTTCTTTAGTGTTCAGCAAAAGAAAGAAATTCACACAGGTTTGAATCAACATGGACAATAACCACTGTGGGGAATATGGGACGGCCACACGCCACAGCAATAAAAACGTGAAGAATAACATCCTCCTCCTCTAACAGCAAAACCACAACAATTGCTACACAAAAAGACCAGTTTTGCCCTGGCGGGACACACTGCTGAGGCGAAACATGACACGCTCCCGAAACCCTGAAACAACACTGAGGGAGCGGCAGAAATCCCGGAGGAATGGAGAAGGCTCTTTTGGCTTCATGCAACAATGCTGCCCTCGTTTCCTGTGTGGGCTTCCTGTTGGTCATGCGCTGCGTTCCAGCACGCGGTCAGCACTTCGAGTACACAGACACCGGTCAGGTCACACCCATTAAATACACAATGCGTTTGTATGGAGGTGACGAAACAACTCCAAAACAAACAAAAACTGATGTATAGAGACATTAATTTTTATCAGTGACTGAAGTACAATATCCTACGAAACATACCCGACTTCCTAAATGTTTCCTCACTTCCCCTACGGCTTGCCAATAAATGTCTAATTCACAATGCGGCCACCAACTCGCTTTTCCTTCCATTTCCAACTGAAAAAAAAAATGGTTTCCTCCAACAGGGTTTAAAACATTTATTCAGCTTCAGTGGCTTCATGCATTATTAGTGAAGTGCTTAGTCAGACACTTCCAGATATTCAGAGGAGGATTCCTTGTAAACAATAACAAATGAAGCAGCTGGCCTCAAGAAGGGGTCTATTTAAATTCAGTGAGATCAGCAAAAACTTCGACCGCTTTCTTTGGGTACATTTACCTATAAGCACCTGTCTGTTACTTTCAGAGTAAAATCACACGGTAAAAATAAAATATGACGTGATCAATAAGTCATCACGGCGACATATGTTGTTTTACTTTAGCTCATCAAAAATAAGCAATTTCAACTTTTTTGATACAAGTTATACAAGATTTAACCTATCTTAAAGTCAGTTTAATATAATTCCAGTTGAAATTACCTGTACTGTACAGCCAATTTGATTCCACTTTTTGAAAAACTTGAAAGTTTGGAGTTATAGTGCATCATAAGCATGAAATCCAAAATAAAAGTTTGTTTACATACAGTAATATATTTGTACTGAGTATATAATATAAACAAACATGCATGTTTATATTTAAGAAATATTTGCATACTGATCTTATATATTTAAATTATATATAAATATTTGGACTGTCAAACGATTAATCGCGATTAATCGCATCCAAAATAAAAGTTTGTGTTTACATAATATATATGGGTGCACTGTGTATAGACCATTTCAAAAGATGTAAACAGCACTGGTCCAGAAGCACTTCCTGTTTCAGTTTGTAACTGTTTTCTTTATTTCACATATAAAGAAAACTTCTTAAAGATGTTTGTTTAACTTTTTGATTCAGTTTTAAATGTTCTGTTGGTTGTATTTTATCCCAGCTTTTATGTAGTGTTAAAAAACTGAAACAGGAAGTGCTTCTGGGCCAGTGTTGTTTACATCTTTTGAAATGGTCTATAATTATATATATATATAAACACACACACACACATGCTTGTAGATATATTTAAGAAATATTTTCATGTATATACTGTATATAGATTAATATTTAATTTATATGATATGTAAATATAAATATTTATATGTATATATATATATATATATTTTTTTTTTTCTTATATATACATGCATGTGTGTGTGTATTTATAATTATACACAGTGCACCCACGTACATTATGTAAACACAAACTTTTATTTTGGATGCGATTAATCGTGATTAATCGTTTGACAGCCCTAATAAATATATTATATAAATATTTTATTTATAAATCACACATTTCCCTAAATATATACACATGCATGTGTGTGTATTATAATAATATATACATATATGTGATTAATCGCTTCACAGCCCTAGAATAAACAACTTTCATTTCATTTCAATCTGGCTTATCATGACCTTAAAGGGATAGTTCACTCAAAAAAAAAAATAATAATAATAATAATTTTGTCATCATTTACTCATCATGCCATTCCAAACCCATAAGAATTTCCATCATCTTCAAAACTCAAATTAAGATATTTTCAATGAAATCTGAGTGATTTCCATCTCTCAATTGAAAGTCTGTTCACCCAAAACTCTGAGGGTTCAAAACATTACTAAAGAGAATGTAAAAAAATGAATAAACTAACCCTAAATAAAGATGTCAAATTAAGTTAATTCACAAAGCCTTAAACATAAACGTTCACTAATCAATGTTGTCCTTCCTGTATGATTCATAAATGTGACATCATTGTCAAGCTTGCACAAAGAGTCATATGTTTCAAAAGACGCCCAAACACACACACGTTCACGCGGAAACATGCACACGCCTATGCAAAAACTAGGAATGCATTGCACTACAATAGTTACTGAATGTATTAAGGTTGCACGTGAAATCCTCAAACCTGATCTGCATAACTGGCTTTCCACGAAGCTCCTCCCTAAGCAATTCCACTAATTTCCACCAGGAAACACCTTGAAAGGGTACAGCTGTAAACTGCAGATCTGAAG
Source organism: Cyprinella venusta (assembly GCA_038021265.1). Classification (NCBI taxonomy): domain Eukaryota; kingdom Metazoa; phylum Chordata; class Actinopteri; order Cypriniformes; family Leuciscidae; genus Cyprinella; species Cyprinella venusta. Next base: position 7,617,000 of record CM075864.1, on the reverse strand, counting down.
TCAGTCAGATCTGAATAAGCGGCTTCCCAAAGTGGAGAAGACAGCCGGTTCTGCCGCATGCCGTCTCGGTGGCAACAGCAAAGCAAATATATGAGCATGCTGAAATTAACATGCAAACTAAAGAAATGTTCCTCAATCTCACAATACTCAAAGTCTCAAAATGTTTTGGTTAAACAAATATCCATAATTTGTTTACTAAAGAGTCACCACACGAATACTTAACACAAATTAAGATATTTGAAATACTAATATGGCACATTAAACATTATGAGTGATCAGAGAAAATTCTAACATGTATGGGAAATGTTCTTGCCTTACTAAATGAGCAAAAGAAAAGCTGACTATTCTCTTGTGCTGAACTTCTGCACTGGCAGGGTGTTTAAATGAAATGCACGAGCAGCAAACTTTAATGAGAAGTGTGTTTTGGCAGGTGTATAGAGTCAATTTAATCAGCTGTAATGTTTGTGGCAAAGAAACTAATGAATAACATTTCATTGCATCCCCAGATGCAATACCTCTAACACAGCTTCTACCTCAGTCTGCTCTGATACAACAAATCCTCAAAGCGTGACTTAACAATTTAACCATTTAATGACTCATTTTTACTCTCCAATAATATTTAAAACTTTAACTAACCAGTCAATTTTATGTAAATGCAATAATTTGTTCTCTTAATCAGCATGCATGTATTGCATTCCAGTCAAATCTAAGCATCCTTTTTATTTTATTTTTTTTAGATTTGATAATCAAAATTGCGTAAGACACAAACCAGTTTTATCTTGAACTCAGGAAAAAAAATAATTTAGTGGGTTTTTTTATTTATATTATTATATATTATTTATTTATTTAACAAAATATAAATGAGTCAGAAAATGTAACTCAAGATCAATTCTCAACATTAGTCTAATACACTGATGTTTTTTTCTTGTTTTAATGATGTTTAAACATTTAGTGGAAATGAAGACAAACTAATTAAGATAATTATGTTAAACTATTGTCTCAAATACCTTTTAAATACCTCTATTTAAATTCCCTTTATCTGAATATGAAGAGTTCAGATGCAAAAGTGCCATTTGAAATTTACTTCTAAAATGATCATTTTTATCAAGCTTATATATTTAAGTTCAGTAACTTCACTTAAATGGCAATGAAGATTACCTATTAATTGTCATTTAAGTGAAATTACTGAACTTAAATATACAAGCTTGATAAAAATGATCATTTTAGAAGAAAATTTCAAATGACATTAAGAGGCTTTTGCATCTGAACTCTTCATATCAAGTTTTAATGTTTGAAACGGTGTCAAAACACAATTTCAAAGTAAGATAAGCAGGAATAGGATACATGAATAGGATGAGTTTCATAAATTGTATTTAACGAATTCAATTCAGCTTTGTATTGTATCTTTTATAGTATTTCAACATTACCATGTACATGTATCAACGTGGATTCGTTAGTGGCATCAAGTGGTGCTTATTGAAACGTTGCTTCAGACACGTAGGCTATGTCACAATATACACGAGCTTTGTACTAAGTACAGAGTAAAACATTTAAAAAAAATACAAAATAGACAATTTATTGATTTGTTACGTAATAGTTCTAAATGTAAACAGAAGGCTAAAGCAAGTTGCAATGCTAGTGTTGTGGTGAAACGTCGAGACGCGTCTACCTGATTCAGGTGCATTTCCGCCACATGCGCAGTAACGAATGAAACATGGCGTAGAAAAGTTTGACCAAAACAAAATGTACTGACATGACAAGAGACGCATCTACTCACCGCATGAACAATAAATGACGGATGCTCCTCTTTTTCTTTCAGTGTCCAGTGAAATAGTTTACTGAGGAGCAGAAATTCCCATTGACTTCTGCTGAAATTCGGCGTTAAACTGCTGGACGGAAAAGCGGAAGCGAGAGACGACGCACGAAAACACACCGGTAAAGATGTGCTACACTATACATAACACCATAAGCGCCTTCGTTCTTATATCTTCTTATTGTTTTGACTCTTTCTTTAGTTAGTTATTTTAAATCCTGTGGAGTGAAGTGAATGGTCCCTGCAGTAGTCCTGTGTGTATTACTGATGTGAGTTACTGACTGACTGACTGACTGCGGCGGGCACCTGAATGTTTTCAGCTGGTTTCGGTGCTGAGGTGAAACTCCGCCTCTGTTCTGTTCTACACTACAGTGTGTACTGCAGTCTGTCCCAGTGCAGCACGGCGAAGGGAGGAGTTACTCCTGCTTTCTCACACTTTTCCTCTGCTGTGTCGACTGTCGACACAGAGAGGCTACTTATTTTTGTGGCTATGTATCAAACCTTAGGAGCTGCAGAATTTTGGTTGCAAAACATCAGCGTGTCAGCTGAATAAAGTGATGTGTACATGTAGGCCTATGGAACAATATTGAAAGAGCACTTGTAGTGTAGCTACTACTTAGTAAATCTTAAAAGTATATATTTTAAAAACATGCCTATAATATTAATGAAATAAAAGGCCACTTATAATATATTAAAGTAAGAGAGTAAGCTACACTTTCATGTTTTTCAAACATAGGACCTACTTAAAGGGATAGTTCACTTTGAAATTAATTTTTGGTATGTTTTAGCGCTTACCTCAAGGACATCCAAGATTTAGGTGTCTTTGTTTCCACAGTATTTTCAATTTTGATATTGTTAGGTCAAACAGCAAGCCAACATTGAATAAACATTGTTTTTTCCATCTGAATGGTTGATATCGAAATTTCAATGCAAAATTAATGTTGAATCAACATTGCCCTGTCGATGAAAACCTGATGTTATTAATGCATACTAATAAGTGCTCCACCTATCGCTATACGCCTTATTCACGGCAGCGCCATCTTTGATTTTTAATGAGAATGAAAGCGAGGCTGTGAGGGATAGACTTGCATCTCTTCAATGGGCTGTACTGTTATTTAGTGTGTTTTCGGATTGTTCTGCTCATGAAACACTGGAAAAATATATTTCCAAGAAATGTCAGTTGACAAGAAACTCCCGACCATGTAAGCTGTGGAAAATTATAAGTAATCTATCCGCTTTATTCAGCTTTTTACAGCGGATGCCATTGGAAACACGGTAAGTCTATCCCTCACAGCCTCACTTTCATACCTGTCATGGCGCTGATCTGAATAAGGTCTATATACCCACAGAAGTGACCGCGGCGGGCCAGAATTACACAGAAGACATGACTTACTTTACTTTATTCAATGCAGAACTGTCTCGAGTTGTAACTGAATGCGGATTAGACCACCTCGTCGTAATACAAATCCCAAAATATGAATGTACTAATGCTTATGCGATATCACAATTTTTGCGTGCACTGTTGCCTAACAACCGGGCCTCGCGTCAAGGGGGGCGAGGGCGAATGTACCAATACAAATAAATATAATCTCATGTTTAACTTAAGACTAATTGTGATTTTATTTTCTGTTTTAGGTGCTCTTACTCAGCAGATGGGGACAGGCGCCGTCACCCTATTCACATGTGCCAGACCGGGCAGAAGGGACTGGACGGCAAAATATTCAGACGTCAGAGGACATTGAAGTGTAATTAATTAAATAAAAAGGCTAATAAAAATGATTTTGTTTGTGTGGTTTGTTCAGTGTTTTATACGAGATTTCAAATGTTCCATTACTTTTTAACATCCTGGCTGTAGATAAAGCAGGGTATTTATGGCATTACATTAACATAAAATTAACATTTAAAAATGATTGAAATTTCATTGAAATCACGTTGATCCTTAGTTCAGTTGAAATTTCAACATTGTTTCAATATTCCTTATGATTGAAATACCATTGAAATTCTGTTGATCTATGGACAGGATTTCAATGTTGTTTCAATATTAAAACAGGGTGCAAAATGATGTAGAATCAACATCAGAGTTCAATGTTGATTCAATGATTTAATGTTGATAATTTAACGTTGATTTAACATTGTTTCAATGACTGTTTGCTTGTCTGTCAGTCATATAATGCAGGTCTATGGTCACCACCTCAAAGAGCATGCACAGAGAAGTCCAAATTAAACATGATTTAATGACTCATAAATGTAAGTACACATTGATGGCCTAAGACACGAAACAAGCGGTTTGTGTGAGAAAACGAACAGTATTTATATCGTTTTTACCTCTTGTAACCACAGCCACGCAAGCGCACTTAAGTGAGTCAAAATGCACATTAAATTAATTTCATATAAAAAATAGGCTATAATGGTAACATTTTATTTTACTAGTAATAGTAATTTAATAGTAATTCTATAAATTATGCATAACTATGTCTAACCCCTAAACTAAACCCATCCCTATTCCTAACCCTAGAGTACATGTAGTTAATTAATATTACTCAGTACTTAAATGTGTAATAACATGGTAACAAAGACACCTTCAAATAAAGTGTAACCACTATAGGATACTATAAAATAAAATAAAAAACTATATTACATTTTCATTTAATTGTAATTAATATGCAAAACATTGAAAAGAATGCTACTCTTTTTAAAAGTATTAAGTGTACTTCTTTTTAGGGGCCTTAATAGTAATGACCTAGAACCAGGGCCATGTACAGAATAGTGTACTAATATACTATACTGTACTCTTAGCTCTAGCTCTCTACTGTATGAAAGACAGATGATATAGTTGTTAAAATTACTTAAAGGAGCTGTATGTAAGGAATTTATTTAAAATAATCATAAAATGGCCCTGATATGTCACTAGACCTTAAGAAATCATGTTCATTTCAAATATCACTGAAAAAAGTAGTCCGGCTAGGATATTGCCATTTAAAAATTGAAGTTTTAGCCCTTGCCTGATGTTGATGTTGTCATGTTGTGTTTTGGTCTGATGCTCCACCCTCCACAGATCTACCAATCATGAAGTCAGTAGTGTTGCAGCATCCAGGTTGCCAGCTCTGCTCTAGTTAACAGCTGCAGATACAAAAAAAAAGAAAAAGTTGGATCCTGCAGCCTAACTGGCAACCTCGAGTCAGGGGGTAGGGGATACATCGCTCTACAGTAATTTGAAAGTGATTGCAGTACCAGTTTTGGCCACAATCTTACATACAGCTCCTTTGAAAATTGCACTTAACAGAAATTCCACTAATTTCCACCAGGAAACACCTTGACCAATACATATTGTTAATTGTTTATATATACAACATGACATCATGACTTTTGCGTAAACATACACACCACTTTCGACTCAAGTGGCGTGTTATTACTACGCAGTTTGAGCTATCCGTGTGTATCCGCATGCATGTGTGTATGTCTACGCCATTAACGTCCGAGTGATTCCACGTCTATGTACATGCCGTCAAATGTCCGAGCGAAATGTAGATCTACATCTGGGGAGCGATATATTTTTTTTCCTAGGATGGTAGGGGAAGACTCATAAATGGTAGTGACGGGTAGGTTTAGGGACGGGGTTGAGGTAGGTCAAATATTTATATATACAGTAATAACGTTAAGTCAACGGCATTCACAAACATGCTGAAAAGCGATTATGCGTGTTGATAGCATGCCAAAAATGGAAATACGAATTGGCGTGTCATACACATGCTATTTCATAAGACCAGTCTAATATATAGGACTATAGGACACATGCCCTGACCCATTTAAAAAGACAGAAAAAAAACACCCCGTGCCAGGCATGTACTGGCCACCAGGAGCACCAGTGGGCCAGTCGAGTAGTGGGCCAATCACCGATGTGAGGGAGACCACCCCCAATATTAGATGCTGTTCTTTTCTTCTGTCTGTTTTGTTGGTGTGTTTTTTTCCATACAGAAGTCAAGGGCAACCAAAATGGTTTGGTTACAACATTCTTCAAAATATCTTCTTTTGTGTGTTCACATAAGAAAGTCATCCTGGAACGACATAAGGGAGAATAAATGATGACAGAATTGAAAAGCAGTAAATTTACTTTACGGAATCCTAGCTCGAAGTCAATCCTTTACGGTCATGAAAGTGAAACATTAACTTTGTAGTATAACATTTGTAGTGTATTCAATAATATATATCATTATTTGTTTCTTTCCTGTTTTATTTATCTCCAATAGGCCTATGTCACACTTCCTGCTTCCGAAACGTGGAGTAGGGTTACAGAACTTCCGGTCAACAGTATTTCTCGATAAGGATTTAGATTATCAGCCCTATCCGAGGTAGACTGACCACGAGCTATAAGGTGTTAAAACAAAGGTTTTTGCTCCTGTTGAAGTTATAAGTTTGAATGAAATCAACTCTACATGTTTTATCCGCGATTATAAAAAACTACACTACCCACAATCCTAAGCGTAGTAGCAACGTCTGCTGATTGGTCCAAATCGCTTAACTTACTGGTGAACAACTAGAGCTACCCTTGGCTGTTGTTGTAGTGTACCGGGTTGCGCTGCATCAGGACGTAGACAGCCATACCTCAGCTTTCACGCGTTCCCTTCGAGAGTTTTCATTTACCATCTGAACCACATTGTCATGTGTGACTTCAGGCAGGTTGCGGAGAGATTTGGTCCAGTGGTATCTATCCGACTCCACCATTGTAAAAAGCTTGCCGGAAAAGCCACATCCTTACTAAAAGACGTTCTTCCAGTCTTCAATTTTTCCGTGACATGGGCCTATTTAAGGCCCTATAACCCATCAAAACATTCACAGGGGCTGGATTTGTCCAGGGCCAACTTTTAACCCCAGTCCAGCCCTGTTGTCCTCACAATACACTTTAACCTTTCACTTAAAGGAGAACTCCGGCGAACAATGAACCTTTGGACTAATAAATCATCGGTACCTTGTCAATCGTTGTCTGAGATTTGTTTTCATGATAATCGAATGTAAAGAGTTTTATCTCTAAAAACTGTTTTAGCGTATAATGCTAGTACTGGGGGCATTGACTAAGTAAAAAGAATCGCTAGTTTATACCACTAACAAGGCTCAAAATAGCCCCACACTAACGCAGTAACATAACAAGGCTCCATACATGCAAAACGAAGCATTGACAACTTTGTAAGTAGACCGTTTAATCAGAACATAAGTTATAAAGACCGTTTACTTCGTGTATACATTCAGAAGCCATCTTAGGAAATAGTCACGATAAGTCGATCCCCGAACGTCGTGCTTAGTGAGCTGAACTGTATGAAGTTCAACGAACTTCTGAACGGCGTTCGGGGATCGACTTATCTAGACTATTTCCTAAGATGGCTTCTGTATGTATACACGAAGTAAACGGAAGTAAACGGTCTTTATAACTTATGTTCTTATTAAACGGTCTGTACACTTTCAAAGTTGTCAATGCTTCGTTTTGCATGTATGGAGCCTTGTTATGTTACTGTGTTAGTGCGGGGCTCTTTTGAGCCTTGTTAGTGGTATAAACTAGCGATTTCATTTTAGTTGGTCAATGCCCCCAGTACTAGCATTATACGCTAAACAGTTTTTAGAGATAAAACTCTATACATTCGATTATCATGAAAACAAACCTCAGAGAACGATTGACGAGGTACCGATGTTTTATTAGACCAAAGGTTCATTGTTCGCCGGAGTTCTCCTTTAAAATCTTGCGAAACTTGACGTATTTATTTAGACTTACTTGACAATTGTGTGTTGTATCAAGCATGTATACAGTGCATGGACCAGCACAGTGTCTCAGTGGGTAGCACTGTCGTCTCACAGCAAGAATCCCCCCAATTCTGCGAGTTCTTCTCCTTCTGTCTGTGTGGGTTTCCATCGGGTGCTCCGCTTTCCCCAACAATCTGAAAACACGCATTATAGGTGAATTGGAGACACTAAAGTGTAGGTGTGAATATGTGTATCAGCCCCAAGCCGTAATGGAGAGGGATTGGGAAAGACCTGGCAACCCCAGAAAATTCATGGACAGTCTCTCACGTATGCCAAGAGATTGCATTAGAATCACCAAGACTCGGATATGACTGAAATGGTCATAGATATATTCTGGGCATAGTAAGCAGTTCTCTAATATTCTACGGTGATCGTAGTCGTAGCTTAAGGGTTTCCATCATATTTGATCAATTGTCTTGTATTGACATCTCAAGACCTTTAATGTCTTTGTATTATTTATACTCTTCCATCTGGTGATGAAAGCAGTAGTCTGGTGCGATGTGATGTAAGACTGCTGTTATCTGGACACCATCTGTCCAATCCTGTTACATAAAAAGATGGAGGGAGGGTATTTAACTGTGTTTGAACCATGTAGTCCATTACAATGTGGAATGGTGCTTCACATTTGAGTCATATATAATCAAAAATCTCTTTATTAGGAGGTACTGTAAGTACTTTTTCACAGCATCCCCTGTGATTTGACAAGCAGAAATGCATTCAGTGCTTGACCATTGTGCTGCACTCGATCGGGCCAGTGGAAAGGGAAATCAGGCGCATTATTTGAGTGCTCTTAGAGAGGTCATAGTGTATCGGAACGGGACACTCCTTTCCCAGGGAAGTACTTGGAAAGCCCATTTAAGAGACAATGCATTTTCCTTCTGCAAATCGTTTCCCCCTACGAACATAATGTTTCCTTTTTTGATATTCGAGGTCTTGAAATCATTTGCATTTAAGGGATAGTTCACCAAATATTTTTTGTTCATTATTTGAGATGTTCTGAACCAATTTATTTCTGTTGAACACAAATTAAAAAACAAAAAAAGAAGAATGTTGGTAACCAAACAGTTGCTAGTTCCCATTGACTTCCATAGTATGAATAAAAAAAATGGCTATGGAAGTCAATGGGGGCCAGCAACTGTTTGGTTATCTACATTCTTCAAAATATCTTCTTTTGTGTGAAATATCACTTTCAGTGTTGTGCAAATTTTTCTTATAAAATGTGAGAGGGGTGTTAGTTTGTAGTTTTTTGAAGGGATTTAAAAATTCAGTCTTTTCCACTTTGGAGGACAAAGCTTATGATAATAAGGGCATAGAGAAGATTATAGAAGATCATTAGTTGCTAAATGGAGTCTACGTTTTCAATTTTACCAGTTGAGTTTGAGCCATGGCTTATGAGCATTAATTGTATTAGTTTCATTACTCAGTTCTCATGTTAGAATTATGGCTTAATTATATTTCACGTTTCCATTAACTGTGTAGTTAGATAATTTGGCCCAGTGCATTAAAAGTACTTTAACTGCGTGAGATCCTGAAGGCAGGAGGTCTTTAAATAATTGGGCTGGTGATGTGTGCCTTCACTCACCCTGCTGCTATTGATTTGGGATGAGGCCAAATCAGGTCATAGTTGAAACTTGATGCTTTGATTTGTTTATGACATTTGGTATTCAGTACACGTACAATTGCTCTAATGTCTGTGTGCTGGGTGATATTATTGCCCAAAAACTTAAACATTTGATCACTCAGTGAGTTTTAAAGTCAAAATAAAACGGTGTTCTGCATGAAACAGATTTAATTTTATCCATTTGGAATTTATTTGATTGCAAATTGAAATGGAGGAGAGGAGTTGAAAATAAGAGAGCGACGTCGACAAAAAAAAAAGAGTAATTTCAGAAGTGGGGCAATACAAGTTTTTATATTTTGATCAAAATGAAAAAAAAAAAAAATATATATATATATATATATAATATATATTTTTTCCTGCAATAATACAAATGATTTATCCAATATAAGAACAAAAAAGACTTAGGCTGCATTCAAAATCGCATACTCTCTTTAGTGGGTACTTAAACTCACCTAAGGAACACCTGTTCAATTTCTCATTAATGCAATTATCTAATCAACCAATCACATGGAAGTTGCTTCAATGCATTTAGGGGTTTGGTCCTGGTCAAGACAATCTCCTGAACTCCAAACTGAATGTCAGAAAGGGAAAGAAAGGTGATTTAAGCAATTTTGAGCATGGCTTGGTTGTTGGTGCCAGACGGGCCGGTCTGAGTATTTCACAATCTGCTCAGTTACTGGGAGTTTCACGCACAACCATTTCTAGGGTTTACAAAGAATGGTGTGAAAAGGGAAAAACATCCAGTATGCGGCAGTCCTGTGGGCAAAAATGCCTTGTTGATACTAGAGGTTAGAGGAGAATTGGCCGAATGATTCAAGCTGATCGAAGAGCAACTTTGACTGAAATAACCACTCGTTACAACCGAGGTATGCAGCAAAGCATTTGTGAAGCCACAACACACACAACCTTGAGGTGGATGGGCTACAACAAGCAGAAGACCCCACCTTGTACCACTCATCTCCACTACAAATAGGAAAAAGAGGCTACAATTTGCAAGAGCTCACCAAAATTGGACCGTTGAAGACTGGAAAAATGTTGCCTGGTCTGATGAGTCTCGATTTCTGTTGAGACATTCAGATGGTAGAGTCAGAATTTGGCGTAAACAGAATGAGAACATGGATCCATCATGCCTTGTTACCACTGTGCAGGCTGGTGGTGGTGGTGTAATGGTGTGGGGGATGTTTTCTTGGCACACTTTAGGCCCCGTAGTGCCAATTGGGCATCGTTTAAATGCCACGGCCTACCTGAGCATTGTTTCTGACCATGTCCATCCCTTTATGGCCACCATGTACCCATCCTCTGATGGCTACTTCCAGCAGGATAATACACCATGTCACAAAGCTCGAATCATTTAAAATTGGTTTCTTGAACATGACAATGAGTTCACTGTACTAAAATGGCCTCCACAGTCACCAGATCTCGACCCAATAGAGCATCTTTGGGATGTGGTGGAACGGGAGCTTCGTGCCCTGGATGTGCATCCCACAAATCTCCATCAACTGCAAGATGCTATCCTATAAAAATGGGCCAACACTTCTAAAGAATGCTTTCAGCACCTTGTTGAATCAATGCCATGTAGAATTAAGGAAGTTCTGAAGGCAAAAGGGGGTCAAACACAGTATTAGTATGGTGTTCCTAATAATCCTTTAGGTGAGTGTTTATTGAATAAGTAATTATTCAAAAACTGCTAAATAAGTATATTCTAGTATGAATGTATGTAGTATGAAATGTAATTTGGAAGTACTACATTCACCATGTTGTCATTCTTGTGACCTACCAGCATCAGTTGTGTCACCTCAATGCGATTCATAAATCCTCTTCCGTGGCCTCATGGGATAGTAAATTGTCCAGTCTATGCACACTTCAGAATCTCACCAGAAGTAGGTCATCCAGTACCCTATTCTTTTATGAGTACTGTGAATTTGGACATTCTTCTTTTCCCACATACTGTTTTTCAAATGCTATGCAGTTTCGGATACCTGAGCCTACCTGAGTATTGTTGCTGACCATGTCCGTCCGTTTATGACCAGTGTTCTCATCTTCTGATGCCTATACTTCCAGTAGCATAACACACCATGTCACAAAGCTCAAATCATCTCAAAGTGGTGTTTTTAGCATGATAAAGAGTTCATTATACTCAAATGGCCTCCACAATCACCAGATCTCAATCCAATAGCAGCTTTGGGATGTGGTGGAACAGAAGATTCTCATAATGTAGCCAACAAATCTGCAGCAACTGTGTGATTCTGTAATTTCATTGTGGACCAAAATCTCTGAATGATTCCAGAACCTTGTTGAATCTATGCCACAAAGCATTAAGGCAGTTCTAAAGGCAAAAGACTTAAGAGGGTACAGCCTGGTACTAGCAAGGTGTACCTAATAAAGTAGGCAGTGGGTACTATTTCAAGAAATGTATTGATAATAATCATTTTTTACATTCATACAGTGCTTTTATGGGTACTCAAAGTGCTTTAGTGGAGAAGGGGGGGATCTCCTCAACCAGGGATTGAGTTTTATTAAGGTTTAGATTCATTACGTTCACTGTAAAAAATAATCCTGTAAAAAAAAAACGGTAAAATACTGGCAGCTGTGGTTGCCAGCATCATACCGTAAAAATACGGTGTGTTACCGTTTTTGAAATGAACAGCTAAATATCGTATTGTCAGCTACAGTGTACAACTTTAATTTAACAGCTATATGCTCTAACACAAAAACAGTAACACACCGTATAGTAACGGTATGATGCTGGCAACCACAGCTGTCAGTAGTTTACCGTTTTTTTTACAGGAATTGTTTTTACAGTTATTAAAGTAATTAAAATAAAACAAATATTTGTTATTTTCTCAAATGTTTTAAATGATTTTAATAGTCTATACTGCATGTTCGATAATGCGATTACTGTATGTGATAAATTCTGATGTGATTTCTAAAAAATACAAATGTATTTTTATGTAATTCGAACGAACATGCTTTCTGTGGTTGTTAATAATCCCACATTATTTGCACTTGGCAAATAACCCAGACTTTAGTGAATAAGATGCAATAATGAGCGATTTCTTTTGAAATTGCAAGTACATAAATTGTGGGTGTTATTTCAGTGCATTTAGACCCTGGGTAATCTAGATTGCGGGTGGTTGAAGAATAAGATGCAGGTTTTTAATGACGCTGTCGGACGCAACTGTTTAGTAAATTCACCCCTGACTGTTTACCAGGAGATGAATGTGATATATTTTGCTTGTATGTTTACTGTAGTCATGGTAGCACTAGCACTTGCTGTAGATATCACTGGCTGTCTTGGTACTGGCAGTTAGAGCAGACGAACTGGCTCTGACAATTAGGATAAGAAACTATTTTTTTCCATTGACACATCACTGAGAAAAACTGGAGGGAACATTTTCACTACAGTCTCTCTCTTTTCACAAAACGTTTGCTTATGATATTTAGAGAAAAGCTATGGAAAGTTTGCATAACACATTAATGCAACATGTAGAGCTTTGTTGTGATGCTTTTGCTCTAGAGATTCTTACACTGACTACATTAACCCCCAATGGTATCGGTCACACATGTGATTTAATTGGACTCATGAGAATGCCAGTTGTACTTTAAATAAAGGACCTTATCCTGCATCTGCACTCTGTATATTCCCAATATATATGACATTAATTTACATACTCAAATCTATGCCATTAATATTCCACACACACAAAAATGCTTTGTGAAGGAAATATGAGCAGTGTTTCGTGTGTCAGCCCCATTTCCGAATTGGTCCGTTAAAAATTAACATATATCGGCCGATACCAATACGGTGGCCGATATCTCGTGCACCCTATTAAAAATTGGACTTGAATGCAGCCTGTGTGATTTGCGAAGCTCCCAATCTTCTGTATCCAGACGTACATACAGTAGATGTATTTGGTTGGAGTAAAATGCATCAGTGTGGCGTAAACAACCACATACTTATCCGCCTGTATCCGCGTGTATGTCTACGCCATTAATGTCCGAGTGATTCCGTGTGTATGTACACGCCGTTAAATGTCCGAGCGAAACGAAGCAAAATTTCGATCTGCATCTGGGAAGCGATATTTTTTTCCTAGGATGGTAGGGGAAGACTCATAAATGCTATTAACCCCACTGGTTTAGGGATAGGTTGGGGTAGGTCATATATTTATATACACAGTAATATAACGTTATGTCAACAGCGTTCACAAACACGCTGAAAAGCGATTATGCGTGTTGATAGCACGCCAAAAATGAAAATATGAATTGGCGTGTCATACACACGCAGTTTCATGAGATCAGTCTGGTAATTTTCATAATCACATTGTACATTCTTAGATAAAAGGTTCTATATAGAACCTTAAAAGCTTCCATCAGCGCTACGTATGTGGAACCCCTAAAAGGTTCTATACACTCTTTAAAAAAGGGTTCCTCTGGGATCTATATAGAACCCTGGGGATCCATACTTGGCGAATAGAACCTTTTACCCAAAAAAAATGGTTATATAGAACCATTTTAGATATGAAGCAGGGGATGGAACCATTTCTGGTTCTAAATAGAACCATTTCTTCTATGAGTGTAGGATTTTTAAAGAATTTATTTGTAAATTATGGTGGAAAATAAGTATTTGGTCACCCACAAACCAACGAGATTTCTGGCTCTCAGAGACCTGTAACAACTCTTCTGTCCTCCACTCGTTACCTGTATTATTGGCACCTGTTTGAACCCGTTATCTGTATAAAAGACTCCTGTCCACAGCCTCAAACAGTCACACTCCAAACTCAACCATGACCAAGACCAAAGTGCTGTTGAAGGACACCAGGAAGAAAATTGTAGACCTGCACCAGGCTGGGAAGAGTGAATCTACAGTAGGCACGCAGCTTGGTGTAAAAAAAAAAATCAACTGTGGGAGCAATTGTAAGAACATTGAATACATACAAGACCACTAATAATCTCCCTTGATCTGGGGCTCCATGCAAGATCTCATCCCGTGGGGTCAAAATGATCATCAGAACGGTGAGCAAAAATCCCAGAACTACACGGAGGAACCTGATGAATGACCTGCAGAGAGCTGGGACCAAAGTAACAAAGGCTACCATAAGTAACACACTACACCGAGAGGGACTCTAATCCTGCAGTGCCAGGCGTGTCAACCTGCTTAAGCCAGTACATGTCCAGGCCCGTCTGAAGTTTGCCAGAGAGCATATGGATGATCCAGAAGAGGATTGGGAGAATATCATGTGGTCCGATGAAACCAAAATAGAACTTTTTGGTAAAAACTCAAGGAGGAAGAAGAATGCAGAGTTGCATCCCAAGAACACCATACCTAGTGTGAAGCATGGGGGAGGAAACATCATGCTTTGGGGCTGTTTTTCTGCAAAGGGAACAGGAAAACTGATCCTTGTTGAGGGAAGAATGAACGGGGCCATGTATCGTGAGATTTTAAGCCACAATTTCCTTCCATCAGTGAGAGCCTTTTTTTTCCCTCATTTTGTCTCTCAGTTAAAGCGTACCTATGATGAAAATTACAGACCTCTCTCATCATTCTAAGTTGGAGAACTTGCACAATCAGTGGCTGACAAAATACTTTTTGGCCCCACAGTACAGTTGGTCAAGTTGGAACTTGTATCCACCTCCAGAGGTGGACTGAGTGATCGGATTGCAGCACATCTCAAATTCGTAATGTACCCACCATTCGATTCTGAAATTCCCCCACCACCAAACTTGCTGAGTTACACACCAAAGTTTGTTCAAATCTCTAATCAAATGTATGAGCAATAGTAATGCTTGCCTTAGCGAGCACCACTAATGACATTACATTCAGTCCTGAATGGCTGCTGCGTGTTAGTCATAATCACATTCTGTCACTTTATGTAATGGCAGTGTGCCAGAGATCAATGCTGACTCTGATGACTTAAACACTCGCATGTGTCGTTTTCATCAATGCTCAGCAGGGACCTTTACACCTCTCTACCATGTCCCGGGAACCTGCTCTTGACCTTTTAGTTATTTTTTGTAACGCCCAATTCAATTTTAGATCAACAATGCGCTGGCGCTATACCTTCTTATGTAATTTGACCATCTGGTGTGACTAATGTCAAGACTGCAGGCCAGTTATTAGTAACCATTAGTTCAGGAGGTTAATTGAATGTTAATATCTAAAAACAGCAACCGAACATGCAGCATGTGATGTTGGTAGGTTAATGTGAATTAAATATCAACCACTAAACAGGATGTTTCTTCCTTAACAGAGTGTTAAATATTAAATAAAATCCAGTTTCATGCTGACTTTAAAATTTTGCAGTGATAATCGGTGCATATACAAGGAAAATAACAATTGTAGTGACAGCATTATGAAATTATTAAATTATAAACTTGTATTTACTTGAATTGACTTCAAGTTCATGTAACTTATTTTTTTAATTATGCACAATTTATTTACTTAATAATTTTAAGGCACTGGGTTTCCTTACTATTTTAAGTTAAGTCAACTGATCATCGCTTTTACAGTGTACTTTTACCGCATTTTCTGTTTGAAGACTTTAATAGCCGTGCCCAAAGTCAAAGTTAAGAGGAAGTAGTGCACTTGTTTAGTTTTAGATCTGACATTAGGGAGGTGGCTCTCGCTGCTCTGGATAGATGTTGATCAAAGAACTACTGGAACTGAAAACGCCCTACTGTTCTTTACACCATACTGAGTTCAGTGATTTATAGCTAGTTGCCAGCCAAACTATAAACTATTTCAAAAGAAACTCGGGGTCACAGTTCCTCGAGGGTTAGGAATTCAAAGACACCTGTCAGAGGGGGACGACTCGAGTCTTTCCAACAGATATCAAACAGAGAGTTTTTAGGAATACAGCCATGTCCACCGCAAATGGGATATTGGATATATCCTATTTCTATTTTGGCAAGAGTCTGCTGCATAATTTGATGTTTCAACATGTTTCTACAAAAACTGTGCCCAGTCTAAAAAAATACCTTGATATTAAATTCCACAAATATATATTTTACTTAAAAAGTGCTTATTTTTAGGACCTGCTTTCCTGATTGGTGGCATTATTTTTACGACAATTATGAATATTATTACTACAAAAAGTCTACTCGCATTTCATTACAGAAATGAGAATGCCATTTTACTTCCATTACGGAAATGTGAATGAGCTCGTTTGACAATAAGAGATCAAATTGATATTTTTAACCTGATTTTTATTATTGGAATCACTATGGAAATGAGTTCTGGGGGAAAAAAAATCCTAATGGTCCTAAAATTAGCTAAAATTATTATTTTTTCATTCAGTATAGTGAAAACAAAAGCTAATAATTTAATAATCAACCACTAAAACTCCATTTAGGTCTATAATGTTTTTTGAACAGCAATATCTGCCACAGCAACACAATCTCATAGTAATTTATAACTATTTATACTTTTTAGGTAGCGACTAATTCATAGGAATTCCCAGGCTTTTCGCTTTTTACACTCCAGTGATGGGTTTGTTTACAGGTGGTCCTTCATGATTACTTAAAAAAAAATGTTTTTGTACGTTTCAAATTATATAATTATATATAAAAGTGCCACCTCGTAAAATAATTACATTTTACCATGAGATCAGATTGGCCACCATGTATATTTATCCCACAGCACTGCTTTAGCATTTATTTAGACTGTGTAGTGTGTTGACCATACAGTAGACTCACAGTGTATCATTTATTATCCAGTTAGATTATCTGCATCTGCAATCTACACAACAAAGCCACAAAGGCAAGCAACTGAACATCAGCATGTTTTCTTCTGACTCAGGCTGAGGCTAATTGGTTGGCTTTTCTCCAGCAGCTTCTGTTTGCCGACACACTCAGTTAGCTATAAGGACTTTACTCAATGTTATGCTGCGGTCAAGGATTTCAACTGCTCGGTGTCTTATAATTAAGCAGATATGATGAGGCATAGTCCTGTGCATTGTCCTGGCTTTCTAAAAGAAATACAACAACTTTGCTTTTATTTGTAATACATCCTTGTATTATTGGTCACCAATTCTTCTACACTCTTAGAAGAAAAGATTCTAAATATTTCTGTCAGAACATTTTATGGGTTCAACATTTTATGAATTTAGTTTAAATTAATTCATGTTTTTTAAAATACATTTTTAATTTGAATGAAAAATAGCTCGTAAACATACTTCATCACTAGAAAGATGTAAATAACCAACTAAACATAGAAGTATTATGCAATCAATTAAGACATTTCTCTTTGTATAGAAACTTTTTTGGCAGAAATGGTACCCCTGACCCCGCCCCTAAACCTACCCATCAAGTGGGTTTAGACAGATCGTACGAATTCGTACGAGTGAGGTCGTATGAATTAGTACGAATTAGCCACTTTTCATTACGAGTGAGGTTATATGAATTCGTACGAATTAGCCACCTCGTAAATTCGTACGAGTGAATAAAAAGTGGCTAATTCCGACTAATTCATACGACCTCACTCGTTCGAATTCGTACGATTTGTCTGTACCCACGTGATGGGTAGGTTAAGGGGCAGGGGCAGGGGTAGGACTGTAAAAAAATATTTTCAAGATTTATTATCACAACATTTTTTTCTTTTGTCAAATCAACTTAAATAATTTATTTAGTTGAGATAACTTATTATTTTGAGTTTCTGATGATTAAATGAATCTCCTTCATTGTATTAACTCACTTTTTTCCAGTTCAATCAAATTTTAAGGCAACCAGGTTACTCACTTTTTTAAGTTAAACCAAAAATAGTTTTTTACAGTGTGGTAAAATATGTACGAATTAGAAAAAATTGTACGAATTTGTACAAGTGAGGTCATATGAATTTGTATGAATCCTCGAGTGAATAAAAAGTGGCTAATTCGTACTAATTCATACGACCTCACTCGTACGAAATCGTACGATTTGCCTAAACCCACGTGATAGGTAGGTTTAGGGGCGGGGTCAGGGGTAGGTCATTCATACGAATTTGGTAACTGGTAAATTATGTACGAATTAACAAAAATCGTATGAATTTGTACGAGTGAGGTGGTATGAATTCGTACAAATTAGCCACCTCGAATTCGTACAAGTGAATAAAAAGTGGCTAATTCGGACTAATTCATACGACCTCACTCGTACGACTTCGTTCGATTTGTCTAAAACCAAGTGATGGGTAGGTTTAGGGGCGGGGTCAGGGGTAGGTTATTCGTACGAATTCGAATTCATACGAATTTGGTAACTGGTAATGTACGAATTTGCGAAAATCGTTCGAATTTGTACGAGTGAGGTCGTATCAATTCGTACGAATTAGTCACCTCGTAAAATTCGTAAGAATTGCCGTGAGATCGAGTTGGATAACCAGTTTAGATCTCAACTGAAGACTTTACTGTAGATTTACACAGTAATAAAACACGATACTTCCTTGGTTTAATGATGTATTGACTCATTATTTAAATTTAGTTAATTTTGAACAAAGAAGTTACATAGTATACAGTATAACCACACTGAACCTTGGTTTTTGTTGTTGTTTTTTTGTTTTTTCCAAAAGCGTACATGTTCTTTGCTGATGCTTTCTCACCAAATAGAAATTTTGTACCACTCTGACAGCAACAACCTTGTGAAACAAATTTAACAATAATTTTCAGGTTTTAAACAGCAAAGTAGATCATCTGTTATGCATAATGAACATAATAAACCACTTCTCTCCCTAGCACCGCACAAATCGGTTTCTAAGATCAATTTTTCAAAAAATACTTGACTGTAGAAGGTCCTCGAGAGCATTGCACGTGATGAAAAATGTCAAAGCTGCTTCTTATTCACCTCGTTTTCCCTTTTATGTCACTGCATCTATTTTATGCTAAGCACAGACCCAGCCGAGTGTAAACGGGCAGAAGTTGAGCTGTGATGGACATGTGCTGTGCCCATCAGCAGCTGTCTGATCGAATGCAAGAGACAGCAGCCTTACAAAAGGCAAGAGACTCATCGCTCATCTCGGCTGCGTCAGGAAAACAGATTCAATTTGTCAGCCCTGGAGACTCTAACCTTGATAGTGGAAAAAACTGACACAAGCAGTGCAGTGCGTACAGTAGTCATGTACTACTGGATTCTGCCGTGTTAATGCCAAAAAGCTACTTTTGAAAATTGTATGGAAACACAAGTCCATTGAATGCTTTGTTTATTCAATCATTTAAACAAATGTTGATAAATACATATTTACAGGTCTGTATGGGCAGATTGGCTAGCCCTTCTAGTCTTTGGATTACATTTGAAGAGTTCAGATGCAAAAGCCTCTAAGTGCCATTTGAAATTTTCTTCTAAAATGATCATTTTTATCAAGCTTGTATATTTATTAATTGTCATTTAAGTGAAATTACTGAACTTAAATATACAAGCTTGATAAAAATGGTCATTTTAGAAGAAAATTTGCATCTGAACTCTTCATTTGCTTAGTGAAATGGTATAGATCAACATTAGGAGACATTTCCAATAATCCATCAGAAATCAGTCACTGCATGCCATATAATAGCCTTACTTCAGTGCCTTACGTTTTCAGTATGCTACATTTACTTTTTGTTTACACACATTCCAGGTGTTTTACACTTATAGTTTGGAATAAATACGATTTTTTAAAGGTTTTTGAAAGAATTCTGATCACCAAGGATGCATTTATTTGATCCAAGTA
Source organism: Cyprinella venusta (assembly GCA_038021265.1). Taxonomy (NCBI): domain Eukaryota; kingdom Metazoa; phylum Chordata; class Actinopteri; order Cypriniformes; family Leuciscidae; genus Cyprinella; species Cyprinella venusta. Next base: position 7,597,107 of record CM075864.1, on the reverse strand, counting down.
TAATTCCAATTAAAAATAACTGTTTTCTATTATAAAATATTATGTATAAATATAAAATATAATTCACTCCTGTTGAATTATATGCAAAGCAGAATTTTCAGCATCATTACTCCAGTCTTTTTGTCACATGATCCTTCCAACACTATCTCACGCCCAATTTGTACGACTACGACGAATGAGTAAAAAATGTTTAATTCGTACTAATTCGTACGACCTCACTCATACGAATTCGTACGATTTGTCTAAACCCACGTGACGGTTAGGTTTAGGGGCGGGGTTAGGGGTAGGTCATTCGTACGAATTCATACGAATTGGCCAATTCGTAAAATATGTACGATTTAGCTAAATCTAATTCGTACGAGTGATTTCGTATGAATTGTTACGAATTAGCCACTTTTTAATCATTCGTCGAATTCGTACGACTTGGTCGTGAGATCGGGTTGATCCTTCAGCTGCTCAATTATTTGGTTCTTATTATTATCATCAATGTTGAAAACAGTCATATTTCACAACTTTTATGTCCTATTATTTGTAGTTTTAAGTTGCTAAGCTATGATGTAATGAAGGGCAAAGCTTTGCCTCTGCTTGCCTGCTAACTAACATTACAGTGATGATGTAGTGTTTACTGTAGCTCTTGCATTTGTAAGACTGTTTCCCGCCCCTTAGGAAATTCATCCATGATTTTGTGGTCGATTACTGTGTGTATCAGCATAGTTTTCCGACTAATATGATTAAATGGCGGACGTCATATCTATAAGAAAAAATAAAACAAACCCCTCTGAAAGTTCCTGTGAAATTCATGCTTATAAATCCTCTTGTTCGTTAATATTGTCAGGGTTGACACAACAAATTTTTCTGTCAGACGCTTTTGTAGAACATGTTATGGGTTCCCATCATCATTTTCTGAATTTAAATTAATTCATGTTTTTTTTAATACATTTTTAATTTGAATGAAAAACAGCTCGTAAACATACTTCATCCCTAGAAAAATGTAAATAACCCGTTAAACATAAAAGTAGTATGCAATCAAAGACATTTCTCTTTGTATAGAAACTTTTTTGGCAGAAATGGTTCTTTAAAGGTTCACTGGCTATTGGTTATATGGTTATCATACTGCTTATAAAACATTCACTACTAAGTTTAAGAGATATATACGCTATCTCACGACCAATTCGTACGAATTCTTACGTTTTGTCTAAACCCAAGTGATGGGTAGGTTTAGGGGCGGGGTCAAGGGTAGGTCATTCGTAATAATTGGAATTCAGATGAATTTGGTATCTGGTAAAATATGTACGAATTAGCAAAAGGTGTGGTCGTATGAGTTCATACGAATTAGCCACCTTGTAAAATTCGTACGAACTGCCGTGAGATAGAATTGGATATAACCAGTTTAGATCTCGAGCTTACTATCTGAAGACTTAACTGTAGATTTACACAGTTATAAACACGGTACTATCTTGGATTAATTATGTATTGACGCATTATTTAAATTTTGTTAATTTTGTTTGTTAACATTGTTAGGGTCTGAATCGATGGATTGAAATAGTTTGAAATTGACACTATCCATTTGTATTTTTACACTAAAGAAGTACACGCGTTATGAAGGGGCTCACCATTTCTCGAACACATTGCTAAGCCTGCCAATCACAACACACTGGGCCAGCTAACCAATCACAGCACATGTTGTATTTCGGAAGATGGGGCTTCATCAAAAACCAGAGTGGTGAGAGAGGAGCAGCTGTGATAATGTAAAATAAGCGATAAATAGTGTGTTTTTTTAACAATCAGCATGAAAATATATTCTAGTATTCCACAAAAACAAAATCAAGACTTAGTAAAAGGGCATAATAGGACCCCTTTAACTTCTTCATCTTTTTATAGTCTTACCACAAACTTTGGAATGGTAGTATATCATGCTTTCAAAAAAGAAAAAAAAAAGCACAACTGTTTTCGGCATTAATAATATGTAAATGTTTTTTGAGCAGAAAATAAGCAAATTAGATTGATTTCTGAAGGATCATGTGACTGGAGTAAAGATGCTGAAAATTCTGATTGGCATGACGGGAATAAATTACATTTTACAATACATAAAAAATCCAAATATTACTGTTTTGTTGTATTTTGATAAGAAAAGTAGCCTTAGTTCAAAAACTTTAATAATAGATTAATACTTATTCCAAACTTTTTTACCGGTAGAGTGTATTCCAGTGATAGCGAAGTTCACATGAACAAGGATAACGCTCAGAGGTCATCTGACTCTGGGATAAATGTGGAAGATATGGATGATATGGGCTCAAGGGAGATGCTGGGAAGTTTCAGAGGAGCACTGTCACCAACCCAGCCTGAGGCGGTTCTGTTGAAGGTGGGCCGTGTCAGCCCGGCAGGTGCTTTGGCCATGGGACTTGGAATGGCGTGGCCGGGATCCACATCAAGAGGTTTAACAGGGGCTTTGGGTGCCTTGCCGAAGCCACCAAATGGAATAGCGACCCTTCAATTAGAGGAGTGACAGTCAATGAGAGCTTTATGGTTTAGTAATACAACACAACAGAAACAATCTTACTGCAAAAAAGTGTAGCTGTACAAACCCTGCAACATTTTAGATCATTTTACCCACTTCATCAGATTATCTTGCTGACTGGGTCTAATTCAGATACTGCTGGATGGCATCTTTCTGCTCATTAAACATGTTCAGGCAGGTTTCCAACATAATTAAAAGTCAACACACAGCATTTGTAAACCATTTTATTTTTGTAATTTGACAATATTTACGTATGCGATAATGCAACATGAGAATATTGACCAATGCAATAAGCTAAGCATGATCTGTAGTAATGTTACGCTAACTAAGGATACGTTTCGCACAACAACGATATACTAAAAATGGAAATGTTTTCCAGTGACAAAAAAAGCTGTATTGTGCTGACAGGCCAGTAGGTGGCGATGTCACTTTGTAAAGAAACACTACACGCCTATAGACCTTATGCGTCAGAGAAACGTGGGCACCGACATCTCTATAATATTGTCTTTGAACTTCCGTTTTTGCGGATTTCAATGGCATCGCTGTCGAGGAGTATTTAGCTGGTGAAGTGGATTTACTTATTGTAGAGTTAACAAAAGTTATTATGAACACTGTACTGTTTATCATAAGCATTGTAAAGCAGATGTCTTAAAGATGCACTATGTAACATTTTACAACTTTTTTACAAACAAAATTAACTAAATTTAAAAAATGAGTCAAAACATCATAAAAATCCTTCTTCCACAACATGTTTGTCTTACCCTGACTAACTATGGTAAGCCAATTAAGTGTTTATATTTTTGACCTGACGGGATGGTTTTCACAGGAAATTGCAAACAAGTCAGTCGCCCACGTGTGTCTCATCATATCCATGAATAGAGAAAAGTTGTTTTATGTTTTATTAATAACCATATTCATCCACACAGTCACGCAAAGCTGAAGAACAACTAAAACAATGTTTTTCCACAAAATGCATGCACTTTTATTTTTTAACCACTAGAGGGACAAAAGTTACATTGTGTACCTTTAACAAATGTCGAACGAGAATTTTTTTACGAGCAGTTCATTCATACCTATGCAAGATCGCTGCGAAAATACAGACCGGAAGTCAAAAGACAACGAGCGCAGCGCTGAAAAGGGGCGGGGCTACATAAGGTCTATAGGAAGTGACGAGAACGAACACCATTCCAGAGCTGAAGCAAATACTTGATAGCAAACCAAGATGATAGAAGTGTCTTTTTCTCTATGAAGTTCTTCATTATATTAATCTGATTTCTGGCTCCAACAACAAAAAGGCAGTTAAAACTGTCAACATACAGTATAGTCCTCTTTCTCTTTGTAAGGGCCGATTCCCTGGCAAAATTGTATTGTATTTTGTTTACGTGTCATAATCTTGTATAACCTATTGTTATGTATATTTTGGTTAGTCACTTGTGATTTGTACCCTTTTTTTTGCATAAAGAAATTTTGTATGGTTATTTAGATTTCTTACAAGTTTTGAGTATAGCACAGACCTGTTAAAGCTCTTATATTGAGGTATCTCATGTCTGGTTTCAGGTTCAGGCATGCGGGCGACCAGCGTTTCGGCCAGAGAGGGGTCACTGATGAGGGCCTGCTCCCAGGGGGACTGGTAGGATTTGGGCATTGCTGTACAGTTGAACTTCTCTGCTGGAACATCCTTCAAGGGACCACCATAGCCTGTTGAAAGCATGGGGGGGGAAAGCTTTATTTGACCATAAGGCTGATGATGAAAAACACGGAAACACTTTACTTAAAGCTCTTATATACAGTATAATAATACATAATAAAAGGAGAGAACAGATAAATGTAGAGCTCTCTAATTGAATTGTTACTGGTAAGTATAAGGGAATTTAAGTGAATCAGAGTTTAGGCTTTGTTCACACTGCGAGCCTTTTAGCTCTAGAGTGACGAAATGTATTAAAATAAAAAAGAAAAAGAAAGAGCAACCTCTGTGTCATGTTCGGTGTGGCTTTATAACACCCGTGGCACAGGAGATTCAAGAAATTACAATCTTAACTCAGAAGAACATTCAAGAGAAAAAACGAAGCTAAAAATTAACTTAGAGAACCGATGACCCTCTTCCTTCCCTCGGGTCATTTTGACCCGAAAACTCATTTTTATTTTATTTTTTTTTAAATTGGGTGTTCGTCAGAGTGGTCCAACACCCTAGGACTTTTGTTGCACTTGAACCATGAATACACAAAAAACCCTTTGTGGTTGAAATTTAAAAAAGTACCAAATACGTTTCTCGCGGGTCAATTTGACCCCCTTAGAAATGATTGGAATGCAAGGAATGCTTCAGTACACATAGAAAAACCTCAAAATTATAACTAAAAATGCTAAAACTTACCACAAAAAAAGAGAAGAGATTTTCTAACGTCTACATATGTATCTGAATGCATACTGAAAGAACTGACTTTAGGACCCAGCGGAACAGCTCATTTGATCCAAATAGAGCTATATGGCCATCTAGTGGTAAGAGTCATATATTTTTTCTTCCACAAGAGGTCAGCAAAGACAACCAACGTAAGATATTTTGAGCGGAATTAACAGAGTTGTGCTTGAAATTTCGTTGTTTTGAATCACAAAGTTGAAAGAATGTGCTTAAATCATTATTTATTGCTAAAATATAGTAATTTAAAGGTAAATTGCATTAAAAAGTAGAGAAGAATATTGTCCAAAATAAATCAAATAAGCTCTATGGACCAAAACAAAGTATACTTTTCGGACTTCGGGTCATTTTGACCCGCGAGGATGAATTTGTCACATAACGCGAGGGAAGGATTACATACAAGGAGAGTATCGACGTAAAACAGATACAGGTATCATAACTGGAAACTAAATATAGAGAACAAGAACTTAAAAGAATAACAATATGAGCAATAAAATATTAATATTATTGTGTTAGCAAGAAAATAAAGAGTTGACACATGTTTCTCACAGCTCGTTCTCATTTTGGACCGCTTCTCTCAGAACTTTCTCAGTTGTGTCTACCTTTATTTCTCCTAAAAGGAATTTTAGAAGAAACATCTGAGACACTGTTGATACTAAAAAGAGAGATATATAAGAATCACAAGTCTCCTGAGTTTAGGAAAAGCAACCACTGAGAAAAAAAATCCTCTTCCTATTTGGGTACACATATGAATCCTTTTTATTTGATCAACATTATATTATCTGCAAGTACAGTTTTTTTTTAAGTTTTAAGATTTGAAGTACACTACAAGTGCACATTCAAGTCCACTTCTTTTTCACAAGAAGAGTTAAAAAGGGAATTTTGCTACATTTCCTGAGGGTTTAGCTCTTTAGCTTATTAAACTACAGTACCTTTAGGTTATTGTTATTCTGATGGACAGCTAGCACACTGTAAGCTACTGCGGTATATTGTTAGCATCTACAATGGTATATTATGAATATTAATGGTATATGGTCTGATCATCATTGAATCTACAGTAAAAGGCTTCACAAGGTTCTAAAAATGCTGTGGGGGGACGGAGGGGGACCCTTCAAAAAGTGTATACCTCAAATTGCTGGTTACTGGCAGGGCCAGCAAGCCCAAAACAGCAGTTATGTAATGTGGGTGTTCTGTCACATATCACCCTCATACTGTAGACAATCTCCTTCCTGAGTTTATTGGCTTCAAGGTTAGAAAAATGCAATGCTGAGGGTCTGGGCAGTTCAACGGGCCTCAGAGAAATGATAATACAGCAGGGGGGATTCATTTTTAGACACTGTTTTCTGCAGTGCCCTGACACATCAAGATGCTGATGAGCTATGAAGTATTTCTCATTAGGAGGCAATTTATGCTTGCTGACTAGTGGCACAGGAAAAAGTAATCCACTCAACAATGTTGAAAGATGGTGTTAGTGAAAATTATTTGAGGTTTAAAGGGATAGTGCACTTTGAAATACATTTTTGGTATGTTTTATCTTACCCCACGGGCATCCAAGATGTAGGTGTCTATGTTTCCACAGTATTTTCAATTTTGACATTTTTAGGTCAAACCGTTCTTGCCTGTCAGTCATATAATGCAGGTCTATGGTCACCACATCAAAGAGCATGCACAAATTAAACATGATTTAATGACTCATAAATGTAAGTACACATTGATGGCCTAAGACACGAAACGAGCGATTTGTGTGAGAAAACAAACAGTATTTATATAGTTTTTAACTCTTGTTACCAAGAGTGCTCGTGCCATCAGATAACTTCGATGTGGCTGTGGTTACAAGAGGTAAAAACGATATAAATACCGTTCGTTTTCTCACACAAACCACTCGTTTCGTGCCTTAGGCCATTAATGTGTACTTACATTTACGAGTCATTAAATCATGTTTAATTTAGACTTCTCTGTGCATGCTCTTTGAGGTGGTGACCATAGACCTGCATTATATGACTGATAGACATGAATAGTTTGACCTAAAAATGTCAAAATTGAAACTACTGTGGAAACAAAGACACCTACAACTTGGATGCCCTTGAGGTAAGCTAAAACACACCCAAAATGTATTTCAAAGTGAACTGTCCCTTTAATTACTTTCTTTGTAATGCATTTACAGGTAACTAACCGGCCACAATATTCCATCTCGAATCAAAGTTCAGTTTTAGTCTAATGATCTCCAGCCTTAAATATTTTTTATTTATTTATTTTGATTTGTAAGCATATTGCATATTGTTCTTGGAGACAATTGTTACATTTTTCACATCGCAATGAAACATTCCAAATTGTGCTGACATAATTTTTGGTCATACCAAGAGATTATGAACACATGCAAAAATAAAAGAAAACCAATGAAATATTAATAACTTTATAATGTAGTCAATGTGTTTTTTCATGTGAGCTTTTTGTTTTTCAACAAATTAAGTTTATGCATAGTAAAAAAAAAAACCTATGGCCATAGTTTGTCTTTTTTTTGCCAAATAATTTTGTCAGATAAATATTGTTCTGCATAAAATATAAATATATACTTCCCCCTCCGGATATCACTTTTAAATGCATAGCGTGAAACCAGAGGCTGTTCTCTCTCTCTCTCACACAGTGAGACTTTAGTGTCTGATATCAATCTTGTTTATTTATAATCAAAAATTCATTTGCCGGTCTTCATATCATCCCCTCCCCATCTTAATGAAGCCTCAAAGACACTAAAATAGCAGGACATTCGGTAAGTGTGTGCTCATCATCTACCAATCTAGAAAGGATGGCCAAGCCCTAGAGTTTGAGTTTTAAGGATAGGATCTGTTTAAGATGTTATCATGGACAGTTGCGTCTCTGTGCCACCACTTAAAGGACACAGGAAACACTTAACAAGCTTCCTGTTAGGACACTACAGCCACTGTTCACACAGGAATTACATGCTCAAGATGTAAATGATGTAGTGTGCAGCATATAAAAGTGAATGCTTTATACTGTATATTAATAATCAAAGTTTACATTCATTGTCACATGTAGGGTCTTTTGGTTTTTGCTTTCTCTGTTCTGTTCCTAGTGATTATTATTATGTAATTATGACAGGTTTTTATATGTAGCGCCCTCTATTGGCAGATTTTGACTTCAGAATATCCTGTTGTCTATGACTGAATCCGAAATCGCCCCCTAAACCACCACTCATTCACTATTGATGTCTACAAATACGGTTCACTTGAAGGAGTAGATGAAAACAAGTGAGCGAATTCGGACAGCCGTTGAGCGTACATTGGATGTACGATCGTTATTTCAGTGCAATGTTGGATTGAATGAGTGCACTCAACAACGTCCACTATAACACATTCTCATCCCAAGACATCATCTAATTGACGCTTTTGACCATACGTCAACATCCAACGTTTTAGGGTACCCTTTAATATCAGTTAGATGACGCTATCTAATCCTAACCGTACCCCAGACCTAAACCTACCCGCTTTACCTTTAATAATTCAAGCTTCGCCTTTCGCGTATACGTTTGAGTTAACACTCATGGACGAGGATCTGGCAGCCATGTTAATCTTGGACTACATTGGCCACCGTAGGAGTTAAAACGAAATCGAAATTGAGAGGAACAGGAACTAATATTTACTGGGTGGTCATATACCTTTTCACCACTAGATGGGGGTAAAAATCACACAGTGTAGCTTTAAATCCAGAAAATTAAGCAGTTTTAACCAGGACACAGATCGTGTTCATGCGTCGCATATCGATGACAACATACCTGCGTTACCCCCAATTTCAGGTTTTATTCTGAACCATGGAATCACCAAAGATGCTTTAATACAGGGTTTCCGCGGGGTCTTAAAAACAGTTAGATTTTAACTAGATTTAAACAGTTAGATTTAAACAGTTAGGTCTTAAATTTGATTCAGTCAGGTCTTAAAAAGATTTTACCGTCGTTCATCTGCCAAAAACTATGGCCGCAGAAATTTATTACAAAGTAGCAAAAAAGTATTGCGACTAAGCCTATAAAGCGGACCTCTAGTGCAGATCAATCAGTTCAAACATCCCGCTTGGGTGCTAGCATTAGCTCGTGGCTTGATACGAGGTAGCTCGCCAAGAGGCCATTTACACACCAACTGTGCGCTTATGATGCGCTTGCGGCATTCTGAAAAGTTGACATGTTTTTATCTCGATGCGGTCCAGACGCGTTTGGAAAAAACGAGCGTGTCGCACCGCGACAGCGTCGCTTACATTATGCATTACGCGCACCTACATTTGAAATAACGAACTTGAGGTCTTAAATTTCAATGTTTATGGTCTTAAAATGTCTTAAAAAGGTCTTAAATTTGACTTACTGAAACCTGCAGAAACCCTGTAATATATTATGTGTTTTATTCGACAGGTCAGCCACTGTTTGGATACATTCCTCAACAGAAAACGAATCGTTGTTATATAGTTCAACACAGTTAGTCTTTTATGTTTAAATTGAGTTTTCTTGATTTACCGTGAGAACCATGTTTTACCATGCCTAATATCGATCTAGCTCACTGCAGTGCGCAAAGTGTCTCATACTGTATGCAAACGCACAGAGTAGCATTATTACAACTTTCCACCTCAAAGGCTTTCGTAACGTTAATAAATCTTCAAAACATTACCGGTCATCCATGAATATGATTTCTGTCCGAGTCCCGTCGTATTCTCCACCGGCTGTAGAGGTGAAGACAAAACCTCCCATGATTCTGCGAAATCGAGGCGTCATCAAGCTTCGCCTTTGTTTTGAATAAACAACCTCTAGTGGTGAAAAATTACATACTGTGCCTTTAATTGGATTTTGTCTTCATCAAAATTCTTTCGATGTCTTTCATCAGGGTTTGGGATGACCGATGTATATGCGTGGGGGTGCCTGAGTAGTGAGGGGGGATTTGGAACAGCGCAGTCTCATACCAAGACGTCAAATAACGTCTTTTGACCATACGTCAACATCCACCTTTTTAGGGTACCCTTAAACGTCGGTTAGATGACGTTATCGGATCCTAACCCTACCCCAGACCTAAACCTACCCCGTCACCTAACTGACGGCCCGGGATCGTCATGTAACCGACGTTTAAGGGTACCCTAAAAAGGCGGATGTTAACGTATAGTCAAAAGACATCCCAAGACATCAGTTATATGACTTCTTGGGATGAGACTGTGTTATTTGGAACCATCCCAACAAAGTTTGAGGTCTCTACGACTTGTGATGCCTGATGCCCAGACACTTTAGGGCAGAGTTCTTTAACCCTGCTCATGACCCACTGTCCTGGAGAGTCAAACACACATCAACCAGCTAATCAATTCACTTGAAAATCACATTGGTGTTAAATTCAGGTGTGCTTAAGCAGGTTGGATGTAAGCTTTGCTGGGCAGTGGGTCTCCAGGAGCAGGGTTGAAGATGTCAAGTCAAGTCACATTTATTTATATAGCGCTTTTCACAATACAGATTGTATCAAAGCAGCTTCACAGTGATAAGATGTCTTTCACAGTGATAATTTTTTTTCCCCTAAAATTCACAATTGGCAAAAAAAGCATAAATCCAATGGGGTTCCTGCACCTTTGGTCCTTGGACCCCTAAAAAAAAAGAAATTGCTGTGGACTAACCTGGGGCAATAGTCTCAGGGTTGAGTGTATTGTGTGCCTGGTCAACTTCAAGACAATTTTCATGATTTGTTGTCATAATGTTTGTCATTTCAGCACTTGGGCCCAGAGAAATGGCATCAATCTGAGAAAAGCAAAAACAGATTGGTCACTACAATGAGAATTTGTGGTAAGTTGAATTGTATATAACAACACACAGACCTTCTGTGCTTTTGGACCACGCACTGTGTGTTCTCTGTAACAAATGACACTTACGTTGTGCTGTGTGTTGGCTTCATTCTGAATACTTTCAAAGGTGTATTTCTCTGAGCGCTTCTGACGCATCTTAAAGAGACGGGAGCCCCTGTTTGATGCTAAGGAAAGTTCCTCCAACATGATTTCCTTTGGTGCGCTAACTTTCCTTCCTAGATCCATCTCTGCTTCTGCGGAAAAGAGTAAAAACCAAGTAAGCTTACAATATACAGCGAGGCACCAAACCCCCAATCGCTCCCTGGGCACAACAAACAAAATGGCTGCCCACTTCACCGGGTGTGTGTGACACCAACCCGATCTCACGACCAAGTCGTACGAATTCGACGAATGATTAAAAAGTGGCTAATTCGTAACAATTCATACGACCTCACTCGAATTAATTAGTGCGATTTTGCTAAATCGTACATATTTTACAAATTGGCCAATTTGCATGAATTCGTACGAATGACCTACCCCTTACCCCACCCCTAAACCTACCCATCACGTGGGTTTAGACAAATCGTACGAATTCGTAAGAGTGAGGTCGTACGAATTAGTACGAATTAGACACTTTTTAATCATTCGTCGAATTCGTACATTTGGTCGTAAGATAGTGTTGGTGACACCACGTTTGCTCTGCAGTGTGTCTGTTCTCTACTCTCTACTCCTAATGTTTGTGAACTAAATTCACTCACAGAAAAAAAAGGTACAAAAGCTGTCACTGTGAGGGTACCTTTTCAAAAGGTACACTTTTGTACCTAAAGGGTGTACATTGGTACCTTAATGTACATATTAGCACTTAAAATGTACATAATGGCACCTAAAATTTACATATTAGCACCTAAAATGCACATATTAGCAACTAACATGTAAATATTAGCACCAGAAATGTACATATTAGCACCTAAAATGCACAAATTGCCACGTAAAATGCACATAATAGCATCTAAAATTTACATATTAGCACCTAAAATGCACATATTAGCACCTAAAATGTACATATTAGTACCTAAAAGTCCATATTAGCACCTAAAATGTACATATTAGTACCTAAAAGTCCATATTAGCACCTAAAATTGAAAAAAAAGTTTACCTTTTGAAAAGGTACAGCCCCAGTGACAGCTTTTGTACCTTTTTTTCTGAGAGTGTTGGATGGGCTAAATGCAGAGGACAAATACAGAGGATACATGTATACATCTATTTTAAATGAAGTAATCAGTTGGGCAGCCATAAGCCCTATTCGGACAGGATTAGTTTTACAATGGTAGATGGAGTAATGTAATTTTACCACAGGATGCCTGTAATAATAATGGCCAATACGCACAGAATAAAAATATCTCAAAAAAAGTGGGAGGGGTAACTCAATTTACTCACCGCCCTCACGTTTCTGTCGTCATTTGTGTACTACGTTGCTTTCTGATATCACGTGCGCAAATACATATAACCTATATTTATATATAAATACCATTTACTGTAGGTCTGGCCTCATTTATAAACGTAGAACATGCACAAAAGGTGGCGTACGCCACTCTCTACGCAATGATTGGTATTTATAAAAAGCAAACTTGACGGGAAAATGTGCGGTCCTTCACGCAAACTCTGACGCAGACGTACGCACAAAAACGGGTGAAATGAGAAATTTCTGTAGGTACGCACGTCCTATGTTCCATCCGTATTCCACTTCTGTTGCAAATCCTACGCACAGTTTTATAAATGAGGCTCTGGTCTGGTTGAACCATAGACTTGAACAATGTATTAATTAAATTCAGATTAGATTACTGTTTGTTGGTAATAGGCACTCAACAAAAGAAGTTTCTCTAAAAACTTTTCCGCTTTTGCCACAGAACACAACTAAATGATTTTCAAGCGTCTCCATACTTGAAAAACCACAGAAAACTACATTTAAACAGGAAATGACTGAATATTTACGGACATATTTAGAGCGGGTCTATTCGCACTGGATTAGTCTTACCTGAGGTAATTTTTTCCGGAACTTTTTTACAGACGGTAAAAGTTGCCGGAATCTTAACTGACATTGTCTGTAATGATTACTGAGATGACACATTCATTCGAACGGGACTAAAATCCCTGAGAAGCTCTGGTAATTATTACTTTACCCCACCTCTCCAAGTTAAACTAATCTACGGAGCCCCCCAGTCCCACATTGGCAAAAAAATTATAACTATCTCGTGGCCTCAAGATAGTAACTCGTGGCCTCAAGATAGTAACTCGTGGCCTCAAGATAGTAACTTGTGGCCTCAAGACACTATCTCGTGGCCTCAAGATACTAACTTGTGGCCTCATGATAGTAACTCGTGGCCTCAAGATAGTAACTCGTGGCCTCAAGATACTAACTCGTGGCCTCAAGATAGTAACTCGTGGCCTCAAGATAGTAATTCGTGGCCTCAAGATAGTAACTCGTGGCCTCAAGATACTAACTCGTGGCCTCAAGATAGTAACTCGTGGCCTCAAGATAGTAATTCGTGGCCTTAAGATAGTAACTCGTGGCCTCAAGATAGTAATTCGTGGCCTCAAGATAGTAACTCGTGGCCTCAAGATACTAACTCGTGGCCTCAAGATAGTAATTCGTGGCCTCAAGATACTAACTCGTGGCCTCAAGATACTAACTCGTGGCCTCAAGATAGTAATTCGTGGCCTCAAGATAGTAACTCGTGGCCTCAAGACATTAACTCGTGGCCTCAAGATACAAACTCGTGGCCTCAAGATTGTAACTTGTGGCCTCAAGATAGTAATACGTGGCCTCAAAATACTAACTTGTGGCCTCAAGATACTACACTCTAACAAATGCTGGGTTGTTTTAACCCAACTTTGGGTCAAATATGGACTAACCCAGGCGTTGGGTTAAATTTTTACATTACATTTTTAACCCAACATTTCGGGTTGGTCCATATTTGACCCAAAATTGGGTTAAAACAACCCAGCATTTTTTAGAGTGTAACTTGTGGCCTCAAGATACTATTTTGTGGCCTCAAGATAGTGACTCGTGGCCTTAAGATAGTAATACGTGGCCTCAAGATACTAACTTGTGGCCTCAAAATACTAACTTGTGGCCTCAAGACACTATCTCGTGGCCTCAAGATACTAACTCCTGGCCTCAAGATAGTAACTCGTAGCTTCAAGATAGTAACTCATGGCCTAAAGATACTAACTTGTGGCCTAAAGATAGTTATAATTTTTTTTTTTTTTTTTTTTTTTTTGCCAAAGTGGGACTAGTGGGGCTCCGTACTAATCCCATCCGAATAGGACTATACATTCTAAACCAGGGCAGTCAAAAGGGTGGGACTGTTTACAGAACACAATTTTTAAATAAAAACAGAAAACTTTATGTTGGCCATTTTTAGCATTGTTGTTGTGAAAAAATACCCTTAACTTCCTAGAGGGCCACAGCCCTGCAGAGTTTAGCTTCAACCTTAATCTAATGCACCTCATCCAGCTAATCAAGTCCTTCAGGTATGTTTGAAACTACAGGTATGCGTATTGAAGCAGGGTTGGAACTAAACTCTGTGGGACCGTGGACCTCCATGAACTTAGTTTGACACGCCAGTATAAACTGTGGTGCTTATCACAGCAGTGTTCCTGATTTAACTGATCAACAATTCAATTTAGTTGTCAGTTGCCTTTAGCAGAGGCCCAAATGGAGTTAGTCAAGGCTGTAATGCGGGTCACTTGGGAAGCTCTTACATGCATATCAAAGGATGAAAGTTTATCCTACTGGTATGTTCTTACAGCTGTCAACCATCATCTTGCTGTCAGCCACTGTCTGATCAGTTGTCCGTTCCCCGAAATAGAGTTTCAAACAGACAACTACAAAAGGATTAGTTGCTCTCGGTAGTTATTCATCTCTACGGATCAGTATTTTTAGCTGTCCAGGGTGAGGTTAATTTAAACACGTTTAAACATGTGATTACACAAATCTTAACAGTAATTTAATGTAATATAGTGACATGATGTGAAAGCCGAGTATGTTAGCCCGTATTTAGAATATGTCCTCAGCACTTTATCCATCCAAGTTAGTGCAAACACATTAGAAGCAGTGAGTAGTGAACACACACGCACGCGCACCACGTTTAGCTATCTAAATGGGAAATTGCATAGACATAATTGTTTTTATAATGTACAAACTATATTCTATCCCCCAACACTAACACTACTCCTAACCCTACCCATCCCACAACACTTTCTGCAGTTTTGCATTTTAAAAAAACAAAACTTTAATTACTTTATTTTTAGACCAGATTTACAAATGAGGATGTCCCTAAAGGAAGGTTTTTGGAGATTTTTTTCAGGTTTTGATAACTTCTACAAATTTGTCCCCATAGGCACACACACACAGACACACACCTAGAGCAGAGGACCTAAATGTGTAAATGTAGGCTACTATAATTAGCTTCTTTGGGTTTACATTGTGTTTATATTACTAGGATTATATTAACTTGAAAGCCTTTTAAAAAAAGAAAATAAATAATTTTATTCAGTAAGTATGCAACAATTAAAAGGGCTTAAGTAAACACTTTTAGTAATATTTTTATCTTAAATAAAAGCTGTTCTTCTACTTTCTATTTACCAAAGAACCATGAAAAAAGTATCACAGTTTCCACAAAGATATATTAATTAGCACATCTGTTTTCTACTAGTTAAAGGAATGTTTCTTGAGCAGCATATTAGAATGATTTCTGAAGGATCATTTGACTGAAGACTGAAGTAATGATGCTGAAAAAATCGGTCTTGCATCACATAAGTTACATTTAAAATTCATTAACATAACTGCAGCTTTGATAAGCACTTAAAAACTGTAAAAAAAAATAATCCTGTAAAAAAAACGGTAAACTACTGTGGTTGCCAGCGTCATACTGTAAAAATACGGTGTGTTACTGTTTTTGAAATTAGCAGCTAAATACTGTATTGTCAGCTACAGTATAAAACTTTAATTTAAAGCCACAATCTGTACTTTTTCGGCTTTAAAAATAGCAAAAATAACTGTATCTATGTTATATATTTCTATTAGATGTGTACTTACATTATCCCGACAGTTTCCACCAACTTTCAAATACGGAGAAATTTATAGTTTAATTCGAAGACACGGGACGTTTCTTTATTTCCGTTTCGTCGTCCGTCTATGGCGTCATATAACCTTTGACTCCTCTATTTTCTCTAACTTCCTTGCGAAACCCGGCGAAACCACCAAACACAAAGGGGAACACTGGACTACCGCCAAGAAAGTAAATCAAAGTACATCAAAGTACGTCTTTGTTATTATGTGAAATGAGTGACCCCTGGTGGCCAAAAAAATTACATATTGTCCGTTTAACAGCTATATGCTCTAACACAACAACGGTAACACACCGTATGACGCTAGCAACCACAGCTGCCAGTAGTGTACTGTTTTTTTACAGACTGGATTCTTTTTTACAATATATATATATATATATATACTGTATATACACACACACTACACTATACCACACACACACACAGGTTAGTAATATATCAATGGTAGTACCATCAGTGGCATGGATCTCTCTACAAATAGCAGCCGCCTGCATTTTCCTCTCCTGTGTTGACATCAGAGTATGCTGAGACATGCTGTCTGTGGAAAACAAAGTTAGGAAATGTGAATCTACAACATTTTGCCCCTTGCAATCTCACACATTTTCAACCACAACAAACAAACACTCATAATCACATGCATTCATAGTCCAGTGGGTGACATTTATTAGACCTGCTGAAAGGCTGACACTAGCACATCCCTTTAAATAACCCAGAGCAACTAAACATGACGTCCGAGCGAAGGCATTGCCCCCTGTGTGGTTCTGCAGGGGACTGTGAATCGATATGCCTGATATAGACCCAACTGGAGAGAACGTTGCAGCCGAAGGGTGTGATGTCACACGTTTACCAGGGAAAAGGTGGTGTGTCCACATCCATTACTTTGCTGTTACATGCTATTCGCTAACCATGTTAGTAAAGACTGTAATGTCTGATGGAAAGCTTCTCTAACAGGGCTGAATACGTGTTGTTAATGTTGACTAAAACTATAACAAAACTAATTAATTTGAATAATTGAAACAAAAAGCTAATTTAAAATTAGATTAAAAACTTAAACGAAAATGAATGCCATGTACATACCATGTAACATACTAAAGAATGGTACTATGGTTCATGCCTAAAACATAAGAAAATAAAAATCAATGTTTTGAGATTATGTGTATATCCAACCCGATCTCACGAGAATTCGTACGAATTTTACGAGGTGGCTAATTCTTAACAATTCGTACGACCTAACTCGTACGAATTTGTACGATTTTTGCTAATTCGTACATATTTTACGAATTGGCCAATTCGTATGACTTACGAATGACCTACCCCTGACCCCGCCCCTAAACCTATCGTACAAATTCGTACGAGTGAGGTCGTATGAATACAAATTAGCCACTTTTTAATCACTCGTACGAATTTGTACGAATTGGTCGTGAGATAGCGTAGGTATATCGTGTGTGCACTAGTGTACTTTAAATCTTAAAAGTATATTTTAAAAAAATACTTATAAATAAGTATTTTTATAATATATTAATACTTATTTTTAAGTATTAAAGTATTCTTGTAATACTTAAAAATACTTAAAAATACAGATAATAATTATGACATAAAAGGCCACTTAAATGTACTTAAAGATCGTTGACATAATGACTTAAAATACTCTCTTTAAGTCATTTTAAGTCATTATGTCAAATATCTTTAAGTCATTTTAAGTCATAATGTCAACTATCTTTAAAAGTACACTTATTTTGATTGGTTGACTAACGTACTAATGCACATGTACAGTACTTGATTATAATTTGACTTGCAGTTTGTTATTTATTATTACGTTTAAAGTTAATATATTTGAAATATACTAAATTTCAATTGTGCAATTGCAAATACAGTTAAACTACGTTAAAGTTTATTAAATTGACCAGTACTCTTTAACAATATTATAAAGAGAGTAGAATTCCAAGTGAAATCACATATATACTTAAGTCCTACTTAAGTGGGTCAAAAACCCAACTAACTGCATTTAATACAAATTTAAACTAATGCATTTTCATTTAGTTGTAAATAACATGAACTTCCATGCCATTAAACACTTCATTCAGTTAAATATATTATTAAAATATTAAATATACTATTTCCGCAATAAACACTCTTTTTAAAAGTAAAAAAAAGTCTAAAGTGTAGTTCTTTTTCGGCAGGGACCATGTCCCCCCCCCCTCTCCACCATTAGGTAAGAGTACTGTATACCTTAATATTTAGTCTAAGGCATTTTAGTTCATTCCCTCAATATGTTTTATTTGCTAAATGCACAAACTACATCAATATGTGAAACCAACAGCATGCACATATTATAAATGACCAGAATGATCAGTACAGTCTAATGTAGTCTATCAGTGATGACTGCGACCTTACCGTACTGCTTTGAGACATTATTGTATATCATTATGTTGATGATGGCACTCAAAAAAGATGAAAGCACTTTTTTAACACACTGTACACACAACCCACACATCCGTGCTGCATAAGCACCTCAGGCAGGGGCTCCTTACCTGCGATGTGTCAGGTTGTGTCAGTATCCTTTAACAGAGGTAAGTGGGGTCAGTCTGGATCAGTGCAACCTGTGCTTGTTCCCTCTCTGACCAGGACTGAGGGACTCTGGGGGAGCGGACTACAGGGGAGAGGGGTGTCAGAGGTAGGGCCAGCTGTTAGTCTGTCCGTTTTAACTATAGCATGCGGTTATTAATAGAGCTGATCACACACACAGACAGACATACGTTAACACTTTTGAGTGTAATGGACACAGCAGGTGTCTGCTCAGGTTATGACTTCACTGTGTTTGTAGAGTTCATTCATTAGCGGGACATTCTTGAGTTTCAGTTCCAAGCTTTGGTTAACATGCATGGTCAATGGCCTAGTTTCTATGATTTGGAGCAAAACACCTTAACATAACAACACATTTTATAAAATTTAATAGGTATCATTTATCTTAAAGGGATACTCCACTTTGTTTTGTTTTTTTTACAAATTTTTTTCATTTTACAACTCCCCCAGAGTTAAACAGTTGAGTTTCACCGTTTTCATATCAGTAACCAGACTTCCATAAGTCAATGAGACCAGAAACTGTTTGGTTACTGATATTCTTTTAAATATCAGAGAATCGGCTGAATGGATTCAAAACGGTAAAACCCAACTGTTTAACTTTGGAGGAGTTGTAAAATGAGCCTATTTCCAAAAAAAGTGGAGTATCCCTTTAAGGTTACGTATACTTTACCGCATATACTTAGTAATAACAGTAAATTATGCATAATTACAATTAACTAACCCTTAGCCAAAAATAAACTCAATTTAATGTTTTTATACACTTGTGATGCAATTAAATTAAAATGCATTACAGTTTACATTTATATTAAATATAATTAGCATTTAACATCTTTATATGTAATTTCATAATTACTTCTAATGTCTTTATTATGTGGTTAAAGTGTACTGCTGAATTTATAAGCATTTATGGTAATCCAGGTGAATATTAAGTGTACTTGAGTGCACTAATTACACTTAAATACAAGAAAGTACATTTGTGTGCTAAAAAAACTGTAAAAATTATACACTATAAATAGATAAAGGCTACTACTGAAAAAATACACAGAAGAGTTTTAGTAATGTAAGTACATTTTTAACACATTAAAAATAGTTCATTGTTAGTGCACTTTTAGATAGCTAGTATAAGTTTAAATTAATTTGATTTTACTTAATTACATATTTTACTAAAATTACATTTTCCAAAATGTGCTCAGAAAATGCTATTGATAACAGTAATAGTGTACTTGACTACTTTTAAAATACACCATTAACATATTTAATTATCTTTTATAACAGTACTGTTAACATAGTTAAAATATATTTGAAATAAATTATTTACTATATAATATGTTTTGTATTATATATGATATATTATTATATTTTAAATAATTTATAAGTGTATCTAAAAATGCATTAAAGATGGGTTCAATTGTACTAAAAGGGGTAAAATAAAAACAACTTTAAGCTGAAATAGAATGTTAAAAGCATATTTTAGTTCATCTTCAGTGTGTTTAAAAATAGCACAGTTGAGTACACAAAGTTTATCTTTATAAGAAAAACTTTTAGTATAATAAGTACAAAATTAGTGTGAGAAAATGGAGCACTCTAAGTACATAATGGTTATATACTTTAATAAAATGTATTTATATATAATTTGTATATATTTATTATATATTATTATTATATTTAAAATAATTTATTATTGCATTAAAAATGCATTGAAGATGGTTTCAGTTTTACTAAAAATGGTAATAAAATACATTTTAAAAAAGTTGAAATAGTCTATTTAAAATACACTTTAGTTAATCTTCAGTGTGTCTCAAAATAGCACAGTTGAGTAGCCTACACTAAGATGATCTTAAGTTTATCTTAAGTAGTACTAAAGATAAGCTTTTAATATATTAAGTACAAATTAAGTGCGTGAAAATAGAGCACTTATGGAAGTGTACTAAGTGCACTTAAATAAAATGTATTTTAGTGAACTTTTTTTTTCACCTGGGAAACTAAAATGCACTTTATTGTATTTTATGACACTTATGTAATATTTTTATTTCATATAACGAGGAAGCTTTCAATTTAGAACAATTACAACTGATTAACTTTAAATGTAATATTGAATTGCATACTACAGTTTAAATATTATAATCAATCATACGTTAATCAACACATCCAAATTACTGTAAAGCACAACGAAAGATAATGATGCAAAATGCATTTTAAAGTAAAACTTGTAAGTTAACACTATTATAAAGTGCACCTTTTAAAAGTGTACTTAAGTGTGTTAAGAAACAAAGTCATGAACTCTCTTTACGTTTTATCTGGATGTAATTTTTTTTTTTAAATATGAAGAGTTCAGATGCAAAAGCCTCTAAGTGCCATTTGAAATTTTCATTTCATCATTTTGTATATTTAAGTTCAGTAATTTCACTTAAATGGCAATGAAGATTACCTATTAATTGTCATTTAAGTGAAATTACTGAACTTAAATATACAAGCTTGATAAAAATGCTCATTTTAGAAGTAAATTTCAAATGGCATTTAGAGGCTTTTGCATCTGAACTCTTCATATACACTACAAGTGCACATTCAATACAATTGCATGCACTTTTTTCCACAAGCCCATAGCTTTTTGTCCAGCAATTTGTCCTCTCATTTCCTTCATCCTTCCCATAAACAACAAATAAAAATGTCACTCCCAGACAAAGTATCTGTCACGTGAAGCAATCAATCTTTGGATTGAAGACATAAGGAAATATATATTTTAAGTGTAATCCCTGATGTCCTTGTACTTTTACAAGCAATGAATATGCTTGTTATTATAAATAATGATTTGCAATATAACTGGTATGGCCGACGCTGACTGTAATTTACGTGTTTCCTCCAGTGTACAGTATATATCCCAAATAGCAGATTAATTGCAGAACTATTTTGAACACAGTCTTCAATGTCAGCTGCCACATAGTTTGGTTGTATGACAAGTACAAGCTCGGGAGTTGAGCCAGGCCTCCCAAGCCATTACATAACCAGACAGCAACTTGTTCCAGACTATTAGACTCATCCATCATACTTTTCCCTCCAAAAAAACTCCACAAAGATTTCAAAAAACAACTATATGCAGAGATATTTCTACACATGTTACTTTAATAGAAGTGCAAGCATGGTTTTATGTAAAGTGGAGCTGTAGAGTGTATGTCAAACAAGCTACTTAATACTGATCTATAAACAGTATAAAGCGAGCCGCTTGCTCCACTCTGCGTCAGATGATGCACTCGACAATTCAAGAAATGTCCAAACATGTTCGATAAACTTATCACACGACAAAACATATATTGACATGTCAAATTTGAGCTATATCCTTCTCAAGGAACCATTAGTCATTGAATGAAGAAACAAAAATGATCGGTAACGCTTCCTTTTACAGTACTGTACTTACCTAGAAAGTACTGGCTAATATAAGGTAAGTACATGGAACAGGTGTAGGTTTAGGGGTAGGTTCGGGGTTAGTACTATTACCCATTAATTGTAGTTACTAAAATAAGTACATAGTATTTACATGGGTAACTGGACTGTAAAAGGAAGCGTTACCAAATTATCATGTAGTTTGAGAGCATGCATTGTCACATATGAGAACCCACAGACATTCACAGCAAAATACATGAGGAATGTTCATTTGTTTATTTATTTTTTCATTTAATAGTAGTGAATTTATTTAAGTGAATCTGAGTCTTGGGCAACAGGGCATGTGGTAAAGGGTCAGACCGGCTCACTGAAGAGTGATTTAATCTTTTCTAGTGAAGCTTATGTAACAAGTACGACTGATTCGACAGTTTCTGCCTAATAGCTTTGTGGCACAGTCACAAACAAAATGATTTTCTTTCTTTCTTTAATTTTATGAGTCTAGCTGTCATCATAACTGAAGCACCCTATTACTGAATTACTTGAATGCAGTCATTTAAAGGGATAGGTCACTTCAAAATGACAATGCTGTCATCATGTACTCACGCTCAAGTTGTTCCAACTGCTGAACACAAATGAATGCGCTTTATTTAATCAAAAAAAAAATTGTGGCAACAGATTACAAGCAATATTATTAATTCACTTTAACAAATTAGAATTGAGTAATAATTAATCAAATTAATTCCTTAAAAGTTATCCATTTAAAATGAGTAAAACCTTTTTTTTGTTTTAAGTAAATTTAAGTCACCATTATGGTGATCGGCATTTGTTTTAGGTTTGTTTTAAAATTATGGTTTTCTCCTTCAGTGATTCCAACCCGATCTCAAGACCAAGTCGTACGAATTCGACGAGTGATTAAAAAGTGGCTAATTCGTAACAATTCATACGACCTCACTCGTACGATTTTGCTAATTTTACGAATTCGTATGAATTCGTACGAATGACCTACCCCTTACCCAGCCCCTAAACCTACCCATCACGTGGGTTTAGACAAATCGTACGAATTCGTACGAGTGAGGTCGTAGGAATTAGTACGAATAAGACAACTTTTAATCATTCGTCGAATTCGTACGAATTGGTCGTGAGATAGTGTTGGTGATTCTGCTTATTAACATCACACTCTCAGAAAAAAGGTACAAAAGTTGTCACTGGGGCTGTACCTTTTCAAAAGGTAAACTTTTGTCCATTTCATGAGCTAATAAGTACATTTTAGGTGTTAATATGTACATTTTGGGTGCTAATATGTACATTTTAAGTGTTAATATGAACATTTTAAGTGTTAATATGTACATTTAAGTGTTAATATGTACATTTTAGGTGCTCATATGTACATTTTAGGTGGTAATATGTCCATTTCAGGAGCTAATGTGTCCATTTTAGGTCCTAATATGTACATTTCAAGTGCTAATATGTACATTTTAGGTGCTAATATGTCAATTTCATGAGCTAATATGTCCTTTTTAGGTGGTAATATGTCAATTTTAGGTGGTAATATGTACCACTAAGGTACCAATATGCAGCCTTTGGGTACAAAAGTGTACCTTTTGAAAAGGTACAGCCCCAGTGACAGATAGAAAATAAATAGAAAATAGAATATAAATAGAAAATAATTTCTTAGTAGTAAAACAAAAGAAACTATTGAACCCAAACTTTAAAATGGTAGAGTTCTTAAAAATAAAATATTGCTTATCTAAGTTTTTATGTTAATATCTTATGAACTAAATGCATACTATTTATTTTAATTCAACAACCGAGAGCCTACAATATTTATTGTAATTCTTCAAAGATGTATGAATATACATGAATAATGTATATATAATGAGTCTTGGACAGAATTGTAAGGTTACAGAGAAATCAAAATAGAGCATTAATTTCAGCTGTCATTAATATGTCAGGAAATTTTATTCAAACGTAGGGGACTTAGCAATGGCAGTATTCAGATATATATAGAAATCATTTAGTGAACTAAAAAAAAAAAACCCCGAATGCTAGCTAAATTCTACATCTGCTTCAAAACTAAGACGATTTCTTGAAAATCGGTCCCATAACATACAGAGCACAAACCGTAATAAATACATAGCGACTGAGTAGCATATATTACATTTACATTACAACACATGATGGTCCTCTGAGTTAGAAAAGATGTGGCGGCATCTGAAATCACTATATAGTATGTGAAAATCAATACGCGTCAAAAGAAGTCCGAATTCACAGTACTCGTAAAAGAGAAGAGTAGGCAAAAGGTACCAGGATGACCTACTTCTTCAGGTGAGATTCTGAAGTGTGCATCGATGGACACTACTATGCCATGAGGCCACGGGAGATGATTTATGAATGGCGGTGAAGCGATGCAACTTGTTAGGTCACGTGATAATGACAACAAGGTGAATGTAGTACGCACAAATTACATACATATTATGTAGAACATACTTTTTTAGCGGTTGTGGAGTAATTACTCGTTCAAAATAAGTACCTACTCAAGAGTTCGATTATTCTAAGGGGCTGTTTACACCTGGTCACTTCATGCGTTTTCTCAGATCGGATAGCTATCCGATCGTGAAAAGACCAGGTGTAAATGCCCCCCGAAACGCATTTGAGACGGATTAGAATCCGATCGCTCAAACCACATCAGGAGGTGGTCTGGGCCGCATTCCAGACGAAACTGGACATGTGTAAATGCATCTGGTTGTTGAAACCACATATGTAAATGTTACTCCTCACAAAAATTCTAAAAAAATAAACGTGTGAGAGCGTATTATAGGCTATATGTCATGTTATTTTAGTCAGATATGACGACGCTACCGCGACACGCATCACCTCTGAACGCCTATCAAGCCAACGCGCCGCAATCTATCAAATGAAAGTGAAAGCAAGACGCAGACGATTAACACTACCATAAAAGTAGCCTAAATAAACTAAATTATCTTACCAGGACTGTTGCCGCTCTCTTATTGCTGTCTTTGCTTTTTTTGAAATTAGCCGATGATCAAATTCGGCTCTTATCTGTTGCTTTCGGTGACGTGAACTTCATTAAATCTGCATAGCGCGTGAATTGAGGATCGGATTTATATCCGTTTCGCAAAAACACATTTATGTGACCAGGTGTAAATGGAATCGTTTTGATAAATCAGATCTGAGAAAACGCATGAAGTGACCAGGTGTAAACAACCCCTAAGACACAGCTGTGGTCACGTCACCCTTGGACTAAGAAACAGTGAGTTGACCGCAAACAGCTGTTAAAGGAGTAGTTCACGTTTAAAAAAAAAACATTTGCTGATAATTGACTCATCCAAGATGTCCATGTCTTTCTTTCTTCAGTCGAAAAGAAATGAAGGTTTTTGATGAAAACATTCCAGGATTTTTCTCCATATAATGGACTTCAATGGGAACCAAACGGTTCAAGGTCCAAAAGACAGTTTGAGTACGAACTGCAAACTGTTCAAAGGGCTTTAAACGACACCAGACGATGAATAAGGGTCTTATCTAGTGAAACGATAGGTCATTAAGAAAAAAAAATGCTCAAATGCTCGCCTTGCTCTGTTCTGTGATGCGCGTTCGTGACTCTCCTGTTCGAACTCGTTCATCAAAATGAACAAATCTTTTTCCGAGTCAATTCGTTCATTTAATTCATAATGACAGCAAAAAAGATCTGTTCATTTTGATGAACGAGTTCAAACAGGAGAGTCACGAACACGCATCACAGAACAGAGCAAGGCGAGCATTTGAGCTTATAAAACTTAAACTTTGTAATTTATTTATTAAATGAGCGATCGTTTCGCTTTATAAGAACGTTATTCATCGTCTGGAATCGTTTAAAGCCAATTGAACAGTTTGCAGTTTGCACTAAAACTGTCTTTTGGACATTGAACCATTTGGTTCCCATTGAAGTCCATTATATGGAGAAAAATCCTGGAATGTTTTCATCAAAAACCTTCATTTCGTTTCGACTGAAGAAAGAAAGACGTGGACATCTTGGATGACATGGGGGTGAGTAAATTATCAGCAAATGCTCTTTTAAAGTGAACTACTCCTTTAATGTGAATCAAACCACATTAGAGGAGTCGTGTCACGGTTACTGTGCACTACAGAATGAAGAAGTTCCAGTCTTACATTTTAACATAACACACATAACGGTGTCCCTTTCCTTTCTTACAGTCTCGTATCTGCCATTTCGTCTTCCTCCAGACCAGGACACACTTCCTGCTTCCCTTCTTCCTGTTTTTCGGAGGGCTCCGCCTCCAGTTGGTGTAAGTGACCGGCTCTCCGCCCACCCACTCCCAGCGGCCTTTACTTTCACGATCATTCAGACCTGTGGTTGAAGAAAAACAGAGCGATGAATTCATGTTTAAATCGTATTGAGCTAAATGTTACATTCATCGTAATCACACAGACTGCGAAGTTGGTTTTAATCACAAAAGAAGTTACCAATCCAAAAGGGTTTTCTTTCACTGAAGTCCCACAGCCAGTCCATGTCTCCTTTTGACAAAACACTGACCAGGTTTCCATTGAAGCTTCAAGAAACAAGTATTTAGTTAGTCAACATGAAAGTGACCATTCTTAATTTTTATAGAACACTACAGTATTTACATAAATTACTTATTCGTGCACATTTTTTTAAAAAAAATCATCTTTAATTAAAATAACTTCCCCTCCGTCTAGCAGCGACATCTCTTTTCTAATGATGTGAAGGCGGGGCAATCTGTCACTCACATGAGATCCACCAATAGCAAATCACAACCATCCAATCAATTCCTCATTGAGATTAATCGTTCAAATATGGCGATCTCCGTTCAAACACACACAATCGTATTCCTTAATGACAACGATTCAACTAGGTCTATTAATCCTTCGACAAGTAGCTACGATCACAGCCAACATTCAGATCTGCATTGGCATTCAAGAGAACCAAAAACACGGATTCATCACTAATGAAACGAGTCATTGAATCGTTCATTCAAACTGATATAAAAAAAAATATACTCAAATTCATTACATGTTTTTTTTAACATGTAACATTTTGTCAGAACCTCTACACTCTCAAAAAAAAAAAGGTACAAAAGCTGTCACTGGGACTGTACCCTTTCAAAAGATACACGTTTGTACCTAAAGGCTGCATATTGGTACCTTAATGGTACATATTAGTACCTAAAATGTACATAATAGCACCTGAAATGTACATATTAGCACCTAAAATGTACATATTAACACCTAAAATGTACATATTAACACCTAAAATGTACATATTAGCACCCAAAATGTACATATTAACACCTAAAATGTACATATTAGCACCTGAAATGTACATATTAACACCTGAAATGTACATATTAGCACCTGAAATGTACATATTAGCACCTAAAATGTACATATTAACACCTAAAATTTACATATTAACACCTAAAATGTACATATTAGCACCTAAAATGTACATATTAACACCTGGAATGTACATATTAGCACCAGAAATGTACATATTAACACCTAAAATGTACATATTAGCACCTAAAATGTACATATTAACACCTAAAATGTACATATTAGCACCTGAAATGTATATATTAACACCTGAAATGTACATATTAGCACCTAAAATGTACATATTAACACCTAAAATTTACATATTAACACCTAAAATGTACATATTAGCACCTAAAATGTACATATTAACACCTGGAATGTACATATTAGCACCAGAAATGTACATATTAACACCTAAAATGTACATATTAGCACCTAAAATGTACATATTAACACCTAAAATTTACATATTAATACCTAAAATGTACATATTAGCACCTAAAATGTACATATTAACACCTGGAATGTACATATTAGCACCTGAAATGTACATATTAACACCTAAAATGTACATATTAGCACCTAAAATGTACATACAGTATTAGCACATGAAATGTACATATTCACACCTCAAATGTACATATTAGCACCTGAAATGGACATATTAGCACCTAAAATGTACATATTAACACCTGGAATGTACATATTAGCACCTGAAATGTACATATTAACACCTAAAATGTACATATTAGCACCTAAAATGTACATACAGTATTAGCACCTGAAATGGACATATTAGCACCTAAAATGGACAAAAGTTTACCTTTTGAAAAGGTACAGCCACCGTGACAGCTTTTGTGCCTTTTTTTCTGAGAGTGTAGTTATTTTGCTTAGTTGTCTGTTCTGAATCTCGGGAGAATCGTGATTTTGATTAAAAAATAAAAACGTGATTCTCAATTGATTCAGAATTGTGCAGCTCTACGGCCAAAATCAAGTGCAGGGTTGCCAAGTCTGTGACAGAATTGGGCTACTTTGAAACTGTTGACGTATGTTGTTATTTTTTTTTTACTATAGGTTTGACAAATCTTTTTTATACATTTATATTTTATTTAAAAAAAAACGCTAGTATTGAAATATGCTATTATATACAAATGTGCTAGATGATCACAACGATATATATAGTTGTTTTCAATTTGGAAATCAGTGACTGTAAAATATGCATTTTAGGTGGGAGAATGGCATATTTTGAGTTGATATTTAGGGCTACTTTAAGGCTATCTAGTTTTGTCACGCAGATCTGGCAACCCTGATCAAGGCCCACCCTACATTTTTGCTTGTTTGAGAAGCCATTACACTCAGATGTCACAATAGGGAAGAACTTTAATGTCAACTTTAAAAAAAATATTAGATATCCTCCGACTGGATGAAATCAAAAACTGAAGCAAAAAAACAAACAAAAAAAAACATATACACTACGCAATTTTCTGTGAAATCTGTCGAATCAAATCAGCAGACTGGCTCTGATATTCAGCAACTACTGTTTTGTCTTACCTTTCTCTGCAGGCCCGTACCGCGGTGCTCCACGAGGCTTTGCGCTCTGTGCTCAGAATATAACAGAAGTCGTTGTGGTACGTCCATCCTCGGGGACATTTCTGTGCTCTCACAGTCTGAGTACAGAAAAGACGAGATGAAAATGAATATTTCATGAAATGTAGAAACTGAAGATCCAGACATCATGATTTACTCTGAACATGAATGACCTCATTATTAGGTGTCCAGGGCCTCCAGGAGACTCCATTACAGTGAAACATCTGACCTGAGCTGTCGTTGTAGTGGAGGAAGCCACTGAGCTCTGGAGTACAGGGTTTAGAAGAAGGCTTGGGAGAGAGGCACCAAACACTGGTTTATTTGCAAAAGATTACTATAATTAATCTGACGATTTCTAGACACACTCCCAAAACTCTCACCCGAGTCCCAGAAGGCTGCAGAACTCTGCCAGTTTGCTGTGGTTTTGTCCTGAGCGCAGGAGCGTGATGCTGCCCCCTGCTGGTCACCTGCACCTGTGCCTTTCTGTCAGTCCTGGAGTCAGCGTTGTCCTCCACCGTCATCGATACCATACTGTGATACTGTAAGTTATTGATCATATTAATGATGTTAATAATAATAACAAGATGATAGTATCAAAATTTAAGGTAAATATTGTTCTTGGATATAACCCAGATATATATAGTCTCACTGACACTGCTTTATTCCACTTACTTTGTAAATGACATCAGATCCATGACGAATAATTTCCGAAGGCTGAACCTGTGGATGAAAGTGCTTTAGAGTATTCAGAATATATATATATATAAATTTAATAATTTTAAATTTATATATATATATATATATATATATATATATATAATAGGGCTGTTAAAACGATTAATCGCGATTAATCGCATCCAAAATAAAAGTTTGTGTTTACATAATATATGTGGGGGCACTGTGTATAATTATTTTATATATATAACACACACACATGCTTGTATATATTTAAGAAATATTTTCATGTATATTCTGTATATAGATTTATATATAATTTATATTATATATAAATATAAATATTTTATATATAAATATTTTTTTTTTCTTAAATATACATGCATGTGTGTTTTTATATATATATACAAATTAATTATACACAGTGCACCCACATATATTATGTAAACACAAACTTTTATTTTTGGACTTTTATTTCGCGATTAATCGTTTTGACAGCCCTAATATATAATAAAAATTTAAATTTTATATATATATATATATATTTTATATATATAAATTTTTAATTTATTTATATATATATATATATATATATATATATATAAAATTTAATTTTATTTAAAAATTTAATGTTTATTTAAAAAAATTAAAATTAAAATTTAATTTTATATATATATATATATATATATATATATAAATTTTAAATTTTATTTAAAAATGTCACGTTTATTTAAAAAATTTAAAATTTAAATTTAATTATATATATATATATATATATATATATAAATTTTAAATTTTTATTCAAAAATGTAATGTTTATTTAAAAATATATGTAAAAAATTAATATTTAAAAAATTTTAAATGTAAATTTAATGTTTATTTAATAAATATATGTATGTATGTATGTATGTATATATATATATATATATATATATATATATATATATATATATATATATATAATTAAATTTAGATAATAATAAAAATTAAATCTA
Organism: Cyprinella venusta; assembly: GCA_038021265.1. Lineage (NCBI taxonomy): Eukaryota > Metazoa > Chordata > Actinopteri > Cypriniformes > Leuciscidae > Cyprinella > Cyprinella venusta. Next base: position 7,566,656 of record CM075864.1, on the reverse strand, counting down.
AAAATTAAATTGAAAATTGAAATTAAATTGAAATTGAAAATGTAAACTGCAAATATTGAAGCTATTTTATATTTATGCAAATATTAAAGCTATTAAAAACCTTTTTTGTACCATAATAGGATGGATGGATGGATGGATGGATGGGTGGATACTTACCACTTTTCCATTCCCAATGACTCTGAGTGTTTTCTTTGTAGTGGAGGGAGCTTCAGCTGTTATATCTCCATCCCCTCTGATATAGCCCTGAGAGAAAGGTAATGTCTCCACCTGGATGGAGCCGTGTTGAGGGTACGGACCTGGCTCAACCTCCTGGCCTTGAATACTAGTTCCTGCTTTGATTCGGTTCTCTCTGCACTGCCCTTTAGAAACACCCAACAAATTACCTTTTTTTTTTTTTTTTTTTTAGGAAACCCCATTTTTTTCGAACTGTTCAACCAAATATATGGTCTTCTGGACAGTCTGCACTAACCATTTGTGTCCTTTATGAAGATGGTGGCTTTAGATTTGTCTTTCAGCATTGCACCCACCGGAGATATCAAGGTAACCTCAAATGTCTCATCACCTTCCTCTAAAGAATCCTGAACGATCTCCACTCTCCATCCTCGACTGACCATCCCTGAGAAAAGACAGAGGACACGTTAGCAATAATTAAAGCACTGAATTTTGTTTATTCAGTGCTTTTTAATTGTGCTTTTTAATTAAAGCACATTCTGTAGTATCTTATTGTAGCATCTTTATTTAAAGGGGTGGTTGATGATGATTTCTCTTTTCTAACTTTAGTCAGTGTGTAATGTTACTGATTGAGCATAAACGACGTCTGCAAAGTTACGAAGCTCAAAGTTTCAAAAGTGCTTTTTCAGAAATCGCTTTTTAAGGACTACAAAAAATGGCTGGTTGGGACTACACGAGCTTCTACACGGGTTCTAACAATTTTATTTATAGTATGTTTATATATTATATATTTATTTTTTTATAGATTATCATGACAGTAAGTTATATGCTAATCAATGACTAGAAGAACTCCACATCAGCTACATAAATACATCAACTAACCATTCAGAAATGTCCTGTTGCTTCTACATGTTGTTACTTCTTCTTGTCCGACTCCATTTTGAACATAAAAGGCTAAAAGTTTTTGATATTTTCAGTCCTGTCTGAGTGAAGTAATCGCATAAGGTAATCATGGCTGCTAACGCTCTTGAAGCTCCGCCCTCTGTGAAGCTCATTTGCATTTAAAGGGCCACACACTCAAAAAATTATGTGTTTTTTTGCTTACCCTCAAAAAGTGACCATTTTAACATGCTATGTAAATATATGTGGGGTATTTTGAGCTAAAACTTCACATGCACACTTTGGGGACATCAGAGGCGTATTTTACATCTTATGAAAAGGGCATTATACCACCCCTTTAAAAACAAAAAACCTAAGAAAATCCCAGTGTTTCAATTTACCTGGGTCAAATTGAATCAAAGATGAAGCCGGTATAAAATCCTTTCCAGCAGATGCTGTTAGTTCTTTCACCTATGGGAAAAAAATATATATATAAATATAAATATATTTATTTATATATATATATATATATATATATAAATATTATATATAAATATATATATTAGGGCTGTTAAATGATTAATCGCGATTAATCGCATCCAAAATAAAAGTTTGTGTTTACATAATATATGTGGGTGCACTGTGTCTAATTATTTTATATATATAAATACACACACATGCTTGTGTATATTTAAGAAATATTTTCATGTATATACTGTATATATATATACTTTATATTATATATAAATATTTCATATATAAATAATATTTTTTCTTATATATACATCCATATGTGTGCATTTATATATATACAAAATAATTATACACAGTGCACCCACATATATTATGTAAAAACAAACTTTTATTTTGGATGCAATTAATCGTGATTAATCGTTTGACAGCCCTAATATATATATATATATATATATATATATATATATATATATATATATATATATATATATTTAAATTCTTTTTTGCAGAAGAATAAAAAAACAATCAAATAAACCACAACAAATAAAGCTATACGCAATACCTGTACAGTCACATAAGACGAGTCCTGCACATTCCCCTTCCTCTGGATGGTTAGTGAGACTGACCCCTCACTCTCACATATGATATACTCAGTCCTGGTCAGCTCCACACTGGCCCAGCTAAACTCCAATCTAACAGGGAATAATATTTATTACAAATCCTAATATACACAAACAACATGCCACTCAAGTGTACAGTATGTGTGATGTTCCATAATACATTGAGAAATACAAAAACATTATATTGCTATAAGAAATGACTATCATGGGCAATGGAAATAAAACTTTTTACCAAAAAAAAAAAAAAAAACATTTCAAAAGCGCAAGGTTTACTTGTGAGAAAGTCCAGATTTGCCCAGTGCATCAGACACGGCAAACTCCAGGCTGTCAGTTAAAGAGTCCAGGGCAGAGTTTATGACGTAGAGGATATTCCTTCTGTTCAGATCCCTCTGAGAGAAACGATGCCTCACAAACTCACCTACGGACATGTCAACGATTATACAGGATGTAAACACATTATTACAGACAGGAAGACTAGATCTAGATAGATGAATACACAGACAGACAGACCTCTCACCATTGGTATAATTTTCCAGGTATCCAAAATAAGGCGGTCTGAGGATGTGATAGATCAGATCACCGTCTGCAGAGGTCTTATCCTGAGCCTTAAGCTCTCTGGAGGAAATAAAGATCCCATAACGACCATCTTTGAGGAGCTCCACTTTCCACAGGGTTTCCAACACTGCTATCTGTGGAGCTGAGCTGTCGAGAGCTTCAATCTGTGGCACACGCATCATTTCAGCAGGATTAAAAGTTGGAAAACAATCACAGGATTCAAGTTATGTTGAAAAAAAAGTATAAATATAAGTACAATTGAAGCACTTACAGCACTCTCCCAGCTAATTAGGTGTTAAGACCTATATCTATGTAGTCAAACATTCAAAAAAGGTATTTTATTAAAGGGATAGTTCACTTTGAAATTAATTTTTGGTATGTTTTAGCTTACCTCAAGGGCATCCAAGATGTAGCTGTCTTTGTGTCCGCAGTAGTTTCAATTTTGATATTTTTAGGTCAAACCGTTCTTGTCTGTCAGTCATATAATGCAGGTCTATGGTCACCACCTCAAAGAGCATGCACAGAGAAGTCCAAATTAAACAAGATTTAATGACTCGTAAATGTAAGTACACATTGATGACCAAAGACATGAAACGAGTGGTTTGTGTAAGAAAACAAACAGTATTTATATCATTTTCACCTCGTTTGCCCAGCCACAAAGCGCCCGTGCCCTCAGATCAGTTGGACGTGGCTGTGGTTACAAGAGGTAGAAATGATATAAATACTGTTAGTTTTCTCACACAAACCACTCGTTTTGTGTCTTAGGTCATCAATGTGTACTTACATTTACGAGTCACTAAATCATGTTTAATTTGGACTTCTCTGTCCATGCTCTTTGAGGTGGTGACCATAGACCTCCATTATATGACTGATAGATACAAACGGTTTGACCTATAAATATCAAAATTGAAACTACTGCGGAAACAAAGACACCTACATCTTGGATGCCCTTGAGGTAAGCTAAAACATACCAAAAATTAATTTCAAAGTGAACTATCCCTTTATGTTAACAACCTTAGTTAACATGACCTAAGAATGAACAATACTTCAACAGCATTTATTAATCTTAGTTAATATTAATTTCAACATTTACTAATATGTTATTAAAATCAAAGGTTGTATTTGTTAACATTAGTGAATGCACTGTGAACTACTAACATGAAGAAATATTTTTATTAACTAATTGTTAACTAATATTAACAAAGATTAATAAAATGTAACAAATGAATTGCTCATTGTGAGTTCATACATTAACTAATGTTAACTAAACAAGCTTATTGCAAATTATTTTGGTCACAATGTTTATGAATGGCATTTTTCCTGATGTGTTATAGTTCCTATTATTAATATTGATTTGTTATTCCAGATGGAGTTGAAATAGAGTCTGTGGATTGATTATCTGATTATGATCAGCTGAAGATTTGTAGTGTTTTCTATATATAACTACTGTATAAGCCAAAATGTTTGCATTGTTCTTTATCTCCTGCTTAAACTTGATTAAAAAAATGTTAAAGTGCAGACCTTTATGAATTTTTGAAAATAGGTACAACAAGAAAAAAGTTGTACCACACCACATGATTGCAACTAACTTGCAGAGTGAAGAAGATCGACTCAGTTTGCACGTGTCCGTCCAGCAGGAAGCCTCTTTCTGTGCTGTCAGAGGCCGTGAATCTGAAGCGATCGATCTGAGAAGCTCCTCCAGAGTGTCTGTATGAAACATCCAGATCCTGAATGTTCTGCTGGGTAAAACTACTACCAGCGACCAGAGTCTGTCCCTTCAAAAGCAACTGGCCATACAGGGGAGGGTGGACCACCCTGTAGCTCAAGGCAGTGTGTGGGCTGTCAGGATCAGACAGGAATAAGGCATCAGGTGTCAAAGTTATGGTGGAGCCCTGGGGAACCCGTAGACCAGTGTTATGCACTAGTGTGGGCAGAACCTTATCAGTCATTTCCACTAAGATCTCCAGGGTCCCGTTGCGAGTTGATATGCCATTGCTGACCACAAACCTATGGATAATGTAGACATATGGAGACACAAAGCACAAATCAATAACTTTTATGGGACATTAATCACAGCTGCACACAAATTCAATGAAATAAAACAAAACTTAAGATAAACACAAAAAGGTTACTCACATCTGGGTAATATTTTACCCCACAATAAATAAACACGTATATATATATTAGGGCTGTCAAACGATTAATCGCGATTAATCGCATCCAAAATAAAAGTCTGTGTTTACATAATATATGTGGGTGCACTCTGTATAATAACACACACATGCTTGTATATATTTAAGAAATATTTTCATGTATATACTGTATATAGATTTTTATATAATTTATATTAATATATTATATTTAAATATTTTATATATAAATATTTTTTTCTTATATTTCTATTTTTCTATAATTTCTATATTTTTCTATAATTTCTATAATCTATAATTTTTTTTCCTATTTTCTATTATTTTTCTATATTTCTTTTTCTGTATTTCTATATTTACAAAATAATTATACACAGTGCACCCACATATATTATGTAAACAAACTTTTATTTTGGATGTGATTAATCGCGATAAATCGTTCGTCAGCCCTAATATATATAAATTAGGGCTGTCAAAACGATTAATCGCGATTAATCGCATCCAAAATAAAAGTTTGTGTTTACATAATATATGTGGGTGCACTGTGTATAATTATTTTGTATATATATATAAAAACACACATGCATGTATATTTAAGAAAAAAAAATATTATTTATATATAAAATATTTCTATATAATAAAAATTATATATAAATCTATAAACAGAATATACATGAAAATATTTCTTAAATATATACAAGCATGTGTGTGTGTTTATATATCTAAAATAATTATACACAGTGCCCCCACATATATTATGTAAACACAAACTTTTATTTTGGATGCGATTAATCGTTTTGACAGCCCTAATATAAATATATACTTGTTTAATATTTATTATAGACAATCTATATATATATATATATATATATATAATGATGTTACAATGTATATACACAGATTGTTATTATTTAATTAATATTGATTTAGCTACAGTACTTACTATATGTGTACAAATTGTGCTTGTATATTAATATTTGATAATTTTTATATATATTATTTTTAATTATTAATTAAGTGCAAATTGTGCTTAATTATCACAAAGATAATTAAACAATTCCTTCACGTTTTTTTAGCATTAATGAATCATTATACAAAACATTTTAATCTTTAAATTAAAAAAAAATATTTATTTAGATTTTTGGTGAAAAATTAACCCAAAAAAAAATAAAACTATAACATTATCTAACATTATCAACATCAGTCTTGCACAAGGTCCTTACTGCAGGGTCTCTTTAGGTGAAGTGGCTCTGTTGTCATGTACATAACACACCAGGTTTGCTGCTACGTCCAGCTGACTGAACGACTGAATTTGTACGCCGGTGTGTTTGATGTACTCCACATGACCATGTGCTGGAGGTACAGTGATGACATAGAGCAGCTCCTCCGGCTTGTCAGTGCCGTCTACCGCCAGCAAGACGTCTGTGGTGAGAACCACACGCTCCCCTCGACTAGACCTCACAGGCTTCAGGAACAATGCTATGTCTCCTGCAGATCAGCACAGAGCAGACGTGAAAAGAACTGACTCAATTGAACTATTTTATGATAACTCTTGGAATATATGCGTATCATCAGGGAGAAAAAAGTAGCAGCCCACCTTTCTCCAGTTCTTTGACTGTAATGTGGAAGTGCTGAGCAGGAGAGCGGTTCTTGCCGTCCAACAGGTGGAAGACAAAGAAGTCGGCAGCGGGTGCTCCAGGGTGACTGGTGTGAAGGTACCGTAACAGGTTCATATCCAAAACCTGCTGAGAGCAGTTCATTCCTGCAGATACAGACACCCAGTCTGTGCCGACCTGAGGATCAGCAAACATTCTGGATTTGCTCACACACACATATTTATATATACACTCACCTAAAGGATTATTAGGAACACCTGTTCAATTTCTCATTGATGCAATTATCTAACCAACCAATCACATGGCAGTTGCGTCAATGCATTTAGGGGTGTGGTCCTGGTCAAGACAATCTCCTGAACTCCAAACTGAATGTCAGAATGGGAAAGAAAGGTAATTTAAGCCATTTTGAGAAGAATGGTGTGAAAAGTCAAAATCATCCAGTATGCGGCAGTCCTGTGGGCGAAAATGCCTTGTTGATGCTAGAGGTCAGAGGAGAATGGGCCGACTGATTCAAGCTGATAGAAGAGCAACTTTGACTGAAATAACCACTCGTTACAACCGAGGTATGCAGCAAAGCATTTGTGAAGCCACAACACGCACAACCTTGAGGCGGATGGGCTACAACAGCAGAAGACACCACCTTGTACCACTCATTTCCATTACAAATAGGAAAAAAAGGCTACAGTTTGCAAGAGCTCACCAAAATTGGACCGTTGAAGACTGGAAAAATGTTGCCTAGTCTGATGAGTCTCGATTTCTGTTGAGACATTCAGATGGTTGAGTCAGAATTTGGCGTAAACAGAATGAGAACATGGATCCATCATGCCTTGTTACCACTGTGCAGGCTGGTGGTGGTGGTGTAATGGTGTGGGGGATGTTTTCTTGGCACACATTAGGCCCCTTAGTGCCAATTGGGCATCGTTTAAGTGCCAAGGCCTACCTGAGTATTGTTTCTGACCATGTCCATCCCTTTATGGCCACCATGTACCCATCCTCTGATGGCTACTTCCAGCAGGATAATGCACCATGTCACAAAGCTTGAATTCTTTCGAATTGTTTTCTTGAACATGACAATGAGTTCACTGTACTAAAATGGCCCCCACAGTCACCAGATCTCAACCCAATAGAGCATCTTTGGGATGTGGTGGAACGGGAGCTTCGTGCCCTGGATGTGCATCCCACAAATCTCCATCAACTGCAAGATGCTATCCTATCAAAATGGGCCAACATTTCTAAAGAATGCTTTCAGCACCTTGTTGAATCAATGCCACGTAGAATTAAGGCAGTTCTGAAGGCAAAAGGGGGTCAAACACAGTATTAGTATGGTGTTCCTAATAATCCTTTAGGTGAGTGTATATATGCATATACACTATTTCATGTTCTGAGAAAAATTCTCAGAGACAGGCAGAGATTAGATATTTTTCTCACTTCATATTGAGCGAACTGACCTTCATCTGAATGACACCATGACTCGGTATGCTCTCAAACACATAGATGATGTCAGAAGAAGGAGTGTCTTTGTCATGAGCACTAAGCACAGCACTGGAGATCAGTCTGGACTCCCCAGCCTCCATCTCAAGGCCAGTGTTGCTGCAAATAAATGATAGAGTGTGTCTTTCTTTTCCACAGAGACTTACCACTTAATGTGATAGGCTATATAATGTCTAAAACATTTATGGTTTGAATGTATTGTGTAGTGACCAATTCATTATACAAATAAACTAATGTATAATGATATTTAATATATAATTCATTGATATTTATCTGGAATTACCGTATAATTTGCGGTTCCTCATCATTGACAGGCAATACTTTAACCTTTACTTGTTTCTTGAGCTTGTGTTTTCCGTCAGAGAGCTGAACAATAAATCCGTCCTGCTCACTCTCAGAGTCATCGTGCATGTACATCAGAGTCATGCCTGAGGAAAGAGTAATAAAATATACTGTCTGATATATTACTAAAAAACAAAAAAAAAAGGAATACAAAAAGTTTGGGGATCCAACTAAAATTAATCAAAGGACCCATTAAATTAATCAAAAGTGAGAGTAAAAAATTTTCAGTGATATAACATATATAAATATATACATAAACACACAGTAGGTAGTAAACCAAATATCGCTACCACGGGTGTGACGCTCATTCGCGAAATCACCACTAGGTGGCGCAAAGGGACTTGGAAAACTGCTCAGTAATTGTGACGTTTTTACTTGCAATAGATAAAGTAATGAAATTACTGCTAATACATATATTACAACTATACTATATCATCAATATATTGCTTTGACTGTAGTCAAAAGAAAAACGTAAAAGACTTTAAAGGGATACTCTACTTTTTTGGAAATAGGCTCATTTTACCACTCCCCCAGAGTTAAACAGTTAAGTTTTACCTTTTTCTAATGTATTCAGACGATTTTTTGATATTTAGAAGAATATCAGTAAACAGACAGTTTCTGGTCCCATTGACTTCCATAGTATATATTTTTTTTCCTACTATGGAAGTCAATGAGACCAGAAACTGTCTGGTTACTGATATTCTTCTAAATATCAGAAAATCGGCTGAATGGATTCGAAAACGGTAAAACTCAACTGTTTAACTCTGGGGGAGTGGTAAAATGAGCCTATTTTCAAAAAAAGTGGGGTATCCCTTTAAAAAACAGTACCACTCCTGAGGTCATCCATAGTGAAGTGCTCCACAGGGATCTCAGATCCACGCTTGTAATGCGTCAAATCATTGCCGTGTGGGACACTCATGATGGAGCCGTGCCGAGGCTGCTGGACTATGCTGAACATTAAACGGTCTCTGGGAACATCAAGATCCACTGCACTGATTATAGATGGGTCCAACTCTTTCATGTCTCCCTCCCGAACCTGAAAGACAAACGTTGGTCATCACATCTCAACATTTCTTGACACAGATCATGCCAAATGACAAGTTTGAGCTTCTAGAGGAAACAATGAGGTTTGTTCTCGCAAGTCGAGCACATTCAGTTGAGCTTCTGTTTGTGTTCACTGATCAATGTTTATTTGTGAATAAAAGCCAGGTTAGATTTTGTGGAAAGGAGGAGGCAGAAACCGGCTAATATTGAAAGACTTTAAAGAGTAACTAAACCCTAAACCAACTTTTTTTGTTAATGATCTGTAAGAATGGATCTTTATTAATACCAGTGATTCGAGTAACTTTTTTGACATTTGTGTATAAAGTGTATTATTTCTACAATATATGGTGTAAAATCGTCTTAGTGCTGCCCTCTTCAGGTTGAACGGTGGCTACTGCAGTTGAATTTTCCTGTAGTGAGACAGGAGTTGGAATAGTGAGTATTGAAAACGATCAGGATAGAGTGTTTTAGCATCTATTTCGTCCCCTCTATCTCTGCTGGGGTCTGCCCACTTTTTCAGCATTTTTCAAATATTGCCAGTGGGTGGAGTCAGGCTCTGACCAGGGGTTTAGTTACCCTTTAATAATCATAAAATAATACAAACACAAAACGAAAAGTAAAGACGACAGCCCCTTACGGAAGACTGCCGCCAAAACAAAACATAACATAGATCGTCCTGGCCTGGTCCTCTCTCATCCTTCACTGTCGTCGCTCCTTTTATGCTTCTGCTCCTCCTTGAGAGATACGAGACCATTTTTTCGCGCAGGTGTCACTCATCACCAATCTCGTCCTGCTCGCCACACCTCAATTAAATCTGGTCATCGTATAAAGCGATCGTGTCTCTTCAGAAAATTTTGACTAAACCGCTCAATTCATATGGATTAGTTTTACGATCTCTTTATGAACTTTTTGAAGCTGTCAATGGAGGGACAGAAAGCTCTCGGATTTCATCAAAAAGATGAACGAAAGTCGACATGAGTGAGTAATTAATGGAAAAATGTAAATTTTGGGGTGAACTATCCCTTTAACTGTTATATATTATTTGATATTACATTTAAAGTAAATCAATGTTGTTCAAACCCTGTCACACCTAATGTTAAAATAAATACTCTTCTCATTTCTTTATTAACGGCATATAAAGTTATCAGAACTCTATACGCGTCCAGTTGTTCAGCACCAAAGCCAATGCATGTATTCGTTTATCAACTTTAGATATGTCTATTAAAATGGTAGTCAGTTTGCTAAATAATCTAAACTTGACTGACTGCTTCATTTCCACTTTAAGGTGAATTTAATTCTCTGATGGTTCTCATTAGGTCATTGTGGTTAAAGGGATACTCCACTTTTTTTGGAAATAGGCTTATTTTACCACTCTCCCAGAGTTAAACAGTTGAGTTTTACCGTTTTCGAATCCATTCAGCCGAATTTCTGATATTTAGAAGAATATCAGTAACCAGACAGTCTATGGTCTCATTGACTTCCATAGTATATATTTTTTCCTATTATGGAAGTCAATGAAACCAGAAACGGTTTGGTAACTGATATTCTTCTAAATATCAGAAAATCGGCTGAATTGATTCAAAAACGGTCAAACTCAACTGTTTAACTCTGAGGGAGTTCTAAAATGAGCCTATTTCCAAAAAAACATAGCCATTCTTTTCTCTGTATATACATTATGTGTTGTCCTTAGTTTAGCTGTACTAACCAGTAGTTTCATATCTTTAACCTAGTACAATATATACAATAAGAAAGCCTTCATGGCAAGGAGAATAATCATAGATTTGACAGAAGATTGTACAGCTTGGTGGACGAATGTAATTCTGCTACAGTTAATTCTGAAAGCTATACCCATTACAAATAATCATACAGTTTTCCCTTTTGGAGCTATTTTGCTACACAGCTGTGTTATATACAAGATGATTCTCTGACTGACCGTGATGTTTCTGGCCAGGAAGTCTGGAATCTCATCATTGGTCGGACTGATGATGATGTAGAACGGGACTGAAGAGGACTGCTGTTTCCCATCGGACACATGCAGCATGATCTGGTCAGTGGTCGGTTCCATCCTCTGGTGTCTAGACTGAACATAGTTAATGTGTCCATTCAACACATCCCTGTAGGTGAAAGAGGCTAAACGAGAAAAACAACAACAGTATTACCATATAATACAACCCAATGCAATGACGCCAATTTTGGCAAAGTCATATTTTAAAACAGTCAAATGCACATAACAGAACTGGCTCACCTATACTGATTCCCATGTTGCTCTTTTCAAATCCTGGACTAGGCAGGATGTTCTCTATGTAGCCAAACTGTGGAGGAGCAACCAGGATGAGCTTAAGATCTTCTGGAGCAGAGTCTTGGTCTTCAACTCTCAGATGGGTCACCGTGATAGAGGCTGACCCTCCTTCATTTACCACAAACACCTCTCCTGATGTGAGAAAAACGATGTCATGGACCCTAACATGTCAGCAACAAGCAGCAAATGCAACAATATCCCTTGTGAAAAAGAGGTGTGCCAAATGTACTTGTAGTGTACTTGTATATAGCTACTTGGAGACAATAGAACATATTAAAATACAAGGCCACTTAAAGGAGTAGTTCACTTTTAAAAAAACGTTTGCTGATAATTTACTCACCCCCAAGTCATACAAGATATCCATGTCATTCTTTCTTCAGTTGAAAAGAAATAAAGGATTTTGATGAACACATTCCAGGATTTTCTCCATATAATGGACTTCAATGGGAACCAAATGTTTATAGGCTCATTTTACCACTCTCCCAGAGTTACACAGTTGAGTTTTACCATTTTTGAATCCATTCAGCTGATTTTTTGAAATTTAGAAGAATAGCAGAAACCAGACAGTATCTGGTCTCATTGACTTCCATAATATTTATTTTTTCATACTATGGAAGTCAATGAGACCAGAAACTGTCTGGTCACTGATATTCTTCTAAATATCAGAAAATCGGCGGAATGGATTCGAAAACGGTAAAACCCAACTGTTTAACTCTGGGGGAGAGATAAAATGAGCCTATTTCCAAAAAAAGTGGAGTATCCTTTTAAGTTTAAAGAATATTGTTTTTATAAGAAGTACTTTTCACATTTGTTTTTCCTTTTCACAAGGGATAAAAATGTTATAATACAATAACATCAGAAAGAAAAGTGTTCCCATTACCAACAGCAATAGATGGTGGTTGGTTGTTCACAGGATAAACGGTGATATTAAGGTCATAGACAGGAAGGGAATTCTGTATTTCAGGTGTTTGTGCATTGAATATAGTGGCTTTGTCACTGCAACAGGAAGGAAGTAGCCCTGATTCTCCATCAGAGATCACAAACGTGACAATGTCATGACGTGGTTGTAGCCCAATCTCGTGTCCTTTGGAGTAAAATTGAATAAAAAAATTTTACTTCACAGGTTTATAATCATCAAATACATTTACATACCTTTGCTAAAAAGAAATGCATTGCTTGTGCACTTGTAGTGTACTTCAATTTATTTTAAAAACTGTACTTGCAGATAATGTATTAATTAAATAAAAGGTCACTAAAGTGTACTTAAAGAAAGTAGACTATCATGACTGTTTCTTAATCTTAACACACTTAAGTACACTTTTAAAAGTGCACTTTGTAATAATGTCAAATTAAATGTTTTTGTGTGTGTGTGTGTGTTATTCACAATTACATTTAAAATTGCTATATTTTAAATGTACTAAATTGCAACTTACATGACAAACATGACAAGTTTTAACAGAAATTATCAACATTAAAGTATGCCACTATAAATTTTATCATAAATGCTTGTCAAAACATTCACTGTAAAAAAAATATTTTCAAGATTTGTTATCACAACATTTTTTCATTTGTCAAATCAACTTATTAAGATAACTTATTATTTTGAGTTTCTGATGATTAAATTAATCTCCTTCATTGTATTAACTCACTTTTTCCAGTTCAATCAACTTAAAATTTTAAGAAGACAACCAGGTTACTTACTTTTTTAAGTTAAACCAACAATATTTTTTACAATGTTCAGCAGTACACTTTAACTATATTTCAACAGAAATAATTAGGAAATTGCATATAAAAATTTGCTTAAGTCCAACTTAAGTGGGTCAGAAAAGCACCTTGAAGTTTGCTAATTGCATTTAATAAAAATGTTTATTATAATAGATTATAAGTCTACAGTTTATTCTTGTTTGATTAAGAACTCTTTTTGAAATATGAAAAGTGAAAGAAATACATCACTACTTTTCTTATATTACCTGTGTGTCTATAGGAAATTAAGCCAGCAGTTATATCAGCTTGAATGAAGCGGTCAACCACGATGTCATTTCTTTGAACTACCCCATGATATGGCTGTCGGGCGATCATATACATCAATGTGCTGTCATCACTGTCAGGATCTGTGGCACAGATGTACTCAATGGTGATGACCACTTTCTGTCCCTCTGCACAGGCTAAAACGGGTTTCAAACCTGGCACTAGCACTGGTGCCTCATCATTGACTGGCGTCACCTGTCAAACATGCATTTTTTAGATATCTACGTTTCTTTTGTGCTAAAAAAGTAATCGCAAGTCAAATCTCCATTACCTTGACTTGTAGTACAAAGTCAGCGATATTTATCCCATCCGTGGCAATGAATTTAATATCATCATGTTCTGTCTCAGAGCTGTCATGGCGATATCTGTTAAGACAAAAAAGTCAAAACTAAAGATGATGTACAGTAGAATGAACCAGCGAGCTCAAATACTACTTAAAGTGTTTACGATGAACCCAAACAAACTGTGATGAACCACATCTGACCTAACTTTTAGGCTTTTCAGATCCCTGATTGTGAAAGTCTGGCCTGGACTCATAGCTGTGCCATCCAGGTAAATACTGCCATGCTGAGGTTTCGTCTTCAGCTCCACGTGCAGAGAGTCCTCGAGCGAGTCCTGGTCCTTTAGACGCACGTGTTCTTCACTCACCCAGCTCTCTCCCCCCTCATCCACCGTCAGCTGTCTCACATGTACCTAAAGACAAAGAAAACACATCATAGCACTCAACTACCACTTGTGAATGTATAACTTAGTGATATCTATGATTAATAGAGTAGTTTAGTGGAGAAACTATAAGAGCCAGACCGATATTATCGGCCGATATTAGGCATTTTCCAAAATATCGGTATCGGCAGTTATAATGGCCGATAAATGAATATTTAAAAATTAAAATAAAAACGGACGAAACATGCTTCAATCATCTCTCCTTGGCCTGTTATATTGAAAATGTATGTTTTACAATTTGCAGTATGATGTTATCTATTGCTAAATTATGGCTCATCATAGACTAGCTAACCACAAAGCTAGCTAATGCCACTATCATCAGTGGAAGACCGCTAACGTTAACATTAATGAGCTTGGAAACCACAATGAACTTTTTCTGCCTAAATAAAGTAATGATTACTGTATTTATAACTAGCAAATCTCTAGTTACTTGGGCTGGGTATTGAGACAAATTTCACAATTCGATTCGATTTCGATTCATAAGCTTGCAATTCGATTCGATTACGATTCGATTCAGTATCGATTATTTTGGATATCAGTTACAATAAATGGCCATTTTTCTCAAGAGAATCAAATCTCTTAAATGTTGTAAACTATGGGAGTCTAGTTGTTCATTAGCCTAATATGAAGGTAATAATGAACTGTTTTGTAGCTATACAAACACTTAAATTACACTTTTATTTATTTTTATAATAAGAAGATTATATGAAATATAAACATTTAAATGGCAGCTGTCATAAACACTTGCCAGATTTATTCAAATATGCATTAAATATTTAAGAACATTAAGATTATAATGCATATGTAATATGGTGCATATATTTAGCAAAATGCTCCTCTCTAGAGTTATTTTTTTTCTATCTTTTTTTCTAACGAGTTTATGTGGGTTTTCTGAGGTAAATATGACGATACATTGATTACAAGCTGTTTAACTGACGTCTTTCCACGGTTGAAACGCTGATTGAGCGAATCTATGTGACATGATAAGGATTTCGATAAGTTGTCCTCTCTCTTTTAACACACTTTCAGATGCTCATTCATGTTTATTTCGCGCTGTAACTGGTATTATTAACCCGGAAGAGAGATCAGCGCTGCTGCTTCTTGAGCTGCACCAGAGCGATCTCACGCCACAGCACCAAAACCCTATTTATGTTTTTGAATTTCTAAAGAAAATGGACGTAATTTGAAAATTGAGACTTTGTTTCATATCAATAGTAACAAAGGACAAAGATTATTGCGATTTTTTGGATGCGCGCAGTCGCGGTACAATGTCCCATTTTTTCAAATGAAACAGGATGACTAATCGATTCTTGAAATTTAAGGATCAATATCGGTTCATAAAAATGAGAATCGATTAATATCGAGAAATCGATATTTATTACCCAGGCCTACTAGTTACAGTCCCTGCATTGTAAAATGTAAGTTATACTTGCAAGGAGTGAACATTTAGACATAGAGAAAAAGTATCAAACGTATCTTGTGCAGAAAACTTAGCTTTTCTTTTACACATGGGTGAAATCCAACAATATTTAATAAAAAAAAATATCGGCCGATATATCGGAATACCGGATTTTAAAACCCAAAAATATTTGTATCGGTATCGGCCTTCAAAATCCTTTATCGGTCGGGCTCTAGAAACTATATCCACTCAAACATGTCAATCTCTTTCCAGCTCAACCTAAATCTCAATCTCAAATCAATCTCTTTTTGGGCCATTTTACAGTGAAAATTGGATTACTTAGAGCAGAAAAGTAAAAGCACAACTCGACTCAATAAGTAGCACCAGAAAGCACTATAATTATTATCTGTTCTGGATTGGGTAGATGAGGGCTACCTCTGGTGCCAGGTTATCCACTGGCAGAATCGTAATGTTGAAGCAGATTCCAGCGGTCATGCTGCCTTGCTGATTGGTCACCGATAGGATAAACTGGATGTGCTGGGGGTAGGGTCCAATATCCAGGATGGGAGGCATGTAAGCAACTTTCATGTAGTTGACTGCATTCTATAAAGAGAGGATCATTTACAGCTTCGGTTGCTAATTGGGATTTAAAGGGATACTCCACTTTTTTTGGAAATAGGCTCATTTTACAACTCCCCCAGAGTTAAACAGTCGAGATTTACCATTTTCGAATCCATTCAGCCGATTTTCTGATATTTAGAAGAATATCAGTAATTAGACAGTTTCTGGTCTCATTGACTTCCATAGTAGGAAAAAATATATACTATGGAGGTCAATGAGACCAGAAACTGTCTGGTTGCTGATATTCTTCTAAATAACAGAAAATCGTCTGAATGGATTCAAAAATGGTAAAACCCAACTGTTTAACTCTGGGGGAGTGGTAAAATGAGCCTATTTCCAAAAAAAAGTGGAGTATCCCTTTAAATGATATATCTAACCCCAGTTCAAAGTATTTACCTGAGTGAAAAGTCTCAGCATCGGGGCATTTGGGTCCTTTTTAAATTTTGGGATGCTATCAACCAGGAACAACCTTCCTGCATCAGACCCTCTGTAAATCAAAATGTACTTAGCATTAACATCATTCTGAATTCCTTCAGCACATACATGTTGAGTTATTTGCTGCAGGTTTGAATTGAACATGTCCTACTGTGGACCTCATAGGCTTCTAGTTTAATTTTGTACCCATAGGTGGTGCTGTAGAAAGGTGGGGTGGTTACGGTGTATGTGAGCTCACTATCTGGTGACTCCAAGTCAACAAAGTGCAACTGTTGCTTGGTCAAGTAGGTGACATCAGTCTCATTGACAACCAAGTGCCTGGCCACACCCGGTGCCTCTTGTGGAGGCTGATCAGGGACTGGCTGGATTTGAATCACAATAACCTGCAAAGATTACCTGGTTAGTGAATAACATGTGAACTCTGAGGAAAGTCAGATTAAAGAAAGATGCGAAAACCTTCAGTATAATATGAGACTACTATTTGATCAAAGAGGGAATGTTTAGGAAATCTGGACCTTACCTGAGGCTCTGAAAGATTAGGAGGGTCATGAAAATCAGAGAGCACCACCTCAAAAGAGTCATCAAACACCTCACCGCCTGAGTGCCGATAGTAGATGATGGAATGGAAGAGGTCCTTCTGAAGAAAACGGGTAACAGGGTATCCTGAGGAAAAAAAAAATGTTCCAGGTGTATTTAAAGCTACACTGTGTGATTTTTACCCCCATCTAGCAGTGAAAAGGTATATGACCATCCAATCTCAATTCCGATTTCGTTTTAACTCCTATGGCGGCCAATGTAGTCCAAGATTAACATGGCTTCCAGTTCGACCTCGTCCATGAGTGTTAACTCAAACGTAAACGTGAAATGCAAAGCTTGAATTAACAGGTATGTCCTTCTTTGGCTAATGTACTTTCAAGATGGAGGGGCAACATGGCGACCGACATTAGAACCCCTTACCAGTATGTATGGCAGTATTCAATGGCAAATTATACACTCACGAGAATACTTTATTACTTGAACGAAGTAAATGTCCATTAATGAGCACAGACATTTTTGAAAGAACTAAGTGTTTTTAGCTAAGAATAAACTAAAGGAGTTACACAGTGTAGCTTTAAAGGATGCCTGAGGACACTTCCCAGAGAATTAATTCTATTTTTTACATGTTCTTGCTAGGGCTGTCAAACGATTAATCGCGATTAATCGCATCCAAAATAAAAGTTTGTGTTTACATAATATATATGGGTGCACTGTGTATAATTATCTTATATATATATAAATACACACACATGTTTGTACATATTTAAGAAATATTTTCATGTATATATTGTATATAGTAGATTTATATATAATTTAGATTATATATAAATATAAATATTTTATATATAAATAAAATTGTTTTTCTCAAATATACATGTATGTGTGTGTATTTATATATATGCAAAATAATTATATACAGTGCACCTACATACATTATGTAAACACAAACTTTTATTTTGGATGCGATTAATCGCGATTAATCGTTTGACAGCCCTAGTTCTTGCGAATTAATTGTTTGTTCAATGAAAAAATGTGAATTCTGTTTGTTGGGGGTTGTTGGTGCTTTGCTAGTTAGGTTTATATATTATAAGGTATTATGGGTTGTTTAGTAGGGTGTTACTACCTAGGGTGTTCTGGGTGGTTACTAGTGAATTGCTAGTTGGTTTGAAGGGTGTTATGATTGGATTCCAAGGCAGTCACTAACCTGGTTACCTGGGCATTACAAGACGGTGCTAGAGTGTTCTAGGTGGTTAATATATAAAGCAAAATTAAATGATTTGGCTCATACTACTACTAATCTTAAAGGGATACTCCACTTTTTTGGAATTTTTTTTTTTGAAATAGGCTTATTTTACAGCTCCCTCAGAGTTAAACAGTCGAGTTTTAACATTTTCGAATCCATTCAGCCGATTTTCTGATATTTAGAAGAATATCAGCAACCAGACAGTTTCTGGTCTCATTGACTTCCATAGTAGGAAAAAAATATGGAAGTCAATGAGACCAGAAACTGTCTGGTTACTGATATTCTTCTAAATATCAAAAAAACAAGCTGAATGGATTCGAAAATGGTAAAACTCGACTGTTTAACTCTGGGGGAGTTGTAAAATGAGCCTAATTAAAAAAAAAGTGGAGTATCCCTTTAAAACATGCATTTAGATTATGTTTTAGTTTTCCTACATTCCTTTTCCTCACCTGTTATCTCAGGACCAGGCATCTTCATGATTTCCCCTGCCTGAGGAGGTCTGGTGATGTTGAACATGATGTAGTCGTCACTTGAGTCCATATCACAGGCTTGCAAAATGGATCCTCTCAAAAGACCCGTCTGACCTTCAGACAGCTCCAGCACCATATTGGTAATGAGGAAGGGTGGACTGTCATCTTTGGGCAGGATGTTGATGGGAAACTTGTGTCTAGTTTGATGTAAACCATCAGTAATCCGAAAAACTATAAAATCTTTAGTAGTGTCACTGTCATCATGATGGTAGTGTACCACACCATCCTTAATATCCTTCACCGTGAACATGAAACCTTTTCCACCTAACATACAGATAAACATAAGTAAAATGCAAAGATTACTTAACTGATATAACAGATTAATATTTCCAAATTGTGGAGAAATCATCTGTACCTCTAACAGTTAGTCTGCCGTGCTGCAGGCCATCCACAGTGATGATCCTCACAGCCTTCAGGTTGTCATTGTCAACAATCTGCAGCTGATCCCATGTGATTGGACGGGATTGACCTTCCAACAGACTGAGTCCTATTTATTTGATAGAAATAGGGAGAAACTCATTTGTCTGGCATTCATTACACATCCTAATCGTTTAAATTATCAGGTCCTGAAACTTTCTGAATTTTCCTTCAGGGTTCAATTAATTGTCTGGGATTGATGATATTTCCGTGGCATTTAATCACCCCACTCGCTGCGGTTTTGTGTCATATTCAGAGATGTATAGACCATTTCAAAAGATGTAAACAACACTGGCCCAGAAGCACTTCCTGTTTCAGTTTTTAACACTACATAAAAGCTGGGATAAAATACAACCAACAGAACATTTAAAACTGAATCAAAAAGTTAAACAAACATCTTTAAGAAGTTTTCTTTACATGTGAAATAAAGAAAACAGTTACAAACTGAAACAGGAAGTGCTTCTGGACCAGTGTTGTTTACATCTTTTGAAATGGTCTATAGTAACGAAGTAAAACTACTTAAGTACTGTACTTAAGTACGAAATACTCTACTATTTCTCATACTTCTACTTTTACTTCAGTAGATATTTTTGACGAATTTAATACTTTTACTTCTATATTTTTTTAATGTTCTGCTAGTTACTCGTTACTTACAATTATAAAAATTTTACGAATCATTCATTGCAAGTTGGCTTTCATGTTGCCTAAATCACACGGCAGTTTTATAGGGTAATGGTATTGATCGACACACACATTGACAACTATTGCAGGGGTTGTCCTGCAATGGCATTTTTTTTGGCGGCCGCCAGTGCAAATTTGTTTCCTTGTCTTATTTGATTGCTTGATCAAACTTTTGACTGCTTTATTTAATAATTACATGACACAATACTTGTACTTTTACTTCTAGTACTTAAGTAGTGAATTTTAAAATAAACTACTTGCAATACTTAAGTACAAAAAATGTTGAATACTTTAGTACTTCTACTTAAGTGTGGTGCTTAAAGAGCACTTCAACTTCTACCCAAGTCACTTTTTTGATAGAGCACTTGTACTTTTACTCATGTCCGGGTTTCTAGTACTTTATACATCTCTGGTCATATTTAATAAAGAAAGTTTATTTAATTTCATAAACAGCCCATTACCCTTTACATCCAGTGTGATTTTGGCAAGTAAGACATATTCTTCTAATCTAACACGTTCCCTTAGTATACTTGAGCGTACATTTAAACTTAAGTGTGAATTGAATGTTTTTGAATACTTAATTGCAATTCAATAAAAAGTAATGTAGTTTATATTTAAATTAAATGCCATTAATGCCTTGTTGTCTTAATAGCCTGTCTTAAAATTGTCTAAATATTGTTAAAGTGTACTGCTGAATGTACTGACAAGCATTTTTAAGGTTAAAAAAACACAACTTTAAATGTCATTTCTATTGAAACTTGCATTTCATGTATTTAAATACATTTGTAATGATGAAGTTGCAATTTAGTACATTTAAAATATTAATATTAGCTTTAAATGTGATATTGATTAACTATACACTTAAAATTATAATCAAAATACTCTACTAATCTACTGCTTTAGTATGTTAGTCAACAACACATCAAAATGAATGTACTTCTTTAAAGCACAAACACATATTATTAAATCATAATGAAGTCCTTCCAGGTAAAACCTTTAACCCAAAATAACATGTATAACATCAGTTCGGACATCTAAATTTGCTTTAAAGCTAAACTTATTTCATTTACATGCAACAAGTTCAATTTTCGGGGGAGGGAAGTCTCCACCTTTCAAATGTTCTGTTTAAGAAAAGATTTTCAAGCAAAGCACTGAGATGAGAACAGAGCAACATGTATATATGTATATAAATGATGCACAATACAGACCCATGTTCCATGATACTCTTGGTGCATTGGTTTCAGCTGTCCTGATTGACACATGCACCATCACAGGCTGGCTTTTCTCAAAGTAGAAATCATGCACCTCAAACTCCACCTAGCAGAAATTAACAATCCATAACTACTGCATTATCAAGTTAAATAAAATAATTCTGTTTAACATCAAGTTAGTATAGTTCCCCTGTGGAAAAAAAAAGAAGTGCTAAATTGTATCGAATGTGCAGTTGTAGTGAACTTCAGTCTAGACTTTCATGACTATGTTTCTTAACACACTTAAGTACAAATGTAAAATTAACAGTTATGTTTTAATAATTGTTTGTCGTGCTTTAAAGAAGTATTCATTTTGATTTGTTCGACGCACAAAAGCACATGTAGAGCACTTTATTGTGTTGTTTGATATTACAATTAAAGTTAATATATTTTATAGGGCTGTCAAACGATTAATCGCATTCAAAATAAAAGTTTGTGTTTACATAATATATGTGTGTGCACTGTGTATAATTATTTTGTATTTATATATATATATATATATATATATATATATACACCAAAATGCATTAATATTTAAGAAAAAAATATTATTTATATATAAAATATTTATATTTACATATCATATAAATTATATATAAATCTATATACAGTATATACATATAAATATTTCCTAAATATATATATAAGCATGTGTGTGTATTTATATATATATATATATATATAGGCATGAATATTTAAGATAAAAAATATTATTTATATATAAAATATTTATATTTACATATCATATAATTTATATATAAATCTATATACAGTATATACATGAAAATATTTCCTAAATATATATAAGCATGTGTTTATATATATATATATATATATATATATATATATATATATATACACACACATGCATGAATATTTAAGGAAAAAAAATATTATTTATATATAAAATATTTATATTTACATATCATATAAATTATATATAAATCGATATACAGTATATACATGAAAATATTTCCTAAATATATATAAGCATGTGTGTATTTATATATATAAAATAATTATACACAGTGCACCCACATATATTATGTAAACACAAACTTTTATTTTGGATGTGATTAATCGCGATTAATCATTAGACAGCCCTAATATTTTATATACTGTATTAATATCTTAATATGCAGTGTCAGAAAACATTACATTCGGTTCACACTTTAAAATATAACATTTAAGTACTCTGTAAAAGTAAGCAAAACTGTATCTTTCCCAGAAGGGTTACCTCATAGTTCCTACGCTGCGTGTGACTGGAGTTTGGAGGCTGGTAGCTGATCAGCATGTCGTTGAGATCCATCCAGGTGAAGGAGGAGATGGGTTTGGTGTGATCAGACAGATGAGTAATGAAGCCCTCATTAGGGGGGTTAGTAATGTTGAACACCAGCCTCTGTTTGGGCGTCTCATCATCCTCCGCATCCAGAGTTGCCGTGGAGAGAGGAGTCAGAATGAACTGGTCCACCTCTAAGATGAACATGGACATAAAGGCAGGCTTGGGCGGCTGGTTGGGCATCGCGTCTTTAATGGTTACCGGGATCCAGGCCTGCTCTGACTAAATGGGAGCAGAACTAGTGTTAATAATGTAGTAAAAAAAAAAAACCTCCTTTAATTAAAAAATGCTTTTATTTTTCGAATGTACACCTGAATTATGCTTCTGCTACGAGTGTCTATGAGATCCAGTCTAATTGCGATGTAATCTATGTCTGGAGATGGAGGGTCGATGTGGTGGTAGCGGATGCCCATCATGAGGAAATCATTGCATGGTACTTTGATGATCTTCAGCAGTTTAAGACCCTTTAGACAGTCGTCACTTTTACAATGAGCTCGAGCTTTATTATCTGAAGGGGGACAGAGAAAATTAAGTCCCAATATTAAACTACAAAGCAGATTAGTCATTTTTCCCCCAGATATTATAATGCACAAATGAAATCAAGGTATATTTGTTAGATTTGATATCACAACATTTTTTTCATTTGTCAAATCAACTAAAATAATTTATTTAGTTGAGATAACTTATTATTTTGAGTTTCTGATGATTAAATTAATCTCCTTCATTGTATTAACTCACCTTTTCCAATTCAATCAACTTAAAATGTTAAGGCAACCAGGTTACTTACTTTTTTTTAAGTTAAACCAACAATATTTTTTTACAGTGTGGTTTGGAACAATTCAGGATAATGGTTTCTGAGGTATGTCATGTGACATTGAAGACTGGAGTAATGACTGCTGAAAATTCAGCTTTGCATCACAGGAAAAAATGACATTTTTAAATATATTTAAAAACATAATATATTCTTTTAAATTGTAATATTATTTCACAATATTAATGTTTTTGCCGCATTTTGGATCCAATAAATACAGGCTTGGTGACCATAAGAGGCTTCTATCAACAAACATTTAAAAAATCGTAATTATTATTCCAAACTTTTGGCCAATAGTGTATTCTGAAAACCTAAAAAAATTGAAATATATTATAATAATATAATATAATATAATATAATATAATATATATATTAGGGCTGTCAAACGATTAATTGCGATTAATCGCATCCAAAATAAAAGTTTGTGTTTACATAATAAGTACACATATATGTGTGTGTGTAGTGTGTATAATTATTTTGTATATAAATAAATACACACACATGCATGTATATTTAGGAAAAAAATATTATTTCCATATAAAATATTTACATTTATATATAATATAAATTCTACCTAAATCTATATACAGTAAATACATGAAAATATTTCTTAAATATATACAATATATACAGCATGTGTGTGTGTATTTATATATATAAAAATAATTATACACAGTGCACCCAAATATATTATGTAAACACAAACTTTTATTTTGGATGCGATTAATCGTGATTAATTGTTTGACAGCCCTAATATATATATATGAAATATATTATAATATAATTATATATATATATATATATATATATATATATATAATTAAATAAATAAGGCGATACTATCAGCCGTTCTGCTAAATCAGGTCCAGGTCATCCGCAAAATACCATTATATTCCTTACAATCCAAAAACTGTCTGCCAAAAATACTCAATTTTCATTTGTGTATTATTTTATCAAGAAAATTTGGGTTAAAAGTTGCCACTAAAGTGATTATTGAAAAAGATTATTATGTGATTATTGTAAAGTCACTAAAGTGACCTAATGGAATATTTTAGCAAACATTAGGTTTCCTTTCACATGAATTTGACCTGATGGCATCATTTCTAAAGCGCATTTGTGCAGTGGGAAAACTGGTCAAAAAATGATGATGTTATGATTTTACCCAGCTGTCTTCGAAGAGAAACAAAGCTATCTGGTTCATCTCCTCTCGGTCCCTCTGGTTTCTCCGGTTCCCCGGTGACTAGTTGACCGTGAACAGGTAGATGTGTCTCCAAAGTAGTCATCTGAACTGTGCACTCAATATTGTGCCGGTGTTCATAGTGGAAAGACACAACATTACCGTCTAGGATATTGGAGAGGCCATAAAACTCTGGCACCTCGAGACTCTGTGATCCGAACCTGATCACATTACAGTCAGGCTCCATGATTTCAACACTGAGAGAGAACAGCTCACTGTAGGTCTCGGTCTCTGTAAATCTAAACATAAAGAAGTCTTCTTGAAATGTCCATTTTCCTAATTCTTTTAACTGTCTTTTAATGCAATGCCTTCCACAAATATTTCCATATACTGTATTTATTTACAGCAGCAAAAACAACTTACCTGTACAGACGAAGTTTAACAGTATCCTCTTTTAAAATCGGACACCCATTATGAGTGTATTTTACTTCATCAGCCAAAAAATGACAGTCAAAAACCTATTAAATGAGAAATAGTTGTAGAAATAACAGAAATTAAAGGTGCAGTAAGTGATTTCTGAGAAACGCTGGTAAAAGGTATCTGTCAGGAGTTATTAAATAATGCAGAACATGGGACCGGAGTAGCAAACTTCATCCATCTTTATTACTCCTTCACTTCTCAGACACATTAGGCTACGTCAACACACAAGACTTTAAAACATCAGTCACAATATATTTCACTTATAAACACAACAACAGTGGATTGGCCCGAGCACCACAACACTCTTGTAGCCAATCAGCAGCAGGGGGTGTGTCCATTATGATAGGGGAGGAGAGAGAGAGAGCAAGAGGGAGATTTGAAGAAGGACTGTAGAAAGAGAGATGGCTGAGAGACATTACAAAAGAGAAAATGTCAGAGGAATTTCACTGGAAAAAGAAGGGTTAAGATCAGGCAAGAGCTTTAGGACCTAGAAAAGCTTTCCAGCGCGAACCGGGAAGGCCTGAAAAAGGACGCAGAGGTTGTTTTTGCTGGTTTCACAGAACCAACAACGTTCCAGCAACGGACCGAATAGCTTTTCTCACGTCTTTCTCCGCTGCCATTACTCAACTCCAACTCAAACTGACTCACTACGTCAACGTCATTGTTCTCAGCCACTCCCTCTATTTGCTGATTGGTCCTACAAAAAATTGATTTCTGGAAACCTAAAAATATACAGCAGTCCCAGACGTAGTACTGAAGGAATATGAAACTGAGCGGAAGTGCGTAGGAGGGCGCAGCCAGGCAAACGCAATGCACCTTTAAACTAAAACTTTTAATTTGACATTATTAAATAGTTCATGTTTTAAAAGTACTGTATGTTAGAAAATAGTCGTGCAAGTTTACTCTCTTTAAGTGCATTTTTGCCATATTATATTATCTGCAAATACATTTTTATCTTTTTTTTTAAATATGCCTTTAAAGGAGTAGTTCACTTTTATAAAAACTTTTGCGGTTAATTTACTCACACCATGTCATCCAGGATGTCCATGTCTTTCTTTCTTCCGTCGAAAAGAAATTAAGGTTTTTGATGAAAACATTCCAGGATTTTCTCCATATAATGGACTTCAATGGGAACCAAACGGTTCAAGGTCCAAATGAGAGTTTCAGTGCAGCTTCAAAGGGCTTTAAACGACACCAGATGATGAATAAGAGTCTTATCTAGGACCCTTCGAGTCATGACTCGAAAAAAGATTTGTTCATTTTGATGAACGAGTTTGAACTTGAACGCTCATCACAGAACAGAGCAAGGCGAGCATTTGTGCTTCTAAAACTTAAACTTTTTTATTTAATTTTGAAATGAGCTATCTTTTTGCTCGTTAAGGCCTTTATTCATCGTCTGGTGTCGTTTAAAGCCCTATGAAGCTTCACTGAAACTCTCATTTGGACCTTGAACCGTTTGGTTCCCAATGAAGTCCATTATATGGAGAAAATCCTGGAATGTTTTCATCAAAAACCTTAATTTCATTTCGACTGAAGAAAGAAAGACATGGATATCCTGGATGAGTAAATTATCAGCGAAAGTTTTTTTTTTTTTTTTTTAAAGTGAACTAATCCTTTAATGTTAAAGTAGGCATTCAAAACAAAATACAATTAAGCACATTTCTATCTCACTAAGGTAGTTCTTCAGATATCAAATGCTCTCGGATGAAAAAGCTTTTGGCATGTTCATCACTGAAAGTTTGTTGGATAATACGAAGAGAGAAATGCATGCAGAAATAATGACCATTGTTTACCTGTGGGGACAGTGTGCCGACCCGCTGTGTAATGGGCTCGTTCAGCACAACTTCCAGCTTGCAGGCATCCTTGTTTCTGGGTATGTGAAACTGCAAATCCCCCTCCTGCAGAAAGACTGACTGCCCCCTCTTTACCTTAAGACCAAGATTGTTTTTTACCAGAGAGCCCTGAATCTGGTGGAGAAGTCCCAGCATTAGAACAGGCAAATATGCCCAGTCTATTGCAGTCATTCTGTTCAGTTTGTGTGGATCAGGACCTCTGTGCTGAGGGAATGGACAAATCTACAGGAGGAACAGTTGGTTGGTCTTGCTCTGTCCACAGAAAGTAATCATATAAAGTCATCTCCAATTTTTCTTGATATTAATCTGAGTTTCAGTTTCATGGATCAGTATCACTCTCTCTCTCCATTCATCATATGAGATGTGATATCTGAAAATAAAACAGACAAAAATATTATTACACTTTATCACACTTTCGGGTCAACGGAAATTAAACCTATTTTTAGGATTTATATATATATATATATATATATATATATATATATATATATATATGTATATGTATATATATATATATATATATATATATATATATATATATATATATATATATATATATATATATCATCATTATCATTATGTAATATAAACAACATCCTTTAACCCTCTGGGGTTGTTCGTTTAACAGACACACTCGGGGTGTTCGGGACCAAAAGGGCAGGATTCATATAAAAAAAAAAATCATTTTTTTTTACTTGTTTTTTATAATATTTTTTTCTTTTCTTTTTTGGTGTTTTGAGAAAATAAAAAAAAACAATAATAATAATTACTATTAATGCAATAATTATGACCAAATTTTCCCCCATTGAATATAATAGAAAAAATATTTTTTAAAAAAAATGTTTTTTTTATTTTTTTTTAAAGCTGTATTTCATTTTAGAGTCCTCATATAGCAATTTTTGAAATGAGATGGATGCCATCTGGTGGACAAACTGAGCATTTTAAAAATGCAAAACACATGTATAATCTGAATTTTTTGGTGTGTTTGTGTATAAAAGTGTGTTTGTGAGTGTGGATGTGTCTGTTTTGCACTCTTGATGTTTTATAGATTCACCCCTTCACTGTTGTGTGCTTTTTTTCAAGTTCGTTGCTGATTTGTAGATTGTACGCACAAAAAAAACTCACATTTTTGCCAATTTCCCATTCATTTTCCATGCGGGTCCATTTGGACCCGAACACCCAAGTGTGACTATTTTTTTTTACAACCACTTAGACTGTTCACATACTGTCCCCATTTTTTTGGGGTGTTCATATACCAAATACCAACAAAGTCACCAAATTTCGGACCATTCCGAGGAAGCTGTGATTTTTAAAAAAATTTATTTTAATTCTTAGGTTCCATTTGGGCCGAAGGACCCCAGAGGGTTAATCTATGTGTTCAAATGCGTTTAATATTTTTTAAATACCTTTTGTATTACATTAATGACACTAACAAGAATAATTGTGACCGCAACAAAAACTAAAATCTGCAGATGCATAAGAACACATTGGTAATGGGTATATGCATGCACATATATTATAAATATGTATAATTGTTCATAATAGTTTTATTTTGTGGTGGTGAAATATGATCAGCAAATGGTCAGGAGATGTTTAAAGTGAGATTCACAAGTAAAGAATAGCAAAAATGGGAAAGAACATACAACTCTTCAACTGATCCAACAAATAACTGGCAAAAAGAAGGAATTTGGGAATCACATTCTCTTCAGTTCAAGGCTAAAACGTCTCCATCACCTCTCTCTGACATGTTTGTTGAGTGATAGGGGAAAAACTCCTTCCGAACCCAGTCCTACTGAGGTGAGATGTCAACTTTAAAAAAATGACCTTTGACCCTAAACAATCCCCAGGCCCTGGAATGGCCAGTTTGGAGATTGGGGCTGTCTGATCTGTCAGCACTGAACACACAGCTAAAGAGCCTTAATTCTTCCACCTGCAGTTAAATGAGCCATTAAAGCGCTGGCTCAAGGGAATGATAAATGCTTTCCACCTAACAGCTTGATTCGGACTCATACAGTAATATTATTCAAAATGATGAAACTTCAAACCACCATTCAAAAACCTTCTTCCAGACTCCAAGCATACTGAAATAATCTTTTTCCCCTGTGGTGTATTAATCAAATTTGTTTTATCACCACAAAATTAATTTAAAACCCATTTTTTGGCTTCAAAACAAAACAATGAAACACCCAATGGATTTGGACATTTCTACGAATTTGAGTTCACTGGGTCAAATTTGTCGAGTCTAGCAGCAATACATCTGGAATTAGTCCGCCTTTGTTTACTTACTAACGTGTTTTCTTTTTCTCCTTTCTTCCTGCTGTCTTCCTCCATTGGAAACCCCAATTTTCTAAAATTGTTACACAGCCTCAGGCTAAAAGTCTGTTCATGGCTTAAAAAACAAGATGGTCGGATGGTAATCAGCATGTTTTGTCGGAATGGCGTGAAATTTCATAGAGGAACAAACAGGGTCTACTCAACATAAAGTCTGTGAGAAACAAAGAGAAAACACAGCTCTGAACTCAAAACCATGAGCACAAAGAACAATGAGTAACTATCTTTGCTCAGTTTACTATTAGAAAAGTTTAAAGCTTAACTGTATGGAATGTGCACTTGTAGTGTCCTTCAAACCTACAAAGTTTTTTTTTTGAACTGTACTTAGTACTGCACTGTACTGTAGATAATATTATATTAATTAAATAAAAGGCCACTTAAAGGTAGGGTAGGCAATTTATTTGGCTTTTGAGACACTGAATATGTTTCCTATCTTAAAAATTCTTTAAAAGTTTTAATTTAAAGTATATTTTAAATCATTGTTTAAAGAAATCATGCTTTAAAGTACACCAGTGTTATTTGTGTTGACTAACATGCTTATGTACATGTAAAGTACTTCATTTTAAAGGGATGCTCCACTTTTTTGGAAATAGGCTCATTTTACAACTCCCCCAGAGTTAAACAGTTGAGTTTTACCGTTTTTGAATCCATTCAGCTGATTTTCTGATATTTAGAAGAATATCAGTAACCAAACAGTTTCTGGTCTCATTGACTACCATAGTATATTTTTTTCCTACTATGGAAGTCAATAGCCCCTTTTCCACCAACGCATTTTGAGAGCCGGTTCGGAGCCGGTGCCTGCGCGCGAACCAGTTCCTTGTGTTTCGACAGCCAAAGAACCGGTTCGCGGCCGCGAGAACTGGTTCCAAAGCGGCACCAACTCTTTGCTGGACTAGAACCGTTCTTTTAGCACGTCATGTTTACGTCGGGGGCTGGGGCGGCTTCAGATGTGTTCTAAACATATTTTCTGACCATCCATCGCAAAGCCATGAGAAACTGCAGAAACACGCAAGCGTTTTTATTTATTTATTTATTTAAACATAAGCAAAGAAGAAAACAGTCGCGATTGAACAAATAAATGGAAAGAAAAAAAGACACAAGACATGGATACATAACTTATCAGAAAAGATTACATATCAAACGAAAAGATTAAAAGACTTACATATTTCAATTGTTTTTAAAGTTTTCTTGGTACACGAGTTAGAGATAATCCCAAAGCAATGTAGCCTACTTGCAAGCGACGTAAACAGTGACGTAACGACGTCGTTCCCTGGGCGCTCTAGTCGTCAGTGGAAAAGCAAACAGGTTCTGAACGGGTTCGCAAGTTGAACCAGCTCCGAACTAACTTTGAACCAGCACCAGTTCCGAACCAGTTCTTTTTTCGGTGGAAAGGGGGTAATAGAGACCAGAAACTGTTTGGTTACTGATATTCTTCTAAATATCAGAAAATCGGCCGAATGGATTTGAAAACGGCTAAACGGTTAAACTTCAACTCTGGGGAAGTGGTAAAATGAGCTTATTTCCAAAAAAAAACTGGAGTATCCCTTTAACTTCAGTTTTCAATATTACTTTTAAAGTCAACATGACATACAATACAGTTAAAAAGAAATTACATTTTTCATTAACCATAAATGCTTGTTATTTGTTAGTAAACTTAGCCATATTTGAAAGACAATGGAAGTAATTATGAACTAACATATGCAGATGTAATTAAGTCCTACTTTAGTTTGTCAAAAAAGCACATATATTGCATTTAATATCAATTAAAGATTTTCATTAAATTGTAAGTGCCCAAAACATAACATTCACCTTGCACTTATATTATTTAAAAGCATATTATGTCATAATAAGTACTCAAATGTAATTTTCAAATGAATGCTAAAGTGAACTTCTTTTTCATAAGATGAACAATCAGACATGACGAAGGTGAAAATCCCACCTGAGATTTCTTACTGTTAATGTATCTAGTTAGGGGGTTAACAATGTGTCTATATTGCTTTTATTAAGCTAGTATTTACAGCAAATGCTGTAAAGTAAAAAACAAAAGAACAACAGGATTTAGGTTAACATTTTCCAGCGATCCAGAAATCCAGACTTTGATGTCATGTTTCAATAATGTTCATTTTTAATGGCAAAATTGTATTATAAAATGTGAAAAAGTGGTTAACTTATACTATTTATATCATGATGGCAGGCAATATTGATACAAAGTTAAACCTGTTTTTGTTCTTGACCATGTGCAGAACCTTGATGATACCTGGAACCAGATGTGGTAAATGATTCCCTGTCCTGATCTTAAACCCTTGTTTAACTCTCCTCCAGTCCAGACACCTTTACTTTGGCATTACATCATGCTTTTTATTGAGGGAATTCTTTTCATTTTCATGCTTTTCATGCCAAAATCTGAGCTAAGAATGACTCTCAAACACATATCAAATTATTTACAGGCTATTTAGCCCAGTTTTTTCTGTTTTAAATAAAAAGGCTTCCTTTGTCAGCCACTTCCAGTTATTTTAGGTGTTTAAGTAATTTTGCTTGATAAATAACTATGATATTATGATATTGTTTTAATGTATTATCATAATCTTAAACACCCAGGTGTGTATAGGCAATTCGTTTTACTGTTTACTGCACTTCATATTCTTAGTTATTTACCTATAGTGGATAATGAATTTGAACATTCACGGGAAATAGCTTACTTCCGACAATCTCTCTTTAAGCGCAATACTTTGTTTGAAATATTCACAGTATGGGTTGTGGGCGATATTAGATCGCACTTCGAATTCTTGGCGGAAATAGTAGACCATCGGGGTATCTTTGGAATACTAATTTCAGCATACTACGATTTGTGACACACTAATTCTAATTTTGAATACTATTAAGGACGGATAGTATGCAAATTTGAAAAAAAAAATCGGTTGAGTGAATGATTCCATGACTCATTCGTATTATAAATCAGCTGAAAAACTCATTGAATGAGCATTTTTAAAGGGATAGTTCACTTTGAAATAAATTTTTGGTATGTTTTAGCTTACCTCAAGGGCATCCAAGATGTAGGTGTCTTTGTTTCCGAAGTAGTTTCAATTTTGATATTTTTAGGTCAAACCGTTCTTGTCTGTCAGTCATATAATGCAGGTTTATGGTCACCACCTCAGAGAGCATGCACAGAGAAGTCCAAATTAAACATGATTTAATGACTCGTAAATATAAGTACACATTGATGGCCTAAGACACGAAACGAGCGGTTTGAGTGAGAAAACGAACAGTATTTTTATCGTTTTTACCTCTTGTTACCACAGTGCCGGAAGTGATCTCTCGCTAGTCTATGTCAATCATTATTTACACAGAGATTTCGGAAGTGTTACCTTTCACTGTGAAGATCTAAACATATTTATATATACATGAAATCGCAATGGAAGATGATTTCGATATATCAACAGACAACGTTGAATTTTTTGCACAACCATATTTAGATCACTTCCGGCGCTTTCCGGCGTTTGTGCAGACCGAAGCGCCCGCGCCCTCAGATCACTTGGACGTGGCTGTGATTACAAGAGGTAAAAACGATATAAATACGGTTCATTTTCTCACACAAACTGCTCGTTTCGTGTCTTAGGCCATCAATGTGTACTTACATTTACGAGTCATTAAATCATGTTTAATTTGGACTTCTCTGTGCATGCTCTTTGAGGTGGTGACCATAGACCTGCATTATATAACTGACAGACAAGAACGGTTTGACCTAAAAATATCAATATTGAAACTACTGCGGAAACAAAGACACCTACATCTTGGATGCCCTTGAGGTAAGATAAAACATACCAAAAATTAATTTCAAAGTGAACTATCCATATAACTAATCATTTAAATGAATGATTCAATGACTCACTCATAAAGACGAGTCCTTGAAAAATAGCAAGCACACACTGACAGTCTGAAACACAGTTGAATTGAAGCAGTGCTGTTGCGCTGTTATCCGAACTGGAACGCTGCTCGACTAATCAGATTTGAGGACCGGAATGTCTCCAGGATAAAAAGCACACTGACATTTACTTAATCACTTCACTTTAGAACTGTCATGAGGATGTTGATCAACTCCACTGCCGTGATGTCATGGAAAGAGGATTTTGTGTTTTGTAAGCTTAGCTTTCACACTGTAGCCCCATGAGGTCTAAAACAGGGAGGATTATGTATTCCCTTCACAGGTTATCCTTCAAAAAAGGACCAAATTCCTTGTTGATTAGCCAAAGATTAGCACTGGAAACTTTTCACATCCCAAACATGCAGTAATAAAAGTAATTATGAAATTACATATAAAGATGTCATACTTGTGGGAGTAAAAAACACTAAAGTTAAGGTACTTACATTTAATGTAAATCTAAACTATATACTACATTTTCATTAAATGCAATTAACATGCAACTAAAGGGTTAGTTCACCCCAAAATTAATTTTCTGTAATGTCAGTAATGAGTGATCCAGCTCTCAGATTTAATCAAAAATACCTTAATTTCTGTTCCGAAGATGAACGAAAGTCTTACAGGGTTGGAACAACATGAGGGAGAGTAATTACTGACAGAATTTACATTTTGGGGTGAACTAACCCTTTAAGGCTATGTTTACACGGAAACGATTCTTAAGAGAAAACGCAAAAGTGGTGTTGCGTCATCACTGTTTATTCTGCGTTTAGACAAGCGTTTTGTGTGGGAAATCCGCGTCCAAACAGTGACGCAAAAGTGTGTGAAATTCAATGTAGTATGCACTTCAGGCGGCTAGGAGTCCATACTACAGCCACACCAAGTGCACGCGCCTGCGTACAAACTTCACAGTCAAGCAGACTTTTGCGTTTTTACCCTTTTACACGGGAACGCGGCGGTGGAGTGTTTTTAAGATTTCCACTCTGGAGGGTGGTTTCACTTTTTTGCGTTTTTAAGCCTCAAAAACGCCGTCGCCGTGTAAACGAAAGGCACATCCGATAAAATATGTTTACGTTTTCACCCGCGAGCGTTCTCGTGTAAGTGTTTGAAAATATTACATTCAGTTTGCATGTATTCTATTTAAGGATATCATTTAAAAAAATACTCTTTTCCACACGGGAACCAACATTTAAAACCTACATATGCTTTACTAAGGAGTAGTACACTTTTGAAAAACTTTTCCAGATAATTTACTCACCCCCATGTCATCCAAGATGTCCATGTCATTCTTTCTTAAGGTTTTTGAGGAAAACATTCCAGGCTTTTCTCCATATAATGGACTTCAATGGGAACCAAACGGTTCAAGATCGAAAAGACAGTTTCAGTGCAAACTGTTCAAAGGGCTTTAAACGATTCCAGACGATGAATAAGGGTCTTATCAAGCGAAACGATCGCTCATTTAAAGAAAAAATAACAACAAAGTCTAAGTTTTATAAGCTCAAATGCTCGCCTTGCTCTGTTCTGTGATGCGCGTCTGTGACTCTCCTGTTCGTACTCTTTTGTCAAAATGAACAAATCTTTTTCTGAGTCATTTGGTTCATTCAACGAACGAAACGAACAAATTGACTCAGAAAAAGATTTGTTCATTTTGATGAACGAGTTCGAACAGGAGAGTCACAAACGTGCATCGCAGAACAGAGCAAGGCGAGCATTTGAGCTTATAAAACTTAAACTTTGGGTTTTTTTTTTTAAATGAGCGATCGTTTCGCTTGATAAGACTCTTATTCATCGTCTGGAATCATTTAAACCACTTTAAACAGTTTGCACTGAGACTCTCATTTGGACCTTGAACCGTTTGGTTCCCATTGAAGTCCATTATATGGAGAAAATCCTGGAATGTTTTCATCAAAAACCTTAATTTCTTTTCGACTGAAGAAAGAAAGACATGGACATCTTGTTTGACATGGGGGTGAGTAAATTATCAGCAAAAGTTTTTTCAAAAGTGAACTACTCCTTTAACTACTTTTTCTTTCTTTCCGATTACTGGCTTAAAGTCCCTATGTGCCTCTGAGTCACTTTCAGATGTTTTTGTGCGCACCACATCAAACAGACAGTGCATTCCCAACTCTCCTGTGTGATCTCACAGTTTAGAAACTGTCAACGTTGTTCTCAGGGCATGATTCTACATGCTGTACAGTCTGTGATTATATGGTTCACCCCTGTTTGGGATGTTCTCTGTAGGTTTGGAGCAAGTTCAACAGACACGTTTTGAAGGGATCCTTCATGGGCATGTAATGAGGCTTGACTTAGGAAAGGTTCCAGCAAAAAATGCATTTATGAGACAAAGACAGATTGGAGAACAAATGAAGGGGAAGTTCAATGAAATGTTTTGAACTCTTATCTTGCTCTCAGGTAGGTTGACACCATAACAATCCCACCAGCATTTCCCCAGAACAGCTGCTAGATTCAGATGTGGAATAGGAGATGCAAACATCTCACAAACACACAAGCCATGAGTTCACAAACGATGCAATGTGGGTACCAGAAGATATTGTGCGCATACAGGAAAAGAACAGGAGTAAAACATAGTGACATTTAAAACCACAAAAGCACAACAATCCCACCAGTCATAAGCAATCAGGACTCAATTAAAGCCAGCTGATTGAAATAGCTCAAGTATGTGGATGTTATGAGAGCGTTTCACAGAGGTTTATTTGTACTGATTGGATATTACTTTAGTTTAGTAACATTTGTTTGTTCATTATGATGAGGCCTGGAGGAATAGGAAGATATTTTCAAGTTTAGCCAAGATTTCCGTACTAATGTTTTGATGTAGATATAGCAGTGATTATGAGGCTCCAGTCAGGAAAGCCCAAGGCAGGCTGGGTGGGTGGCCCGGAGCCCTCTGCACTCTTTCTAAACTTCTGTCTGCTTCCATTCAAACATGTGGGGGCGGTTTTCTTGACATCAAAACGTGCCGAGACCAAGTGTTAAAAACAATACGAGCAATGACAAAATGTGCCGTTCAAATGACCATGTATCCGTCTTTCAGCTATATAGTTATTAAGCAATATAATACTTGAGTTAAAGGAGTAGTTCATTTTTTTTTTACTTTTGCTGATAATTTACTCACCCCCATGTCATCCAAGATGTCCACGTCTTTCTTTCTTCAGTCGAAAAAGAAAGGTTTTTCAAGAAAACATTCCAGGATTTTTCACCATATAATGGACTTCATTGGGAACCAAACGGTTCATGGTCCAAATGAGAGTCTCAGTGCAAACTGTTCAAAGTGCTTTAAACGATTCCAGATGATGAATAAGGGTTTTATCAAGTGAAACGATCGCTCATTTAATAAATAAACGAACGACATGACTCGAAAAAAGATTCGTTCATTTTGATGAACGAGTTTGAACAGGAGAGTCACGAATGCGCATCACAGAACAGAGCAAGGCGAGCATTTGAGCTTATAAAACTTAAACTTTGTAATTTATTTTTTAAATGGCCGCTCGTTTCGCTTGATAAGACCCTTATTCATCGTCTGGTGTCGTTTAAAGCCCTTTGAACAGTTTGCACTGAAACTCTCATTTGGACCTTGAACCGTTTGGTTCCCAATGAAGTCCATTATATGAAGAAAAATCAAGGAATATTTTCATCAAAAACCTTAATTTCTTTTCGACTGAAGAAAGAAAGACATGGACATCTTGGATGACATGGGGGTGAGTAAATTATCAGCAAAAAAAATTATGAAAAAAAAATTATTAAAAAAATTATAAAATGGTAAATTATCAGCAAATTTTTATATATATATATATATATATATATATATATATATAAAATCATTATTATATCAGAGAATTAAACGGACAATATGTAATTTTTTTGGCCACCAGGGGTCACTCATTTCACATAATAACAAAGACGTACTTTGATGACGTCAGGAAAGAGCGTGGGCTCGCGGGAGTTGTTGTCGCTGTCAATGACAACCAGCTCAGCTCATGACATGACATGATCGTTTTTTACAAAATATACGGATATACGGCATCTCTCTGTAGATTTAGCTTGTCAAGAAGCTTTAAATGCAACCCCAATGTTTACCTGTGTCATACTTCTCCTGCGCGGCTCGCTAACAGCAACAGTTGGCTGATTTGAATGAGACGACCGGAACGGGCAGCGCTATATGCGCGCGCAGCACCGGGGGACAGTGCATCTCGTCTGAGTGATTTACACGCATAAAAATACGTCTTACTTTTTTTTTCTTCGTCATTTTCTATGCTTTCTTGGCGGTAGTCCAGTGTTCCCCTTTGTGTTTGGTGGTTTCGCCGGGTTCCGCAAGGAAGTTAGAGAAAATAGAGGAGTCAAAGGTTATATGACGCCATAGACGGACGACGAAACGGAAATAAAGAAACGTCCCGTGTCTTCGAATTAAACTATAAATTTCTCCGTATTTGAAAGTTGGTTGAAACTGTCGGGATAATGTAAGTACACATCTAATAGAAATATATAACATAGATACAGTTATTTTTGCTATTTTTAAAGCCGAAAAAGTACAGATTGTGGCTTTAAGTTAAATTTGTATTATATATATATATATGGTGGAGAAACTATTTTCACTGCAAGTAAATTACACAAACACAATTCCACAAATGGCAAGTAACACACTTTAAGAGTTAAAGTGAAATTTTAAAGTAGAAAATCTTCAATAGTTTTTCCTTGTAAAACATACAAATACTTCGAAAAAAACATGTTTTACAGTGTATTAAGGTGTAAACTTTTTCAACATTCATGCTTCTTTAAGAAACTTAAACTTGATTCAATATACGTTCTGAGAAAAAAGCTTTAATATCTCACGTCATTTTGCTCCTTGTGTAATTGTATCTTATTTTAAGGATGTTTCGGTATTTTTACAGGAAAACAACAAAGGGTAACTGTCCTTTCCAAAAGGTGAGTTAAGGTAAACAATCATTTCCTTCCAATGGTCTTATCAGAGCTACAATTTCTGGGTCACACGGGGGGGAAATGTGCGAAGAAGTGGGCCTTCAGTACAGCTGGGACTGACTGGAGACACCGGCTGGAGCCAGCAGAAATCGGCTGCCTTTCCTCACAGCGCTGTGCACTGCTTCTCATCTCGCTAATGACAGGGTAACGAGCAGCCAACTATTTCCAAAGCAAAGATGAGCAGAAGGAAAGGGGGAGGCCTTCGCTCTCTAAACAGCTTTGGCCCCCATTTGGCAGCATACCAGCATGACCATTCACAGTGTTTGCAAGTGCTGAAGACTCCCAGATGAAAAAAAAGGGAGTATGGTTATCAGTGGGGGGATTGTTATTCTACACTCCTAAAAATAAAAGGTTTTTTATTGGTGTAGATGGTTTCATGAAGACCCTTTAACATCCATTGAACCTTTAAAAGGTTATTTACAGCAAAAATACATTTATTTAGATGTTTAAAAAGTTCTTTAAACTCACCACTGCAAGTCTCTTTAGGGAACCAAAAACGTTTTTTCTATGGCAGCAGAAAGCTATTTTAAGAGAGTAAGCTTTCTTTTTTCTTTCTTCAGTCGAAAAGAAAATCAGGTTTTTGATGAAAACATTCCAGGATTTTTCTCCATATAATGGACTTCAATGGGAACCAAACGGTTCAAGGTCCAAATGAGAGTTTCAGTGCAGCTTCAAAGGTTTTTAAACGACACCAGACTAGGACACCTCAAATCATGACTCGAAAAAAGATTTGTTCATTTTGATGAACGATTCGAACAGGAGAGTCACGAACGCTCATCACAGAACAGAGCGAGGCGAGCATTTGTGCTTGTAAAACTTAAACTTTGTTATTTATTTTTTAAATGAGCGATCGTTTCGCTTGATAAGACCCTTATTTCATCGTCTGGTGTCGTTTAAAGCCCTTTGTAGCTGCTCTGAAACTCTCATTTGGACCTTGAACCGTTTGGTTCCCATTGAAGTTCATTATATGGAGAAAAATCCTGGAATGTTTTCATCAAAAACCTTCATTTCTATTCGACTGAAGAACGAAAGACATGGACATCCTGGATGATGTGGGGGTGAGTAAATTATCAGCAAAAGTTTTTTTTTTTTAAAAAGTGAACTACTCCTTTAAAGAAAGATTAATAAAGGTGCGCTAGTTTAATTCATAAGGTGGACAGAGATGAGAAAGCTGTTTTAAGCGACATGCTTTCCATTTGACTTTCACCTATACCTGAGAGCCATTCCTCTTATGACTTAAAAGAGTTATATCCGTCTTATCCAAACAAAACTAGTTGAAATTAGTACCAATTGTAGAAATTTTACAAATTCACATATGGAAAACAACTAGAAGGACCCAGTGGGTTTGCCAAAAGTTTAGAAATCATTTCACGGATTTCACAGTGAGAACATTGGTTGGGTTGTAAGATGTTTTAAAAACGTACATTTTCCCATTATATTTAACATTTCTAATTAGATAATAATGATATTCGGATATTCATTGCCACTTTAAATTGAGTGTCTTTAACTCCTATGTATGTGCACTCTAAAAATGCTGGGTTGTTTTAACTCAACTCTGGGTCAAATATGGACAAACCCAAACGTTGGGTTAAAAATGTAATTAAAAAATGTAACCCAATGGCTGGGTTTGTCCACATTTGACCTAAAATTGGGTTAAAACAACCCAGCAATCTTTAGAGTGTGCTAACATTAAAGTTGATAATTTGATACAATGCACTTATTGTATACATGGTTTTATATTGTACACTCTAAAAAATGCTGGGTTGTTTAAACCCAAAGTTGGGTCAGATATGGACAAACCCAACTATTGGGTTAAAATTTTAATACAAGACTTAACCCAATGGTTGGGTTTGCACATATTTGACCCAAAGTTGGGTTAAAACAACCCAGCAATCTTTAGAGTGTGCTAATATTAAAGTTGATAATTTGATACAATGCACTTATTGTATACATGGTTTTATATTGTACACTCTAAAAAATGCTGGGTTGTTTAAACCCAAAGTTGGGTCAGATATGGACAAACCCAACTATTGGGTTAAAAATTTGAATATAAGACTTAACCCAATGGTTGGGTTTATACATATTTGACCCAACTTTGGGTTTAAACAACCCAGCATTTTTTAGAGTGTAACTATTTTTTTTAATTCTGTAATTACTGTTGACCCTTCGTTTACCGCATAACCACTGGCGTAGGAACCGGGGGGGACGGGGGGGACGTGTCCCCCTCAATATTGAAAAATGCGGCATGTGTCCCACCCAAAAAATTGCATACCTAACCTACCGCAGGAACACAAACTGTACATTTGGAACTTTTATTTTTAATGCGCGACAAAGAAGAGATTCGGTTTTGCCAGCAAGTCAAACCCAGAGTGATAGTTAGGTTAAACCATTCTCTGGTTAAACCCTTAAACCCGGTTAAACCTTCCCATTTCATGTTTGAATAATCACCATTCGCTTCATGTAACGTTATTTCACTCACCGGAGCATCTGAATGGTAGAGAGAAGTTAACATTACACTAACGCACCAGCTTTGAACTGGAACCTACATGATTTATCTAATCATGTTACTTATAATATCACATACCTTTTTTGCAGTTTGAATAAATAATAAACACAGCAGTTTCAACTCTTCTCCTCTTTATTATTTCACACATCAGATCACTAACTCCAAAAACTCGCGACCATACTAAGTGCGCAGGACAGGACCCATCTACGGCAAGCCCCGAGGGGAAAAATACACTTGCATACACAATGAGCGCTAGTAGCCTACATCAGTACTATTATAGTAACATACTTTGTAACGGTATTATAGTAACATACTTTGTTGGATTATGTCATTTACAATCCAAAAAAGTCTGTTACAATAATAATAATAATAATAAAATATTTTGAGGACAGTTACACTGTATTGAGACAGTTGAGAAATAATAATAGGCTATTTTTTACAGTTTTCAACAATAATTGTCATTATTGAACCCCTGCTCTTATTTTGTTTCTGATTTCTCAGTTTTCTCATTATTTTAGCAAATAATATATTTATATATTTTTTTAGATGGTTTGTTTTAAGAAGTTTCAAAGAGTTAGTAAAAGAGTAAAGCAAAAGTTAAAACTTTTTTTTAAGTAGGCATCCATTTTTTATTAAGTATTTATTTTTTATTAACACAGCATTAATTTATAATGTATCATTATTGCGTGACATTTGTGTCAATAATCGTCAAGCACAGGTGACTTTGCATAGTGGGAGGGGGCCCCAAAACAGACCACCACTGCAAGTACCAGATCACCAAACTGTATGTTACTATTATGGTGGTGGGATAGACGTTGATTCATAGTGGCCAATATGTCCCCCCCAATGTCAAAGACGTTCCTACGCCCTTGCGCATAACCATACCAATACCACTAAACCTTATATCCCTCTTTAATAGCAGCACAAGTGTTTTGCAACACAACACAAACACAATAAGTGCAATGCACCTAACAATATTATTTTAGACAGCTAAATATAGTGTGACCGCCCAGGTACACAATTTACACCTTTCATTTCTTATCTTCAATCTGTTCTTTACTTGATCTAAATGTTATTTAGTGGCATTGTTGCACACACACACACAAAACAAAGCACATTTACACACAAGTTCTTACCTGAAACCATAGCACTTATAACTCCACAACTGTTTATCTTCTCCTTTTCACTCCAACGAGTCTAATTGACGAGTCCCGATGGCAATCCTCACCCCTGCGAAGAGATGGAAGAAGTAGGAGGGTGTTTTGTGGAAACTCGGAGGAGGGAGGTGGGATAGTCCTGCTCCGGAGGCTTTTAGGGAGGAGTGAGGCTGGGTATGAAGAGAGCAAAACATGCAGAGGCAATCAGAATAGAGAGGCAAACACAAACAGACAGAGATCAAAGAAAAGCAATCTACGCTCCGACCGCACCACACTATTAGATAATGACAGATTCAGGAGATCTTCCATCAAAGGGTGTCTCGATGACGCCACTGAAAAAATAGCATGTTTGTTCACAAAGATCTGTCAAATCAGTTTCTAAGTGTCTCTAAATGGGTAGCTGGCAAATAATATGGGACAAACTTCAAAATAACACAAAGAAAAACTATTCTTCATGTGTCAAATACACAAAGGTAGTGGATTATATGGTGTTTAATCACCCCTCATGATTGTGCATTACATTTAAAAAAAAGAAAAAAATAAGAATATATGTAAATTATCTATGTACAAGGAGGATGTCCATATGTTGAAGTCCATTGTGCTGAATTGTAAAGTATATTACAAAAAAAGTGCGAAGAACATTTGCATTAAATTTGTATTTGTATTTATTGTTTTAAACACTTTTTAGATTTTGCCATTAAAATAATACTAATTAATTAGAAAACGTACATGTGGTGATAAAAATGCATGTACAGAAAGTATGCAACAATTAGAAAATGTGGTAACACTTTATTTTATAGTGTCCTTGTTACATGTATAGTAATACCTAAAAATTAAGCATAACTACATACATGCAACTAACCCTAAAATAAACCTAATCCTAACCCTAACCCTATAGTAAGAGCACGTAGTTACACACGCCGACTTTAGCTTATTCACCGTACCCTACATCATTAGATAAATCCATACTTACCTTTATCATCTGCACTCTCAGGAAA
Organism: Cyprinella venusta; assembly: GCA_038021265.1. Lineage (NCBI taxonomy): Eukaryota > Metazoa > Chordata > Actinopteri > Cypriniformes > Leuciscidae > Cyprinella > Cyprinella venusta. The sequence goes on along the minus strand of CM075864.1, from coordinate 7,523,591 downwards.
AAAAGGAACAAAAGCTGTCACTGGGGCTGTACCTTTTTAAAAAGTAAACTTTTGTCCATTTTAGGTGCTAATAAGTACATTCCAGGTGCTAATATGAACATTTTAGGCCCTAATATGAACATTTTAGGTAGTAATCTGTACATGTTAGGTACTAATATGTACATTTTAAGTGTTAATATGTACATTTTAGGTGCTAATATGTACATTTTAGGTGCTAAAATGTCCATTTCATGAGCTAATATGTCCATTTTAGGTGGTAATGTATATTTTAGTTGGTAATATGTACATTTAAGGTGCTAATATGTACATTTCATGAGCTAATATGTCCATTTTAGGTGGTGGTGATATGTATATTTTAGGTGGTAATATGTACATTTCAGGTGGTAATATGTACATTTCAGGCGCTAATATGTACATTTCAGGCGCTAATATGTACATTTCAGGCGCTAATATGTACATTTCAGGCGCTAATATGTACCACAAACGTACCAATATGCAGCCTTTGGGTACAAAAGTGTACCTTTTGAAAAGGTACAGTCCCAGTGACAGCTTTTGTACCTTTTTTCTGAGAGTGTCCGTGTATGCCTTAACTCTGTCTGACGCACCCACCGCTAGCCTAGCTTAGCACAAAGACTGGATGTAAATGGTTCCAGCTAGCATACTGCTCCCAATAAGTGACAAAATAACGCCAACATTTTCCTATTTATATGTTGTGATTTGTATAGTCACAGAGCGTACAAATAACAAGGTCATATGAGACCATCTTTCAACAGTATAAATATTAGGAACTATATTCTTAGAAGGCGAAGCACTGCTACTTGGGCGGAGTGATTTGCTCGCAGCACCTGAGAAGCCAGGTGTGGTGATGAGCAGAGAGTTTGCTCAGTTTTGCGATCAAATCACTCCGCCCAAGTAGCAGTGCTTCGCCTTCTGAGAATATAGTTCCTAATATTTATACGGTTAAAAGATGGCGGTGTCTCATATGAACTTGTTATTTGTACACACTGTGACTATACGAATCACAACATAAAAATAGGAAAATCTTGGTGTTATTTTGTCACTCATTGGGAGCACTATGCTAGCTGGCGCCATTTACATCCAGTCTTTGTGCTAAGCTAGGCTAGCGGTGGGTGCGTCAGATAGAGTTACGGCACGCACAGAGATGAAAAGGGTGTGTATGGACTTACTCTGGGGGATACTGTGAATAAGCAAGTCCCAAAAAGTCAGAGTGTTCCTTTAATATTACTTAAATAATGTGCAATTACAATGCAACAAAGAGACCTTAAAGTAATAAGTAACTGAAAATCATTTTAGATTATTTTAGAGTCTCATGAATCCTGATCATTTTAATCCCACTGCATTTGGTTATTTATTAACATCAAGATACAGCAAGACTAATATAGTAGAACAATGTCCAAATGACATTGTCACACAGTAATGATTCCAGTGTCTTCTGCACTGTGACCATTGACCTTGCAAACCCTGTTAATCTCTCATCTAAGTGTATTCTCATGGATCTTTTATACTAAAACATTCTGTCTGTGTTCACAATAGCTTGCAGCAGTTACTGTAGCTCTGAATAGCATTATAGCTCTGAAGACTAAATAGACAGAACAGCGGTAAGTTGTTTAACCGGGCCTCCTCAGACTTCACATGTACGATTATCTAGACTTTTCTCTTCCTGAGGTGTTTGAAATTGTTTCAAGAAGTTAGTGAGTCCAGGTCCCCTTGTGATAAGTAGACGACTATCTGCTTTCAGTTGCATAACTTAAATCAATTACATCTGAATGTTAGCAACGTAAGTCTACAAGGATTATGGAGTCAAGGGGTTCGAAAGAAATGTAATCATTTTAAAATAATACTTAATTTTTCACATTTTCTCAACGCCATTATTCTGGTTATTGCCTAAGCGAGTCAGGAAAGAGTCAACAAAACACTTTTTCTGCTCTTTCTCAGTTTCCTTTCGGTCAAGTTACCATGACTGCAAAGAAGAACTAAACTAATCTCCTAAATCTCTCCTCATAAAACTGATTAATTGAAGTTGGTGGGAAAAGTAAACAATTTCATGTGGAGAACCTCAATAGCATGCTTACAAAGTCAAGAAATGTGATTCTTATTTAAATAAACAGTGTATAAATAAGCAAAATATACAACTGAAGTCAGTTCAGTACGGTATTTTTACTCCAGATCTAATGTTATAGAGCCTATCAGAGTCGAAATTTAAATCTTCCAATGCAAAAAAAAAGGATTTTCTTCCTTTTCGCCTTTTACAAATGTCTAAAAATAATTATTTTAGTAAAGTAAAATTACTTTAGATAAAATCCGAAAGATATTTGTTCTTGTTTTAAGCAGCAATGGCATCAATATTTCAGCAAACAAGAAAAGTCATTTTATTGTCATTTTATTCAAGTATGTATATTGATTTAAGAATGTTTATTTATTTATAAGACAGAAATACTGAGTAAGATTTGTAAACTGTTTAAGTATCAACAACTAATTGTAAAAATACAGTATAATGTACCATGTTAATACGATTCAATATTGATTCTTCACATGTGATTAATTGTTGAATACGTTTTTTTAAATGTTCATAAAATGAATGAAAAGGGTATTGGTAATTTGCAGCCACGATATTATACATTTTTCTACAGTTTTTAAAGGAGTAGTTCACTTTAAACTTTACTCACCCCCATGTCATCTAAGATGTCCATGTCATTCTTTCTTCAGTCGAAAAGAAATGAAGATTTTTGATGGAAGCATTCCAGGATTTTTCTCCATATAATGGACTTCAATGGGAACCAAACGGTTCAAGGTCCAAATGACAGTTTCAGTGCAAACTGTTCAAAGGGCTTTAAACGATTCCAGACGATGAATAAGGGTCTTATCAAGCGAAACGATCACTCATTTAAAAAAAAAAAACAAAGTTTAAGTTTTATAAGCTCAAATGCTTGCCTTGCTCTGTTCTGTGATGCGCATTCGTGACTCTCCTGTTCGAACAAGTTCATCAAAATGAACAAATCTTTTTTCGTGTCATTTGGGTCATTCAACGAACGAAATGAACGAGTTGACTCGGGAACAGGAGAGTCACAAACGCGCATCACACTCTAACCCTAAGCTTAACAGAGCAAGGCGAGCATTTGAGCTTATAAAACTTAAACTTTGTAATTTATTTATTAAATGAGCGATCGTTTCGCTAGATAAGACCCTCATTCATCGTCTGGAATCATTTAAAGCCCTTTGAACAGTTTGAAGTTTGCACTGAAACTGTCTTTTAGACCTTGAACTGTTTGGTTCCCACTGAAGTGCATTATATGAAGAAAAATCCTGGAATGTTTTCATCAAAAACCTTCATTTCTTTTCGACTGAAGAAAGAATGACATGGATATCTTGGATGACATGGTGGTGAGTAAATTATCAGCAAAAGTTTTTTTTTAAAAGTGAACTACTCCTTTAAGATCATTCTCAGGAATCTCAGAAATGGTGCCATTGTATCAGAAACTTTGAGATCAATCAAAGATATCAGTCAGTCTAAATGTCTATTCTACTTTCTGCAAAAAAAAATAAATAGTAATCCATCCATGTGTTTTTAAAAATACCAGCCATGAAAATAAGCAATAATGACACAATCTATTGGCAAATTATTACCCACAATTTTCAAAACAAATCTCAAGGTTATAATGAAGAGCTTGCACTTGATATGTTGCTTGTGCCAAGAATGCGGTTAATGAACACAGTTACTATCCGCTTACATCGAGAAAGAGCAACTAGTTGAAAAGAGCACTTGATTCAATTGAAAGGAACTGAAGCCTCAAAACCAAAACAAGCCTGTTCACTTTGCGGCACTTCCACGAAAACTGAGAGCACAATGCCTGTCAAATGGAGTGTGACATTCCTGGGTTTCTGAAAGCGGTAATTGCTATTTTCAGTGTTTGGCTGCTGGTTTCATGAGCTTTGAATCCCACCCTCTAATGACTGAGCGAGTTTCTGCTGTCCACACTGTTCCCTGACCGAGCTGTGTCGGAGAACCAGGGTTCAGCTTTCTTCTGGGAATCTCTCAGCTCAGAATGAGGTTTTCCGCATCGTTTTTATGCCTCCTAATTGGTCTTTTAGGACTAGGGGGGATTTGCAGTTTGGTGGAAGATGAGGGGGAGGAACCGGAGGATAGAGACCTGAGCAAAGCTATTTTGGAGATGCTGCACATAAATAAACTGTCGGCACCTCAGCAAGCAAAGCCACACCCCTACATGAAGCACGTTTACCAGTCCTTGGACACACAGGAGAGAGACCCGAGTGGGGCAGACGGAACTCTTGTACAGAGTTTCCGGAGCATTGAAGGTAAGTATGTATTTGTATTCAAAGTAAACAATTAAATACTACAATAAAAACCATGTAGGAAGACACATAATGGCCATACTCGAGTCGAGGATGACAATGTTGAGATTCGACAGGCTCAAATTGTGAAAGAATGGTGGGGAGGAGCATGAAGAATCATTTTTACATATGAATTGACCCCTCAATCCAGAACTTATATTCAGTTAAAGTCTTTGGGATGTGCTGGAAGAGACTTTACAGAGTGCTGGACTCTTGTATTGTCAATACAAGACCTTGACCAAAAGTTAATAAATCTCTTTATTGAAATATTGTGATGTTATTTCCGAAGTGAATACATTTTTGGTCAAGATCCCAAAAATAATAATAATAATTAAAAAAAAATACTTTTCGGGAAAGATGAATGTGTATTTAAAATGGGTCATTTATGTCGAAGAAATGTGAAATTATTTTTGAATTTGGAGCTTTCTAGACCGAGAAAAGCCAGAAAATGTATTTTTTGCTTATGTGGATGAAAGACAACAACTCCCAGAATGCACTTGCTTCGCTGCCCTAGGAGGCCACGCCTACCGGTAACAGAGCGCAGTAGTTAAACAACAAGTCAAGGCTAGTGAGTTTCCGTGATCAGTCTGCCCGAAAATGTATTTTGAGAACGGCCAAAATGTTCGGGATTCGGCTTTTGCGTTCTACAGTCGTCATTATTATGTTTACTGTGGCGAGCAGGACGGGGCGAGGGGCGAGGGCCGCGGGAGAACGGCGCGAGGCTGGTGGCGTGATTACCAATGAGCGACACCTGTGAGACGCACCGGTCTCGTATATCTCACGGAGGAGCGGGAATTTTCTTAGCAATGTTAAAACGCGCATCAACCAATCACTTGTTTAGCGTTCAAATAAACACTACATTCAGATTCACAAATCAGAATCAATTCAGTTAGATTGAAACAAAAGCTGTGCATGTAAACAATGAATGGCGACTGCAGAAAGCAGCTGGATATCGACAGCCGGACAAAGAGGATGTTAACCCCTACTACTCAGCTTTCTCCACAGAACAAGAGCTTGCTAGCTTAGCTTCCAATAAAAGATGGCCAACACTATGTGTACATTCTGTGAGTAAGATCCCACTCTCTATGGGTGGGTTGAGAACATGCGGGACAGCCCTACTACTGACTATAGTCTTTAGCGTCTGGCCAAAAAATCCTCAGATGACGCAAAATGACGATTTTTGATTCATCTGAGGATTTATTCCAGACAAAAAATACATAAATCTCTCGTCTCAGGGGGATATGAATGGTAATTCGTAAACACTACAGGTTTTCTACTAATACAAAACTTAATGCTAAATCCTGACGTATCCCTTTAACATAATGCAACATGACGTCATGACTTTTGCGTATACATACACGCCACTTTCGAGTCAAGTGGCGTGTTATCTCTACGCATTTTGAGCTATCCGCGTGTATCCGGGTGTATGCGTGTATGTCTACGCCATTAACGTTCGCGTCATTCCGTGTGTCTGTACGTCAAATGTCCAGTCATAAATGCCATTAACCCCAGTGACGGTTAAGTTTAGGGATGGGGTTGAGGTAAGTCATATATTTATATAACGTTAAGTCAACGGCGTTCATAAACACGCTGAAAAGCGATTATGCGTCTTGATAGCACGCCAAAAATGCAAATACGAATTGGCGTGTCATACACACGCTACTTCATGAGATCAGTCTGCATAATGAGTGCTATTGTTGTTTTCATTGATGCACCTGTACATATATCTATTAAAACTTTATGTAGCGTTTACTACAGTTGACCAATTGGATCAGGTAATCCGAGCAGGTGTGATTGACTGGAGGCGGGGACTAATTAGCATATAATTAGCGAATAAACCTTATCTTATATGCCAGAGAAACACGCACATAGCCATCTTTAGAATTTTGTCTTTGAAATTAAATTTTTGCGGTAGCTCTACATATTTCTATGGCATCGCTGTCGAAGAGTAATTAGCTGGTTAAATGGATTTACATATTGTAGAGTTGACGAAAGTTATCATGAGCATAATAATGTTTGAAGCGGATGTCATAACAAATGCCAGTAGACCAGGAAGATTTTAAAACGAGCGGTAAATACATCCATTAAATCTTGCCTTCAGGCTGTGGAAATGTAAACGAGCACAGGCCAGAAAAGGGGCGGGGCTACATAAGGTCTTATAGATGCTACTACGTAAATGAAGCATAGAATAACATTTAAGGCATTAAGACATTATTGTCAAAGAAAACAATGTTTGAATATGTCAGTGATTATCAAAAAATGAGTTAATGACTGAATAAATGAATTAATGAATAAAATGACTGACTGCAAGGGGGATGCATGTTACCATTTTTTCACTGTAGTTGTATTTTTTACTCTTCTCTGAAAAGATGTTGATGCATAAAAAGATTTGATAACCTTTGAAGTTATATAAATACAACTAAATAAATATTATAAAAAAAGTATAAAATAAATTCTGCTTAATTTTCACCCTAAAGAGGATGTTCTTTTTCAAACAAGATTCAAAGTACGGCACTCCAGGATGGATCTGGTTCAACATGTCCCAGCTGAGTCCCTTCATGAGGGTTGCAGAGCTGGTCCTGCTGAGGAAGACTCTTCATCACAAGCCACTTAGTGTGACGGTCACAGTACATAGTCTTTCACCAGGAAGAGACAACCTGAGCATTAGTGGCCCTCTAGTGGAGCACTTATTGAGTCTGGACCGGCTTCCTCCAACAGGCTATGACGTTTTTGACGTGACAGCTGCAATAACCCAGCCACCGAGCCCCTCAGATATCCTGGGCTTCCAGCTTCGCTTTGGGGATGAGAGCGGCAGCCTGGTTCTCCACGAAGCCCTCACACAGAGCCTCTACTGCTTGAATGGCAGCTCTCTTCGCCAGCCGCTTTTAGTGGCCTACAGGAGCAAATCAATGGAGCTAAAGCAGAGGGCTTCAGGAGTGAGTTCAGAACACAGGCAGAGCTGCATGGTCAGCTCAGAATATGAGAGACGGCAAATACATTTTAGACATGGGAGACATGTAGCTGCATGCAAGCTGTATGTACATCATGTCGACCTTCATACGAGCAAGTTGAGTCAATGGATACTGCAGCCATCCAGTTTCAACATAAGTATTTGTAGGTATGAGCCTGTCTGTGTGTAATATATCACTATATGGATAAGGGGGCTTGACAATATGTAAAAGTTTAAAAATGTGCCATTCAAAATGCATCAATTACAGTACTAACTAAATATTGATAATGTGTGATTTCCTTTGTGAAAAATACACCCAATTGTATTGAATGTGCACTTGTAGTGTACTTTAAATACTAAAGGTATATATTTTCTAAAACTATGTTTGTAGATAAAATGCCACTTAAGTGACTTTAAGACTTTTAAAAAGTGTACATTGTAATAATGTCAAATTAAAAGTTTTACTTTAAGTACATTTTAAGTACTTAAAGTACATTTAAGTCATGATATTTTAATATTTTAAATACTTTAAATATGTACAATTATTTTAATGTGTTGACTAACATACTAAAGCAAATGAAAAATAATTGGTCAGAATTTTATCTGTAGTGTGTTAATCGGTGTTACGTTTAAAATTGATGTATTTTAAGTTAAATAGGAACTTAATTACAAATATTTTTAAACATACAAATTTAATTAGAAGTGACATTAATTAAAGAATATTTTAGTTTGCCTTAAATGCTTGTCAGTATGTTCATCAGTGCGCATTTCAAAGACAAAAGAATTATAAAATTTACATATAAACTACCTATGTACTTAATGGGTTAGTTCACACACACACACAAAAAAACATTTCTCACCCTCATGTCATTTCAGATCCATGAAACTTTAGTTTATCTTCGAAACACAAATTAATATTTTAATTAAACCCGAGAGATTTCTGTCCCTCCATTGACAATTCACGCAACTACCACTTTGTAAAAAAATTCATAAAGGGATTGTAAAACTAATCCATATAAATTGAGCAGTTTAATCCAGATTTTCTGATGAGACTCGATAATGATGAACTGATAGAATTGGCTTATATAAAACATAAACAGAAGCTCAACCGAAACTGTTTTTGTAGAAGATCAAGCCTGCTGCTTAAAGTGATAGTTCACTTTGGAATTACTTTTTGATATGTTTTAGGTTAGCTCAAGGGCATCCAAGTTGTAGGTGTGTTTGTTTCCATCTTGGATGCCCTGGAGGTAAGCTAAAATATATCAAAAATTAATTTCAAAGTGAACTATTCCTTTAACAAGAGTATGAACCTCATTGGTTCTCGCACATCAAGCAAGCTTTCTGAGCTTTCGTTAACCATATAATCTGATGTGCGTGTTGATGAAAGTTCATATGTGAGTAAAAACCGAAAAATGAAAGCCTAAAATAATTAAAAATGTTCATCATATAAAGTGATCATGTCTCTTCAGAAAATTTGGAGTAAACCATTTAGTTTAGTAGTGGTGGTAGTCAGGGAAACAAATAACTCAGATTTCATTAATAATACCTTCATTTGTGTTTCAAAGATGAACAAAAATCGTAGCACTATGTGTTTGGAACAACATGAGGGTGAAAAAACGAATTTTCATTTTTGGGTGAACTATCCCTTTAAGTCCTGCTTAAGTAGGTCGAAAAAAATAAGCTCAATTAATTGCATTTAGGCCTAATAAGAATGTTTAATATAGCCTAATACATTTTCATTGAAGTGTAAATAACTACACGTTCAGCATAACGACAGTAGTTCAGCTGATTTAAAAGTAACCATTAACGAGCAACTCCTTTGAACGAGTAGCAATGTTAGTTCGGGTCAAACGCTAACGTTACATCGCTGTTTTAGTAGACATTAAAAATATTTAAAAGCTCACCTAAAAGGATCGAAGGGCAGTCCGGTTCTTTCTGGTCAGACAGCTGATTCTAAACAGTACATTATGTTGCCCGGAGAATCGGCTGGTCGTAAATGAATTGTAGCCTGGAAAGTCCGATTCGTTAATGAATCAGGTTCTCAGGCTGAATGAGTCGGTTCAATTAGACCTTATACGATTCACCGAAGCAATTCGCTGTGTAGCCTACGCCTATAATCTGTCGACTCAGTTATGTATTTCATTGTATTTTGTTCGTGTTAATATTTTCAAATGCTTGTTTAACTATAGACCATTTCAAAAGATGTAAACAACACTGGCCCAGAAGCACTTCCTGTTTCAGTTTTTTAACACTACATAAAAGCTGGGATAAAATACAACCAACAGAACATATAAAACAGAATCAAAAAGTTAAACAAACATCTTTAAGAAGTTTTCTTTACATGTGAAATAAAGAAAACAGTTACAAACTGAAACAGGAAGTGCTTCTGGACCAGTGTTGTTTACATCTTTTGAAATGGTATCAGGTTTTTATCAAATACTTTCATTGTAGGCTAGCTTCCAAAGTCCCTCAACAGGTTTGGTTACAGCCCTAATGTTGAGCATAACATTTATTGCATTAAGTGTTCATTATATTATATGTGATAGAACCAAATTATGATCTTCTGTTGCCTTTTTAGGGGTATCTGTTTGAAAGAAATGTCTGCGTCTCCCATGACTGTTCAGAGACAAAGAAAACACAACAGAGAAAATGATTTACTTCAGAGGTGCATTCAGCTTTTTATGCATGACAATTGTGAGTCTCAGTTTTGAAAACACAGGTATGACCTTAAAACTGTCCTCATATATTTTATAGATCAAACTGCACTCCACAAGGACTGTCATCTCTCATCGTGATGTACAACAGTGACACTGCGGATATTATTATCAAGGAGCTAAAGGATATCAGAGCAGAGAGATGTGTGTGCCAACCAACTGCTCAATGAAAGGACTGCAAAAATATAATCAAACTGAAGTTTGTGTTTGTGAAGTATTTGTGAACATGACCAGTGTAGGAAGAAGTAGCCTATGTGAACCCTTGGATCATAATATTTGATTTGAACATATAGAAAACACGGTCTGCATAAACAGCAATGGTAAACTCTCACAATGCAGCATGCATTTATCACCACCAAATATGCACAATTGTATTTTCTCTTTACAAAACTGTTTCAATTAATCAGTATTCCTAGGATGTCAGGTGTGAATCTTGAGCTCACGTCAAACCATACGTTTTCTGGAACTGTATTTATGCCTTTAAAAGAAAAGTAGCATGTATTTTAGCCTGTTTGTTTTTGAGAACTTACTTGAGAACATTGCAGGTGCACTTTTGGCCACACGATGTCATAATAGAGCAAGAAAACGCTACTTTCAATGTTTATGGAGCAATGTTCACCTATGTTGAAGATTGTCATGAGTTTCACAATATCTCTATCAATGAGTTATTATAAAAAAGGAAAAAAAAATAGGAAAAACAAAAAGGTGTACCAGAGGTGTTTCAAGTATGGATGTGAGGAACTGTTTAATTCTTTGAGTTTTGCTATTCGGACAGAATGCCGTTTGAAAACTCCTATATTTAGAATGGAAAATAAACAATCTGTTCTGCAATTTCCTCGTATTTTTCTGTCAGCTGTTACAATGATTCCGGCTGTCATGACAATCCAGGTCTTCCCTCGAAATCGGGTCTGGGTGCAACCATAGGTGCAACCCGACAAGTTATTTAAAAATGCCTCCTGTAACAGCAATATAGTCAGGTCCGAATCTCCAAAATTATGTAACATAAACCTTTGCCCAAAGCAAAAAACAGCATCTCGACTCAAAAATGTTCATATCATGAACTGCAAATACATCAACCAATCAGAACGGGTAGGAAAGCCACGGAACTACAAACCCCTTCATTCCCATGAGGCATCTGTGAACAAAAGACAAAGAAAAAAGCTGTTCGTTTTGTTGAGAGCTGTTGAAGCACTTTTCAAAGACAGACTATTGATTGACTATAATAGGTTAAGATGAGTCGTATTGTCTGTATTTGGGCTAATAATATAGTTTCCACTTGTACATGACTCGGCTCAAACTAAATGTATGTCAGAAATTGACCATTAGATGGCAGTATTTCACAACAAAAATAAACAAAACCAACGAAGGCAAACTTGATCCATACAGTAAAATACCTGGAAAGAATCATGGAACGTTTCAAAACAATAGGCTACATATAAAAACAAATACAAATAAAATATTTGCGAGATCGATGCACATCAATTATTTTAAAGATGTTTGTCTTTTCAACATTATATATATATATATATATATATATATATATATATATATATATATATATATATATATATATATATATATATACACACACACATATATTATTTTTTACCAAAAGGGTGACATTTCTGTCCCCAGGACATTATATGTAAAATTGATATGTTAATCAACTCTAAAATACAATTTATTATTAAGCAAAATGTCATGCACATTAAATACAAATTTAAAACCTATAAATAAAAACATTAATAAAAACGACACAGAATACTAAAAAATGGCCTTTTCTGAATGTCCCAACTATAACCCTCTATCTCTAAACTTTACCATGAAATATTATGATTAAAATCCTTAAGAAATCTGATTTTTCTTGCATTGTTGTGTGACTTTATATCCAAACTGCTTTAAAATGAAAAAAAGAAAAAAAAAACATTTGATCTAATATTTTAGATAAAATACACATTGTCTGATGGTGTTTAATCTCCATGTTTCATCCATCAATTACCAAAACACTTACTAACTTAAGAAGATTTTACTATTCTCAAGGTGATTTGGGCCTTAGACTTTTCAGTGTCCCATATAGGGACACAACTGTCCCACATTAAGAAGCTGCGGATGACTTGCACTAAGAGCACTAATATGTCTATCTATTATTTCTTCTATGAATGTGTTTTTTTGTTTCTATTTTTATTTTAGGTTTTATCCTGTGGTTTTCAAAAATGGTATTGGGTGTGCATTTATTGTTTTGGCTACACACGTCACAGAAGTCAGAAAAATGCTATTCACCCTAGGCCTAATATAATATTTTTTTATTTAACCTTAGTGAAAGGCGATGTTAAGGCACTGATCTTCCCCTCTCCCGCATTCAGACAGCATTTATTTCACTGTTTAAAATGCAGTTTACGAAAATTGAGCGACATTCCGCGTGCACGCCGTTTGTCGAAAACCACTCATGCGCGTGCTTGTGAGAGGAGGGGAATCCTGGTGGGGGAGGGTTGAGGGACAACCCAAGCACAACAGCTGATTGGTTACTGGCGCTGTCAATCAAAGCAGCCATGTCAAGTGGCAAAAAAGCTATGTGAACTAATTGCAGTGAAGAAGGGGCCGTTATTTCGAGATATACAGTGTTTAAGTCAGCGGATTTGTTTATAAATGACAGTCGGCATTGCACCTTATTTAGGCGCTGTTGAAGGTGGTCAGCATTATGTTTCTTTTATGCGGGTAACAACATTACTGGGACAGTTTGACATCGATGTCCTATAAACGGAATACTCAAACTGAACCTTCTTCGCGTTTTATGTGAGCCAATAGTTTGTGCTGGACAAAACGAGCCAATGATGTCAGGAAAGCATTACAAGGGTCAAGAAGTCAGCTGCTGCATTAAATATTTCATATTTGGATTTAACATAATATTTTGGGTAAGTGCTTTGTGTGTGAACCACCATTTCTTTGTGTGATATTTCATTGTTTCTTTATGAGATTGCGCGTGAATATATGAGTAGCCTACATTCACCTGATGGATGAGTATTTCGCAGGTCGGTCAATTCATTTCCTTTGTTTCGTTTGTTTGAAATGCGAGAAGCTGGTGTAGCCTACAAAACAGGCTTAATTTGTCGATTAAATAAAGACCAATCGATTATACTACGTTGAGCAGGCAGTAGGGGTCCCGAGTTCAGTTTCGTGTTAATGTAACTAATATTACTAATTTCTTTGCTTTCGCTTCCACTCGTTTACCTCAGATGTTCATGACAGCTGCCGAGTCAAGTGCGTAGCCTACTACAGATAATCGGCTTTCTCTTCTGTGAAGCAATGCACCGACCTTCCCAGCTAACACAAATATGTTTTCTAACGTTTAATTTAAGTTCTGAAAATGTTATTTCTGAATGTTTTCTTAACGTTTTTCTATATCTCCAGTGTTTAAAATGTTTTAAAAACGTTTTTTCTTGGTTCTACAATTTTCTAACATTTTTCTACAAAGGTTAAAGAAACATTTTTTTTAATCATTATGCAAACAAAGTTAAATTTGAGTGTTCTCGAAACATTCTAAAACAAGTAGTAAAATGTTAGACGAACATTCAACTAAAATGTTTCCTCAAAAGGTGTATAAATGATGTGTGTGTGTAGGTATACGTTTTGAGAACATTAACAAAGACCACATGACGTTGAACAAATGTTCTAATAACATTACTGGAAAGTTAATATTTTCATAACATTTAGAGAACCTTGCCAGAAGGTTAGCTAAACTCCTGAGAAGCATTTAGCAATCCCCGTTTGATGGGTTACTACATGGCACAACACATGGATCCGTATCCTGGATTATAGGCAATGACTGGAGTGACAGGAGATTATAACTCGGAAAATAGATTATAACTATTTCAAAAGAAGCACTGAAAGACCCTGGAGTAAAACATTGTGTTTCAGCTAATGTGAGTCTGTAAGTATTGTTGTGCTGTACTCTATAACTTTGTTATAACATAATTCATGTTTATCTGCTTCAAATTATATAGTTATTTCAAAATATACAGTTATCTCAGTCTGAACTGTTGAGGGTTGAGTTGTAACATTAGATTTGCAGTAATGCATCATTTTGATTTAGTTCAAATTTAATTCAAAATAATATATTGCCATGTTCAGTATAGCCTACCCCAATTTACCACCTTTAATTTTAAATATTTTAAATCATAAACATATAAAACAAATTCCAAATGGTAAACATTTAAATCAGTGAGTGAATTTTCCAATGTCATTTTTCAATTAATATCTATGAGGATTTTTAGGGGTGCAATCTAATTAGGTTCATCTTGAGGTACCAGAATTCTAATTTGGCTTTTATAGAGAAAACATATATTTTTGTGTGGTCACGTTTATTATATGTAAATCAAGTGACAAATAAAAATGATGTCAGTGTCTGATGATTAAATGCTGGCTATTTTGCCCAACTAAAACTTTTAGGTTACACTTTATTTTAAGGTGACGTAGTTACATTGCACTCAAATAAGTATTGAGGAATATTAACTACATACTATACTATGTACTACATACTATGTACATACTATAAAGTTACAGTGGTGTAACTACATACACATTAAAATAAAGTATTACCAAATTTATGCCAATCCATACTTTGCACGTGACGTCACAACAACTGGCTGGCGGGCAAGAACGCCGTTCTCCAGCCACGAAACCCAGTAAACTAGTCAAAGATCTTGCCAGGACGTTGCCAGTTTTTATACAAAAGTTGGGGTTTCGAGGTGTAAATGACACGCCAGATAGTTGTGCGATTGGTTGCACTAGATGAGATAAGAAACCTTCACAGTATAACGTTACACGTCTGCGCATCATTCCATCACTCCATCAAAGGCAATTTCAACATTTGTTTGAATACAATGAGTGTATGATCATGTAATCAAACATGTCTTTAAGTTAACCTGTAGTTTCAACCCGATCTCACGGGAATTCGTACGAATTTTACGAGGTGGCTAATTCGAACAATTCGCACGACCTCACTCGTACGAAGTAGTACAATTTTTGCTAAATCGTACATATTTTACGAATTGGCCAATTCGTATGAATTCGTACGAATGACCTAGCCCTGACCCCGCCCCTAAACCTACCCATCACGTGGGTTTGGTCAAATCGTACGAATTCGTACAAGTGAGGTCGTATGAATTAGTACTAATTAGTCGTGAGATAGCGTAGGTAGTTTCATCAATCAACGCCACCAGCTGGTGCGGCGAGCCAGCTGTTTGTGTTATGAGGCTAACTGTACGTTCACACCGCCGCCGCGAGAGCGGCAAAATTCATTGAAAAATGAATGACTTCTGGGCACTTTGACGCTCTCGGCAGTGGCGGTGTAAACGCAGCTGTCGTATTTTGCTAACAAGCTTCTATTTCATTTCCTGCAAGCTTCTCTTCCTGTATATACGGCAATGTCTCTATTATGCGACAGAAAGTTGCGTAGTGATGACGCACTCGTTAGCCTATTTTTCACAAAAGCGGCATCTACGGGAGCATAACGTAAGATACAAAGTAATGGAGCGTTTTATACATTGTCGTGTTTCTTTAGAAATAATTAATGGACAAATGAAGTCTTTGGACGCCTCAGATGTAAAGTTATTCGCTGTCAAAGTGACGCCAAAATGAATGGGAGTCAATGGGATGCTAACAGCAGGTGAAGTCCTGCTACAATGGCGGCTTCAACTTCCGTCTGATGGATCACCCCCTTGGAAAGACTTGGCTGGAACTACAGGACTCTACATTGATACCCGTTTGTTGCCTGCCAGGCATCCATGGTTGTCATGTGACTGCAATGTTGGTCACTAGCTATGTTTCCATCCACCTATGCGCATTTAGGGATATCTTAAAAAAAAAACGTTGGATGGAAACATCAGGATGCACATAAATTCTAAAAGTGAGATCAATTTCTCATCCGATAAGAAGACATGCACATAAACTACGATGGAAACACATTTACAGAATAAATCCCTTGATGCGCAACAAAAAAACTCACGTGATTTTGCCTCAACAGTGAATGTGATTGGACTGGACAAGGTGGACCAATCGCATAGCACAGTTTGGTCGCTCTGAAGTGGTCGTTACTGGTTTGGTAGTTTTTTTTGGTCTGAATCAAAATGATTGGGTATAGTTCCCTCTCAATAGCATCTCCCATGATTGCGTTCCCAAAAAACGGGCATCCGAATATAAGAGAACATGAGTGTTTTATTGTTTTATCTGTTTGCTCTGAGAAGCAAGTCATTTATGATTTACAGAAAAAAAATGGCTTCCTCAATTTTTAATAGATAGTTTGTGCCAGTTTCGCAGGAAGTGGCAATTTTGCTCTCTTGAACACATGGGATGGAGATGCTGCTTTATTCGCAAATGTTTAAGCAACATTCCAGTTTTGCAACTTTGAATGGAAACAGCGTCCCATTTTATGTGGATCCCATTCGAACTAAACATTTCAAAAATTCTGTACTATGAGTCACACAACTTTTATTATCACCCCAGGAGGCTTTATAATTGGTTAAATTGATGATGTTCCAACTCAACCCATGTTCCTATAGCCTAATGTAGTAAGATTTAGTTTTACAAGATAGATCACTTTGCTCCCTTCACCTACATTTTACTAATTATCTGGGACGCTCATCCATTCACATGAACTCGTATGTTCAATAATGAGGGCGGTATTATTGAGCGTTCACTGTGCTACTTTACTGAACTCAATTACAATGAACCACTTGCTACATTAGCTACTGTATGTTTACTGTTGACTCATGACGTACTGCACAAACACTGGACACTGAAGTCAGTCAGTCTCACCCAGTACTAATTGTTGTTTTTATTTTAGATTCTTTTTTTGGACTAACACATTGGGCGTTTGTGAGACAGCATACATAGCTGCTAATTAAAGCAGTCAGTGGATTATAGTCTTGTACAGTTGGTTTTGTAGGGAGGTTTGCATACAGATGGAAAACGAATGTACAATATAGGCCTAGTTGTGCACTTAACGATAATATTAATTTAAGCAATAGCTATTTTACTTTAGCATGATAGCATAACACACCTCATATTGCTGTCATCTCAGCATAGTCTGAACAAATTTCCAAATTGAAAGAGTCAGGCTTTGCTAGCTTGTTCCTCAATTCAAAGCACTCCTTTGTTTCTGCATGACATTTTTCTGGCTGTACTATACAGAATGTTTTCACTGAGGTGTATGTCATTTCCTCCAAGATTATGGGGGGGATGATGACAAATGGGAAACAAGAACAAACTAAAAGGTTGTGTACACTAGTGATGGCAATTTCTGCTTCATGAAGCTTCGAAAACTTTACGAATCTTTTGTTCTGAATCAATGGTTCTGTGCGTGTATCAAACTGCCAGAGTAGCGTGATTTCAGTAAACGAAGCTTCATAACGTCATAACTGTTTCGATACACTTCGAAATTTCAATGGTTCACTGCTCGGGGCGATGATCTCTGTCAACCCATGAATCATGAGGGGGCACTGAGAACCAATGTGGGATTTACCCGATCTCTGATCAGTTTTTAGACATTTTAATAAGACATTAGTATACTGTAAAAATGAATACGCTTTATCTAATCAATAAAATTGTGGCAACAGATTACAATATTATTAATTAAATTGAACAAATTAGAATTGAGTAATAATTAATCAAATTATTCCTTAAAAGTTAACCATTTAAAATGAGTAAACTTTACTCCAAAAAATTAAACAAAAATATCTGAATAACAGACAGATGTAAAAGTTTAATTAAGAACTCTTTATTTGATATTGCCAACATTGAAGAAACCTGATGTTAACTAGCAGAATCACTGAAGGAGAAACCTAAAACAAACACCGATCACCATAATGGCGACTTAAATGTAATTTTTTTTTTATGTAAGTGTTACTCATTTTAAAAAGTTTACTTTTAAGGAATTAATTTCAATAATTATTACTCAATTCTTTTTTGTTAAACTGAATTAATAATATTGCTTGTAATCTGTTGCCCCTTTTTTATTAGATAAAGCAAATTCATTTTTACAGTGTAATTCAAATGAATAATGGTAGCTAATAGTCTCTTATTGGCCTGTTTATCTGAGCCATTCATAGAACAAACAAAACTAGACACTTGATCATTTTATTAGATAATTAGATAATTGCATTTGAAAGATTTTTCATTCAATAAAAATTTGCCACCTTTTTTAAAAAAGTTTTTTATGTATGTTTGGCCTGGGTTTTTGTTGCATTTACACTGTTCTGACCACTAGGGGTTACAGTGGAGATGGGTGTCAGATCGTTTCAAAGCAATACGGCACATTTGCTTCAACTGTTTCAGTGTTTCAAGAAGACTCGATCTGCCCACCACTGGTGTACACATTATGCTATATTTTTCCTCAAGTGAATGAGGCAAAATAACATTAACACGTATCCATCCACTGAAGGCGAGTTGAATGGAAAACCCAAGTGCCGCTTTTTTTAACAAAACTTGAACAAAATAAACCATGGTCAATTGACAGGAGGGCTATTTATACACAAGGACTAACGAGTTACAAGAAACACCTGAGCATGATCAAGACATTCAACCAATGACAAAACAGAACTGATGAACACATGACCAAAACAACCTATCAGAACATTACACGACTAGGGAAGTGAATGACATGATCACATTACAAACAGGAACCATGACTGACTAAACTTATAAATTAAAAGACTTGAAACATCTGTCCCTCACAGCCTTGCCAAAATGCACTGCTCAAGATATATAAAATAAACTAAATTGTTGTTCATGCTTCACTCTCGATGTCTCCGCACTCAGACATAGCTGGACTGATGCCTTGCGGCAATCAGAATATCAGCTAAACATGTATTAAAATATAAAAATAAATAATTCCTGTGTTGAAATTAGTGCCTATAGCATGGTTATGCAAGGTTAAATTGCTTAAACTTATGGAATATATTAAAAATAATGCAAGTAACTAGGCTGTATTCTACATTGACTATTGGCCATACATTGACCAGACAGACTGGCTGGAAATGATTTTAGCTGTAATCTAGGCTATATTATTTTCAATCCTATAGGGAGTGCAGGATAACCATTATGCTTAAGCTTTACTGGAGCATCTGGATGATAGTAATCATAATATTGCATGTTTGCTCTGGGTATAAGCATTTATCCTGACAGTCCACAGAGACATGCAGCTTTAATATCACAAACAACGCCCTGCGATGCTTAAACAGTTGCATGTTTTCCGGTTTGCTCCATTGGGCCGTGCAAAGTTGGATGGGAATGAATGGAGCTTTTGTTTACCACACAACTTCTGCTTTTGTAGTCAAGTCCACTAAATTGTCCTTCATGCTTCAGTCTCAAGGTCTCCCTCTATTAGAAACCATTTAACAAATTAATAAAAAAACTTCTTTTTATTATTCCTCAATCAGATGAAATCAATATTTGAAATAATTTTTGATTTTTTTTTTTTACTAGTGGGTGCAGGATACTATATGTAAGTGAGGATAGCAAATGAAGTAAACTGTGACATTATTGTACCCAAAAATTCTTCATACATTGGACAACCAGTATAATTTATTTAAAATTTTGGGACCAAATATTAAGGCCAATTTATACTTCTGTGTAGGGTGCGCGCAGTGCGTACAGCGTAGCATACACACTAGGGCTGGGTATAGTAACAAAATGTTCGATACCGATAACGATACCTTGACTTCGATACCAGTTCCTGAACGATACCTTTTTCGATACCAATTTTATGTAACCAGTTTAAACAATATAATATTACCTACATTTTTATTTTATTTTTCAGTTTGTTGACTTTTTCATTGACTTTTTCATTGTTTCATCTTATTGTTTCACTGAAGTTGACGAGATTAACCACTTGGGTACCGAAATTTGGTACCGAAAAACAAGACATGTTTCGATACTCGGTAGTACCGAGGCAATTCGGTCGGTACCTAAAAAGTACAGACCTTGGTACCCAGCCCTAATACGCACAGACACATACCATACCGCGTTCCCTTTGCCGTAGTCTGACGCTCACCTCCTCAAAAATGTAACTACACGTCGCGACGACGCAGACAGCAAGATCTGTGATCGGTCGGCTTGGTAGCATCGCATTTCCTCCTACGCATTTCCGCACGTACCATCTCACGCATTTCCGCACGTACCATCTCCTCCGACGTCTTCTCGTGTTTCTGCCTTTTAGTTTGAGTAATTTCACTTAAATTAACTGTTTTTTCCACCTCCAACATGATCCGCTCTCTTTCAGTCGCCATTGCTTGTAGTAACCTAGCCGCGAGGAATCTAAACACAGTGGAACATTAAAACCCTCCGCCGCCAACTAGCGTTTCGGAGCAGTACTGCAGAGCAACAAAGACCTGAAAGCAGAAGTATAAATGCTCACGACGGCGTCGCCTACGTGAGTAGCCTACGCCGTACCCTCGACGCAGATGTATAAATTGGCCTTCATTCAGACACTTTAACCTTTGACCATGTTTTGCTTAAGTGTATATTTTTTTTATTGCTAATGCAACCTTTTTACACCACAGTCGGAACAAAATTAAGCATTGCTTGGTAATTGGTTGACCTAAATTGGTATTATCTAATTTGAACTTAAATTTAACAGATGACACTGTTAAATTTGTGAGAGTCTTAACAGAAGACTGGCCAAAACCAGGGAAATATGAACTGATTTGAGAACTGAGTTCTTACATTTTATTACCATTTTCTAAACTATAGCGAATAAACTGTGGTAATGTGAGAAATGTTGAAGGTGTCTGAATAAATTTTGGTGGCTGTATATGTTTAAATGTTTCAGAACTGTGGGTTAAACATTCATTAATTGTAAAAGACACTTTCGAAGTTGCCAAAAATACCAGTCTTTCTACGTACTACTTTCACATTTAATTCAACGTTACTTGGCATATTTTTAAAGTTTACTAGAAATTTCTGAGTGAAAATTGTCTCAAAGTAAATCCTACACCTTTTTCCCCCCAATGTATTACAATTGTACCGTACATAATCTGAGTTAGAGTTTACTTTTCAGTAAGAGAATTACAGAACTGTACACCAGTGCCATGCACATACTATTAATAATCACTAACAGTAAAGTGTCCTTTCGGCTGAATAGAACTTATTCACAGCAGTGCCAGCTTTGATGTTTAACGGGAATGAAAGCGAGGCTGTGTGGGATTGGCGTGCATCTCTTCATTGGGTTGTACTGATATTTAATGTGGGATTTTTCCCCGCTGACGAAACCCTGCAAAAATATCTTTCCAGCACATTTCAGTAGACAAAAAACTCCCCAAAATATGAGCTGAGGGAAATGATTAGTGATCTAGGAGCTGCTTTATACAGCGGATGCCATTGACAAGTCTCGCTTTCATACCTGTCATGGCACTGCTCTGAATAAGGTCAACTGCGGAACGCGATGTCAACAGAGGATTCAAAATGGGAATGTGATTTCCCCGTTTGCAGCAGCGGAGGTCTGTGCACGCCACTGCTTTACCCACAATCACTGTACTGTACTGTTTTCTTCAGAAATTCATGTACACAAAAACCCTTGTGTGAGGCATAGTCCGACACACAGTCGGTGCTCTGTAGATGAAAATATGAAGTGCTTTGAGAGACAAACAGGGCCGTTTAGACCGAAACGACTTGGCGAAATGTAGCTGTGAATGATTTTTTGAATAGAGGAACTAAAGGTCCTGACCCCTCTGAAAAGAAAGGACACATCGTGCTCATATTTGAAATCAGTAATGAATTTATGTAGAATGGGATAGTTGACGTTAAGGTCCATGTGTCTTCTCTCACTTATTGCTCTTTTTCTATTATTTGGCCATTGAAGAATGAATCTGTGAATTTTCGGGGTAAATTGTTCCTGTTTCTTTCAAATATACAATACAGGAAGAATAACTTGGGAGTTTCCTTCAACAGGTTTACATGCATCAAAGGATTTCATTTCTTCATAATATACATTTGCACATCACCACATTTTCAATGATTCTCAAATGACTCGATAGATGAATCAGTCTCTCTAAATGATCTTTCTCTCTATAATCATCCAGAATTATAGCCACGTTAATAACGTTTGTAAAAAACCAAACCGTTTGTAAAACCGTTAAGATTTCAACGAGATTAGAGTATTTCCAACCCGATCTCACGACCAAGTCGTACGAATTCGACGAATGATTAAAAAATGGCTGATTCGTAACAATTCATACGACCTCACTCGTACGAATTAGTACGATTTTGCTAAATCGTACATATTTTACGAATTGGCCAATTCGTATGAATTCGTACGAGTGACCTACCCCTTACCTCGCCCCTAAACCTAACAGTCACGTGGGTTTAGACAAATCGTACAAATTCGTACGAGTGAGGTCGTACGAATTGTTACGAATTAGCCACTTTTTAATCATTCGTCGTATTCGTACGAATTGGGCGTGAGATAGTGTTGGTATTTCTTACATCAGATACCACAGAGCCCACCAGAAAACCTGTCTGTGACAAGATGGCCGCTGGTGATGACGATAAATACTCCCCCATGAGACATCTAGCCTTTATATAGATATCTATGGGTTTACCGCGTACAGTGCGTCGAAAACAAAACGCCCATTGCCACATATGGAAACTGTATCAATAACAGCGAATGTGCAATGTATTAGCCGAGCTCTAGCGTGAATGACTGATGTAACATAAACGTTGGTAAAACAAATCTTCCTCCACGCTTAATCTTTGCTCAAAGTAGTGAGAACGACGGACAATCTGCATTAATAGACACAGTTTTATGTATTAGTGGCCCATAACTGATCAGCAGAAGTATTTCAGTAAGACAGTGATAACTTGAGTTAGCAGGAGACCATACACATTATCAAACTCAAAACGAAGTAGCCTATTTTAAACACCATCTTTCAAGAGCAAACGGTGTGCGAACTCCGAGATTTGAGAAGTCGTCGGTAAAATAAAGGGAACACAACAAAAGTTTAGGATTATACTGCTGTGATACCGTGGTAAAGATGAATTTTAAATGATTCTTCACATTGCTCGTCCTTGGGCAGTGAAAAAAAACGGTCTTTACCTTCACATTGTAGAGCACAGCTTCTTCTTGACATGATGCGGTCCAGTATCCACAGGAATCCGCTGCCGGTTTGAGGTTCAAGTTTTCCCTGGTGTCTGCACGCTATAAGTGGGCGGGCAAAATGCTAATGTTAACGTCACAACAAAACGGCTGATGACTCGTTTGAAAAACGATTCATTTCATTGACTCAAGAGTCGACTCTTACTTTTGAGAGACTATAACTTTATATACGGTGTATTTTAGGATTTAAAACTTTGCAGGGTGTTTTCAATCACTTAGAGCTAGATATGTTACACACTACATGAAAGGTCATTTTCAAAAATCTATAATAGAGGCCCTTAAAACAAAAAATCATAGTATTTGAAGACATAAGGTGGAAATAAGTCTATTGTTCTCCAGTTCTGAAGGGCTTGCAGAATCACTGCCCTATGGACGTAATTAGAGCCCGACCGATAAAGGATTTCTAAGGCCGATACCTATGCAAATATTTTTTGGGTTTTAAAAATACGATATTGCAATATATCGGCCGATATTTTATCTATTTATTTATTTTAAACTGGACATGATAGTCACAAATTCTGTCATGCTTATTTGAGTTAAGAGAACTGATGGGGATGTTCTTTTAATTATTCAAGCAATGTATGTATCGTGACCAACTCAACGAGTGTTGACAACAGGAACGGTGTAAAGTGCCCTCTGGTGGACAAACTGTACAACTCCAACACTCATGATAAGGTTCAAGCGTGTTTCGTCCGTTTTTATTTTATTTTTGAAATATTAATTTATCTGCCATTATAACTGCCGATACCGATGGTTTGGAAAATGCCTAATATCGGTCTGCCGATATAGCGGTCTGGCTCTAGACATAATGAGGACATAAGTCTCATGGGAAGAACCAGATGTCTGCTCAGATGCCACCATGAAAAAGCAGATTGCAGAAATGTCATGGTGTAACATGAAAAGCTGTTGAAATTATTAAAAAGACCCGAGGAGTGAAATATGCAGGTTGGCACCTTTTACATTCAATGGCCATGATCTATTTTGTGCTTTGGCCGAGGAAATCTAATAAAATGCTTACTGTGTTTTTATCTCTAATATTCAGTATTGGCTCACCGGAAAAGAAGTTTTCAAAGGGAAACATTAGGCTGTACTTTGGAGAAAAGCACTGTGGGTTCAGAGTTGATAAGAGTTGCATTCCTATTCACTGACTCTCTAAAGAACCCAAAATGGACCTAAAATAGTTTTAAACTGATAACAAAGCACCTTTTACAGGCCACTAATGTTTAAGGCCTCACGGTAAACAAGATCAGGTTTGCAAAACTCAAAATTTTAGAGGTAATAAGTAACATTAATCAGTTAACATTAATCTTCCACAAAAACATTTATATAAATATTTCAAACAACAGGAGGGTGAGTAAATTACAGAATTTGTATTTTTGAGTGAACTCTACCTTTAGTGAATCATTTTTACCTGAGCAATGCCATATCTTTCTTGTTTTAGTTGCTTGGAGTGGCTTTCCTTGGAATCGGACTGTGGGCATGGAATGAGAAGGTGAGCAAAAAACAGTATCTAATGCATAATGCATGAAATTCATCTTTATTTGATAAACATCTTAATGCACATGTGAAGTTGAGATGTCACATGTTCTTCACATTAAATAAATGAACACCAGTGGTTTGTTGGAGACCTACATAGACCTACTATATATATATACTGTATATACTGTATATAGTTGCTGTTTTTTAATTTTTTTCTTGGCAACTAGATCATTTTTATTTTTAT
Source organism: Cyprinella venusta (assembly GCA_038021265.1). Classification (NCBI taxonomy): domain Eukaryota; kingdom Metazoa; phylum Chordata; class Actinopteri; order Cypriniformes; family Leuciscidae; genus Cyprinella; species Cyprinella venusta. Next base: position 7,498,686 of record CM075864.1, on the reverse strand, counting down.
TTAATTTATCTATTAATGTACTATGTAGGGTGGACCAAAAATGTTTAGACAGTTTAATTTTTCACTCAAGGCTCCATCTGGTCTTTTACAGTGTATTGAGAGTGTGTTTATTTTTGATAAATGTGGCTCTTGCATTTACTGTGCCATATTTGCAAATATTTGTATCTGCTGTAATTGCAAACAACCATATTTGAAACAGATTGGGACAGCAATTCAGCTAATTAAAGCCCAGTTTCCTCTCTCTCTTCCTCAGGGAGTTCTCTCGAATATCTCCTCCATTACAGATCTGGGTGGATTTGACCCAGTGTGGTTGTTTTTGGTGGTGGGAGGGGTGATGTTCATCCTGGGTTTTGCAGGCTGTATCGGGGCCCTGAGGGAAAACACTCTCCTGCTCAAGTTTGTACGTCTTCCAAGTTTTCATTCTTATTAGGAGTTGGTGTAACCTCATGCAAAACTGATTTGTAATGCCTTTTTAACACTTAAATGCATAGGTGTTTGTGCAATTGTGGTTTATCATAAATCTGTATGAGTTTCTTTCTTCTGCTGAACACAAAAGAAGATATTTTAAAGAATGTTGGTAACCAAACAGTTGATGGACCCCATTGACTATTTATTTTTCATACTATGGAAGTCAGTGGGGCCCATCAACTGTTTGGTTACCAACATTCTTTAAAATATCTTCTTTTGTGTTCAGCAGAAGAAAGAAACTCATACAGGTTTGGAACAACTTAAAGGCCACTAAATGATGACAGAATTGTAATTTTCGGGTGAACTATACCTTTAATTTGAGTGTATTTGTCTTTCTCCTCTCCCAGTTTTCTGTGTTTCTGGGGATAATCTTCTTCCTGGAGCTGACTGCCGGCATCCTGGCCTTTGTCTTTAAAGACTGGATTAAAGATCAGCTAAACTTTTTCATCAACAACAACATACGAGCCTACAGAGATGACATTGATTTGCAGAACCTGATCGACTTCACTCAGGAATATGTAAGACTCAATGCCAGAACTCACGTCTCAAATACAAAGGCAGAGAAAATACACTAGGAATTGAAGATGAGGAAAGGGCTTAAACAAGATGAAAGAGAAATGAAAAGTGTGTAGGTGTGTGTGCACAGGAGAAAAAAAGCAAACTATCAGTTTATCTGTGCCACATGTCATCACAGTCAGTTGCCATAGAAACAGCATGACTATGATTCCTTATCCACTCACAGAGATCCCTGTCTGTTCACATTTTTTTTTCTTCGAATAGTAAGTTGTCAGCTCGGAATTGTGTTTATTTCGAGGCTATTGAAGCTATTTAAAAAAATGGACATTTAGAAAGTTAAAGGAGTAGTTCACTTTTGAAAAAAACTTGCTGATAATTTACTCACCCCCATGTCATTTAACGCTCCCGTTACCCTCAATTCTGATAACACTTTTTACCCTAATTTAAACCTCCACAATATGATTATTATTTTTTTTTTTACAAAGGTTTGTCTCAGTTAATTTATGTCTTTGTTGACTACTTAAGTAACATTTTAAGTTGACATCCACCCACCACCCCCCTCCCCACCCCACCTAACCCCACCTAACCCCTTAAACATCCAGAATACCCATTGCACGACTATGGACAAATTTACAGATCAACATAAAATCTTACTGATTTGACCTAAAATTGGAAAAGTATAAATATATCTGGTGTTTAATTTGTTTTATAATATTTCTAAGTATAGATTTTTGTAATCTATAACATTTGGAAAGAAAAACTATTTATTTTATCAAGGATAGTAACACGAGTTATGTTTGGGATCAATCTCACAAAAATTATGTTTTCTCCTCCCCCATGGCACGGGAAACATCAAAGTTCTCACAAAAATGATGTTTTCGGCTCCCCAATGCACAGGAAAGAATTAGTTATCTTGAGAATTATGTCACATGTCATGTGAACAGTGAACTACTAGTAGTTCTCGCAAAACTGCAGATATGGTTATGTTTGGTTAGAGCCCTAAAACAGAGGGACGTTTTTTGAAAATGATATTGAATATGTAAAATTACAATGAACATTATAAATTCAAATTACAACATGTTATAATGTCCTCAATATAACAACTAAAACATGTGTGTGAAATTTTATTATTTCTTCTGTTTTATTATACAACTAAAAGAGCCTGGGGTCAAATTGACGCCAAGGAACACCGATGTTACAAAATTTGTACAGGACTTTGAAAAAAATATTAGCAGGTTAAATTTATGTTTACAGAGTTATCCCCATTTAAATTAGAAAAAGTCATTAAATTTGATGCAAAAAAAATAAAATAAATAAAATTATGTTTTTACAGACGTTAAACATTGAATGGGGTCAAATGGACCCCAAGGATAATAGGAGGGTTAAGATGTCCATGTCATTCTTTCTTCAGTCGAAAAGAAATTAAGGTTTTTGATGAAAACATTCCAGGATTTTCTCCATATAATGGACTTCAGTGGGAACCAAACGGTTCAAGGTCCAAAATACACTTTCAGTGCAAACTGCAAACTGTTCAAAGGGCTTTAAACGATTCCAGACGATGAATAAGGGTCTTATCAAGCAAAACGATCCCTCATTCAATAAATAAATCACAAAGTTTTAAGTTTTATAAGGTCAAATGCTCGCCTTGCTCTGTTCTGTGACGCACGTTTGTGACTCTCCTGTTCAAAATGAATCTTTTTCCGAGTCATTTGGTTCATTCAACGAACAAAACGAATGAATTGACTCGGAAAAAGATTCGTTCATTTCTTTTCGACCGAAGAAAGAAAGACGTGGACATCTTGGATGACATGGGGGTGAGTAAATTATCAGCAAAAGTTTTTTGAAAAGTGAACTACTCCTTTAAAGGGATAGTTCACCCAAAAATGAAAATTCTGTCAGTAATTACTCACCCTCATGTCGTTCCAAACCCGTAAGACTTTCGTTCATCTTCGGAACACAAATTAAGATATTTTTGATGAAATTTCAGCTTTCTGTTCCTTCATTGACAGTTATGAAACTACCACTTTGACGCTGCAAAAAGTTCAAATTCATAAAACTGATGTGCTGTCAATGGAGGGACAGACAGGTTTCAGATTTCATCAAAAACAAGATTTCAGTTGAGCCCCACACAGCACAACTGAAGCTTATATTGAAGCTTATTTTATTGTTTTTTTCCAGCTTTATGCTCTGTACTGCAGATCTGTTTCCAGAACATGAGTTTTCCTCAGGACAGATTTAATTAGGCATCAGAGTCGGGCAGATGCTGTCATATGACCTTGCATGATAAAGAAGACAGACATAGCAAAGCACTGCATGTCAACATAATATACTAGTATAATGGGAGAGCATGGGGGGATCGCAGGGCCGTCGCCAGAACAAACCAAATGGGGGGGGGCATTTCATTTTCATAGGGGAGCACACTTTTTTTAATGATCTGAGACAGACCAAAACAACAACCCATATTAGGCTTCAACTAAAATAGACCACAATAGTCTTGTTTTGTTCATTTTATTTAAATTAAATACTTCACCGTATGATCTCAACGTCTCTGTTTATTTTCTCTTAACATTTCCACATATAGCTTGCTAGCCTAGTAACCTATATTTTTTGTTAATCTGCATAGTTCGTCACATTCACAGCACAGTGCCATCTAGTGGCTTTCTTGAGTAAAAGGCGCAAACAACGTAATATCTTTAGTCCAAAGTAAAACTACGCCAAAACCAATTTGATTTGACTCTACACTTCATAAAAATGAGTCACAAAAGCACCTGGTTTCCACCAACAATACAGCAATAATAAAAGCAATGCATAACATACTGCAATACAAATTTAGCAATGTAGCAGACACATTTTCCATTCCTACCTTTCTTATACCGTCTGTTCCTACCATCTCATTAGCTCCAGAGTCGTCTCCACGCACGTTGTTGTTGGTCAAAGTCGTCTTTGTCAACGACGAAACTTTAAACCACTTCTTAGCATAAGCTTTGCTGTAGGCCTACAAAACCGCCAGTTTGATTCTCGAGCTGCGTTCCATTCGACAGGGTCCCTACGCAGTGTTCACTGCTCCCTACTCCCTGAACACGGTACATCAGTTGAAGTGGACTTCGCTCATTTGGAATGCCCTGCAAACGTCATCAGTTAAGTTAAGTTAACGTACGGGGTTCCGCAGATTATGATAATAAAACAAATAGATATAGGCTTACATTAATATTTCAATTGAATTTAATATCACATTTAATATATATATATATAATATACAATAATAAATAAAAATATGATAAGGTAAATTCTGAGGTAAATGGTTGTGGTAATCGTTTATAAAGTCCCAAGGACATACAAAAAATAGCATATGTAAATGTAATATTCACCCCAATAACCGTTAAAAAATACTTAGTTAGTATAATGACAAAATGTATGCATACTTACACACAAACAAAGTCCTCCATCGTTATTTACGACCGCTCTGACTGGTGATGACGTGACGCGCAATGACAGTTGGGTGATTCCGCTCTCGACTTCCTGTGAAGTGATGTATCGATGTTCACTTATTCCCTACGCCGTTTGCAGTGCCCTTCCAACTGAACATGTTCGTTCCCTTCGGATTGGAATCTCACTTAAGATGGCGAAATACCCTGTGAAGTCCACTTCGCAGTTCACTAACGGTCGAATGGAACGCACCTTCGGTCTCGGATCGCATGCACTGCGCAGCTGCGAAAAGGAATTAAACACTGTATGCTTAACTAAATAAATTGCATGGTTTATATTATTTATTTATCCTTAAACACAAACTGTATATTGTAATTTGAAGACATAACAATACTATTTTTATTTCTTCAAATTACACAAAAATAACAAATTGAAAGGTCTGCTGCTGGAGACTTGCCATTGGCTGTCGAATGTGAATAATTAATGAGGTAGGTCTTTGCAAGGTTTGGGTGCTGTTTTGGGATTTTTTTTTTTACAGTCAATTATGAAAATAATTATATTTCAAGTTACATTCTATGTAAAAAAAAATGCGTTGGATAATGAATTTCTAAATCATTTCTGAAGATAATGTAATATACATTCCTACCGTTGTAGAGCTTACCGTTCCTGTGAGATAAGTTCTGCAGAAATACTAATATCATTTTGATAATTATTACTTACAGAAACATCTAATGTTAAACTTATGCGTGAGTGGGCGACGGGCCTGGGGGATCGAGGTTTTCTTAAGGAACAAACACCTTATGCCACATCTTTGACATAGATGTGTGTTAAGCAGATACATCAAATGCATCTATATTTTCACTGTACTTCCTTATGTTGTGTCTAATATTCCAAATTATTGCAATTTGATCCAGATTTTATGATGAAAGTGCATTCCAGATTGTAATGTAACTCCAATGCTGGGCAATATTTTTGTTTCTTTAGTGGGAATGCTGTGGGGCGTTTGGAGCAGATGACTGGAACCTGAACATCTATTTCAATTGCACAGACAGCAACCCCAGCCGAGAAAAATGTGGCGTGCCCTTCTCTTGTTGCACCAAAGACCCAGCGGTAAGAGATGCATTTATATGGAAACTTTGTGTTGTTTGTAACTTAATACAGTGGATAAAACAGAAATGCTATATATCACGAACAGCTATATTACACTCTACATGAAAGGTAATATCCAAGCAAAGCATAATAGCGCACTTTAAATATGACGCAATTGAATTTTTTTTTACCACTGAGATGCTTGCCATCTTCCTCCAGAACAAAATGAAGGCAGTTCTTTTCCAAGCACAATTTGCATGCCACTATTTTCCCGATTAAAGAGAGACTAAAAGCGTGAGGGGGAAGTGCAAACAATACATGACAGGGCAAAACAAAAGGGGAGTAGAGAACAGGATTTGGTCTACGTGCACAGAGTAAAAATAACATTTCGCACACTATAAACAAGAACTGAGAGCACAACATCTATGAAAGGATGGAGTTATGGCCTGTTGTGAGCTATTAACTCATAACAAATAATCATTATTGACATTAAATGATTCAATTACGAGCCTTTCTATGAATTCAGCCTTTCATTTTGACACATTCTCAGAAAAAAAAGGTACAAAACCTGTCACTGGGGCTGTACCTTTTCAAAAGGTACACTTTTGTACCCAAAGGCTGCATATTGGTACCTTAGTGGTACATTTAAGCACCTAAAATGTACATATTAGTACCTAAATTGTACTTAGCTCCTGAAATGTACATATTAACACTTAAAATGTACATATTAGCACTTAAAATGTACATATTAGGACCTAAAATGTACATATTAGGACCTAAAATGAACATATTAGGACATAAAATGTACATATTAACAACTAAAATGTATTTTTTTAGCACCTAAAATGTACATATTAACACCTAAAATGTACATATTAGCACCTAAAATGGACAAAAGTTTACCTTTTGAAAAGGTACAGCGGCAGCCCCAGTGACAGCTTTTGTACCTTTTTTTTCTGAGAGTGCAGCATAAAGGAGAACTGCAGGCGGTAATGTGTTTCCTTCACAGTAAGTAATAATAAGAAAAGCAAATAGTGAGTCATTTACCTACTATAACTTCACTAGAGTTAATAATGTTGAATATGAAATCACTGGACAGATGAAAAAGCAGAACTGGTGTCAAACAGGAACAAAGTGAAACTATTTAAAGTGAAATGAGTCATGAAGCTTTGAAGGGTGACAAGTATATCCTGTTGGCTAGTTTGTTCTGGGGTTTTTTTGTAATAAAAATTATTAACTTTCCAGTCTTATCTCTTCACTCCACCCACACTGGAATTCTTCTGACTGTCAACAAATTTCCTTCAAGTTGAAATGTTACCACTGTCCTCCATTAATTCCACATGGATGACTTGTTTTGCAGGAGGATGTTATCAACACGCAGTGTGGGTATGACGTCCGGGCAAAATCAGTGAGTCTTACTCTCAGTCTTACTTTTTTGAGTATAATCTTCACTCTATAAACTAAATTCAAAGTTACAAAAGCTATATAGTCAAAAGGAGTGAGTGATGTCCTTGTCTTCTGTTGTTTGATTAATATCAAAAACACAAACAGCAGGAATATTAGGCTGCTGTCACTTTAAGATATAATGTATAGATCCAATACACTGATACTGATACACATGCGTTGTCTTTCTCGACTGTTTATGTTCACTTAAGACATAAGCTACTATGTTTGCTAGGATACTCCCCAAGACGGACATGTTGACACAATTTTTGTGTGAATTTGTCCGTTCAAGCGCAAGACTTGAGAGAGAACTCAATATTTCTGCGCTGTCTGAGACAATTCGCAATTCTGAGACATAAGGTCGCAATTGCAAGATATGAAGTTGCAATTGTGAGATATAAAGTCGCAATTCTGAGAAATAAAGTCGCAATTGCGAGATATAGTCGCAATTGTGAGATAAATTTGCAATTCTGAGAAATAAAAGTCGCAATTGCGAGATATGAAGTGGCAATTCTGAGAAAAAAGTTGCAATTGCGAAATATAAAGTCGCAATTCTGAGAAATAAGGTCACAATTGTGAGATACAAAAGTCACAATTCTGAGAAATAAATTTACAATTGCGAGATATAAAGTCGCAATTCTGAGAAATAAGGTCGCAATTGCAAGATATAAAGTGGCAATTCTGAGAAATAAGGTCGCAATTGCGAGATATAAAGTCGCAATTCTGAGAAATAGTAACAATTGCGGAATATAAAGTCACAATTCTGAGGGATAAGGTCGCAATTGTGAGATACAAAGTCACAATTCTGAGAAATAAAGTAGCAATTGCGAGATATAAAGTCGCAATTCTGAGAAATAAAGTCGCAATTGTGAGATATAAAGTCGCAATTCTCAGAAATAAAATCGCAATTGCGAAATATAAAGTCACAATTCTGAAAAATAAAGTCGCAATTTTGAAATATAAAGTCGGAATTCTGAGAAATAAAGTCGCAATTGCGAAATATAAAGTCGCAATTCTGAGAAATAAGGTCACAATTGTGAGATACAAAGTCACAATTCTGAGAAATAAAGTTACAATTGCGAGATATAAAGTCGCAATTCTGAGAAATAAAGTTACAATTGCGAGATATAAACTCGCAATTCTGAGAAATAAGGTCGCAATTGCGAGATATAGTCGCAATTCTGAGAAATAGTAACAATTGCGGAATATAAAGTCACAATTCTGAGAGATAAGGTCGCAATTGTGAGATACAAAGTCACAATTCTGAGAAATAAAGTAGCAATTGCAAGATATAAAGTCGCAATTCTGAGAAATAAAGTCGCAATTGTGAGATAAAGTCGCAATTCTCAGAAATAAAATCGCAATTGCGAAATATAGTCACAATTCTGAAAAATAAAGTCGCAATTGCGAAATGTAAAGTCGCAATTCTGAGAAATAGTCACAATTGTGAAATATAAAGTCGCAATTGCGAAATGTAAAGTCGCAATTCTGAGAAATAAAGTCGCAATTCTGAGAAATAAGGTCGCAATTACGAGGTATAAAGTCGCAATTCTGAAAAATAAGGTCTCAATTGCGAGATATAAAGTGGGAATTCTAAGAAATAAAGTCGCAATTGTGAGACATTAAGTCGCAATTCTGAGAAATAGTCACAATTGCGAGAGATAAAGTCACAATTATGAGAAATAAAGTTTCAATTGTGAGAAAAAAAGACAAGAGAAAAGACAATTCTGACTTTTTTCTCACAATTGCACTTAAACCTTTTAGACTTAAATATACTGAACTAGTATTTTCTTGTACAACATACTCCATTACAAACGTTGAAACTATCTTTGTTTACGGTGCAAAATAAATATCTCCACAACATGAACATAATCCTTTAGATCTGAGAAACATAAATTCAAGCGTGGACTGTTCATGTGCATAGTTAGAAAGAGGAAAGTCTTGATCCTAATTTCATTCTCCTCATTAGGATGCAGAACAGAAAACATACATTCACGTGAAAGGCTGTGTGCCGCAGTTTGAGAAATGGCTACAGGAAAACCTGACGATAGTGGCCGGGATCTTCATTGGAATCGCGCTGCTGCAGGTGAGAACGCCTTCACCTGCGATCGCTTAGTTACTGGATCTGCTGTCTGTACTCATTCTGTTTCTCTCTCTCTCTATTTTCCGCAGATATTTGGAATATGCCTTGCACAAAATTTAGTCAGCGATATTGAAGCTGTGAGAGCCAGCTGGTAAGAACACACAGATGCAAACTTACGACACATCCTCTCTTCCTGCTCTAGTTTTGCACATTGCCTCAGCAAGCAGCTTTTCTCTTTCGCCCCAGTGCGTTGATGTGTGGATTCATAATGCACATGAATGAGTTGCTGCTCTAATACAGTTAATGAAGTCTTATCAAAACCTCTAAACAACCTTTCTTTATTTTTTGCTGAGAGCTGCCACCATGTGGACAAAATAGGAATGTTTGGTTAAAACTCACTTAGCTCTCTTGAATGGCTATATTACCTAATATTATGAATAATTAAAATATTTTTTATGTTTTTGAAAGTCTTTTAAAAAAAATACAGTAAAAATAGTAATATTGTGAAATAATATTACAATTAAAAAGAACTGTTTTCTGTTTGACCATATTTTAAAATGTAATTTATTCCTGAATTTTCAGCATCATTACTCCAGTCTTCAGTGTCACGTGATCCTTCAGAAATCATTCTATGATGATTTGATACTCAGTTATTATTGTTTCTCGATTATTATCAGTGCTTAAAACAGTAGTTTTTGCTTAATGTTTTTGTGGAAATTTTGATATTTTTTTTTCTTTGAAGAATAGAAAGTTCAAAAGAACAGCATTTATTTAAAATAGAAATATTTTGTAACATTATAAATGTCTATTTTGCGACTTTGAATGAATGAAAGTATTGAATTATTTTCTTTTTTTATTTTACTTGCCCAAGCAGCAAAATATAAATTACAGAAGAAATACTTTTTTAAATATTTAACAATAGAAAACGTTATTTATTTATTTGTTTATTTATTTTACTTGTTGTAGAAATAATAGAAAACATTTATTTTAAAATTGCTATATTTCACAATATTACTGTATTTTTAATCAAATCAATGCAGTCTTGGCGAGCCTTAGAAACTTAAAAAATCGTTATTACTCCAAACCTTTGACCTGTAGTGTAGCATTGCCTTAAAGCAGCACTATGCATTTTTTTGTACCTTAACTGAATAGCTTCGGAGTTATTGCTATTTTCGGGTTGCATTTTGGGTGTGTCACCACCACCCCCACCCCCAAATTGTAGCTAACATGAGCTTTTTTGGCGTTACGTATAGCTTGAATGCTAAATCCTATGGAAGCTTGTTTCCACCACCGAATAAAAAAATAAAATGAATAATTGTGACTTTTTATCTCACAATTTTGACTTTTTTTCTCACAATTGCGAGTCTATATCTCGCAATTCTGACTTTATAACACATAATTGCGAGTTTATATGTCGAAATTCTGGCATCTTTTCTCACAATTGCGAGATAAAAAGTCAGAATTGCATAATAAAAAGTCGCAATTGCGAGTTATAAAGTCAGAATTGGGTGATATAAAGTCTGAATTGCGAGATATAAAGTCAGAATTGCGACTTTTTATCTCACAATTCTGACTTTTTTCTCACAATTGCGAGTTTACATCTCGCAATTCTGACTTTATAACACTTACTTGCGAGTTTATACAGTATGTCGAAATTCTGACATCTTTTCTCAGAATTGTGAGATAAACTCGCAATTGCGACTTATCAGGCCAATTCTAAGGGGAAAAAAATAGTATAAATCTCACAATTCTGACATTTATCACACAATTCTGACTTTATATCATGCATTTCTGACATAATATCTCGCAATTCTGACTTTATATCTCGCAATTCTGACTTAATAACTCGCAATTCTGACATTATAACTCGCAATTCTGACTTAATAACACGCAATTCTGACATAACTCGCAATTCTAACTTAATAACTCGCAATTCTGACTTAATAACACGCAATTGCGACTTCATAACTCACAATTCTGACTTTATATGTCGCAATTCTGACTTTCAATCTCGCAATTCTGAGAAATAATGTCAGAATTGCGAGAAATAAACTCGCAATTGTGAGAAAAAAGTCAGAATTGTGAGATAAAAAGTCGCAATTACCTTTTATATTTTTCATTCTATGGCGGAAACAAGCTTCCATAAAATCCTGCTGCTACGTACAAGATAAGTTAAAAGCACTTTGTTGCCATCAAGTAATACATTTATTTGTATAGCACTTTTCATTAGCCTGGCTAACGCCAGACAACGTATCATTGAGAATGAAACGTGGTCTGGAAACCACGTTCAATTTCTCGTATTTGAGGCGTGGTTTACGAATACCCAGAGCTGTATTATTGGGTGCTACGAATGTCAATCAAATAAATTTAGTTTTAACAGTTTTCAGTCGAGAACTTTAAACGTATAAGTTTAAAGACATAAATGACTTCGTTATAACGTAGTTCCAACGTCTTCTATAATAAAAGTGATTTTCTCTGATTTGTTACCAGGCACTAAAGCGAATACCCATAAATCTAGCTTTGAACCAATCGGATTGCTTGGGTCCTAAGCTGGGACTCATCTCTTCACCACGACGGGGAAAAAGATCTGCTAAAATGAGCCACAAACAGAAATAACGAGGCACCGTATACATTGTATGCGACGTTCGAGGCGCATACAATACAGACTGCCGACAGTTCAACAGGGCGCGGCTCTTAAAGGGGCCACACCTTATTTCCACTCGTTACAGCTTACATCTTACTGAACAGGTAACAGTATACAGGGGGAGGGGATCAGGCCGTGAGTGCTGAGACATTTCTGCGTGAGTGCTATTTACGACAGTACAAGTACTCCACAGCGACTCTAGGGGTCACAGTTTGACAAAAACGGAAATCCTGCATAGTGCTGCTTTAATAGTTATTCTCTCTAAGCTGATGTAAATGTGATTTACTCGCAATTAAACTCCTCACAACACACACACACACCCCTCCACTCACTGTCCTCCGTCCTCTCTATCTCCCACACTGTCATAATCACGCCAACTCGCCTCACAACTTCACTTCTCCTCCCCCATGCCTTCATCAGGGTGCCGCCCCTCTCTTACGTCGCCCGCCGCCCTCCGCCCCACTACAGCAAGAAAGCCTCGGCGTACTCCTGAGGGAGGCGTTCGTCTGGTGGGTGTGTAACATGCCTGGTGTGTTGTGTTTGTGTTCACCTAGATTCTTACCGTTCTGTTTTTCCTTGTTTGGGGGCTTGCGAATGTTCGTACTCCCATATCAGTCATCATTCATCAATGGTTCATTCACTTACAACAGAAAAGTTAGACTTTCACATTCTCAGAGGGATAGTTCACCCAAAAATGTAAATTCTGTCAAGTTGTTGAACACAAAAGAAGATATTTTTGAAGAATGTTGGTGACCAGACAGTTGACGATAGCCATTGAATTTTTTGACGCATCAAAGTGGTAGTTGTGTTGACTGTCAATGGAGGGACAGAAAGATCTCAGATTTCATCAAAAAGATCTTCATTTGTGTTCCGAAGATGAACGTAAGTCTTACGGATTTGGAACGACATGAGGGTGAGTAAATACTGACAGAATTTTTATTTTAGTTTTGGGTGAACTATCCCTTTAATGTTAATTTCATTAACCCTCTGTTGGTCCTCGGTGACTTCTGACCGAATAATTTTTTTTATAAAAAAAAATAGTTTTTGAATAGTTTTGAATTATTAAAAATCACAGCTTCATCGGAAGGTTATGATACTTGGTGACTTTTTTGGCATTTGGTATGCGAATTCAAAAAAAATTGAGGTCATGATCCAAGCATGCTAAGTGGTCGTAAAAAAAATAGTCACACTCGTGGTCTTTGGTCAGAAATGACCGACCCATAGGAAATGAATGGGAAATTTACAAAAAAACAAAAATCCTCTGAATTTTTGTCTGTACAATCTACAAATCGGCCACGATTCTTAAAAGAAGTATACCGCAGTAAAGGGGTGACACTCTACAACATCAAGAGTGCAAAAAATTTACACCCACCCACACACAAATACACATACAAACACACTTTTATACACATACACACCAATAAATTCAGACTACAAAAAATCAGTCTTAAATTTTTTAAAATCACAGCTTCATCGGAATGTTATGAAACTTGGTGACATTTTTGGCATTAGGTATGTGAACACACACACACAAAAAAATATTGAGTTCCTGATCCGAGCATGCTAAGTGGTCGTAAAAAATTTAGTTACGATTTTGGTCTTTGGTCAAAAATGACCCCCATAGGAAAAGAATGGGAAATTGACAAAAACACAAAAATTCACATTTTTTATTTATTTATTTTTTTACCATTTTTTTAATAAGAAATCGTTTTTGAGATTGTTACAATTATATATTGTATATACAAAAATTATATATATATATATATATATATACACAAATCCTACAAAAAAAATGTGTTCATAAACAGCTGGGGAATTCACATGCCTCTCCATAGAGAGCTGTACATGCTATCTAGTGGTTACACCATGATCCTACGCTTTTTCTCTATACTGTAACCAGATGGTGCTAATTTTCCTCAAATTTTTTTTTTTTTCTGAAGGCCTAAACTCTATATTAAACAAAAATACTGCATTAATAATTAAAAAAAAAAAAAAAATATATATATATATATATATATATATATACAGTATATATATAATATTAATAAATTCAATCAAATTGTCTCAAAATACTAAATTAAAAAGAATAAATATTATAGAACAAAACTAAATTGCATTGGTTTTACTAGGATGGAAGAAGTTACATTTTTAGGCCTCCGGTCACTTCTGACCGGGAAGGCCCAGGACGTGACTCATAAAGGTAGACCATCAGAGGGTTAATTACTCAAAAAAGTTATTCAGTCAATATTTTTATATTGTTTAATGGACCTGAGCTAACATTGAGCAGCTGTATTTTTATCAACATAGATGAATAAATACCGTAACAACTGTACAGTATTGCTCTTTGTTAGTTAATGCATTAACCAATGGGACCTTATTGTAAAGTGTCACCATTTAATTCATATGGATGACATTACCTCAATATTCCAGTCCCACAGAGATCTCGACGAGTGCAATAAATGCATAAAGGTGTCCCATCCCACCATCACTGTCATTTTAACCCCATCCTTTTTCCTCCCTCAGACTCTCTCTCTCCCACTTTTAGTCCCGTTTAGCTCCTCGGACTGTCTGGTGTCAAGCTTCATCTCTCATAATAACCTTGATATCCCAGCTAGCCTTGCTGCTACCCTTCCATCCATCCCGCATCAGTCATGTTCTCTCTAGCTGAAAATCATTCAGTCACACTGTAGATTGCAATGGTGATTTCTAATGCAAGGCCACATTTTTCAAGTTGGCATTAAAAAAAAAAAAAAGAAAAAAAAAAAAAGAAAAAAAAGAGCCCTACTTTGGTTTTATTGGAAAAGTCACTGGAGTAATGCCAACTCCTAATGAGGCCTCACACCATTGGCTTTAGACGTCTGTTTATGATCCGTGTCGTTTATGTGTTTTATATCTTTCTCTTGTGCAGTTTGTTCACATGAAGTGGCAGCTAGTCGTTCAGACGCTCACAGGTAATTAATGCATTCATAAACTTCCATAACGTGGAATCCTTAAAGGAGTAGTTCACTTTTGAAAAAAATTTGCTGATAATTTACTCACCCCCATGTCATCCAAGATGTCCATGTCTTTCTTTCCTCAGTCGAAAAGAAATTAAGGTTTTTGATGAAAACATTCCAGGATTTTTCTTCATATAATGGACTTCAATGGGAACCAAACGGTTCAAGGTCCAAAAGACAGTTTCAGTACAAACTGCAAACTGTTCAAAGAGCTTTAAACGATTCCAGACAATGAATAAGGGTCTTATCAAGCGAAACGATCGCTCATTTAATAAATAAATAACAAAGTTTAAGTTTTATAAGCTTTAATGCTCGCCTTGCTCTGCATGTTCATGACTTTCCTGTTCGAACTCGTTCATCAAAATGAACAAATCTTTTTCCGAGTCATTTGGTTCATTCAACAACGAATTGACAAGGAAAAAGATTCGTTAATTTTGATGAACGAGTTCGAACAGGAAAGTCACGAACGAGCATCACAGAACAGAGCAAGGCGAGCATTTGAGCTTATAAAACTTAAACTTTGTTATTTATTAATTAAATGAGCGATTGTTTCGGTTGATAAGACCCCCTTTTCATCGTCTTGAATCGTTTAAAGCCCTTTGAACAGTTTGCAGTTTGTACTGAAAGTGTCTTTTGGACCTTGAAACATTTGGTTCCCATTGAAGTCCATTATATGGAGAAAAATCATGAAATGTTTTCATCAAAAACCTTCATTTCTTTTCGACTGAAGAAAGAATGACGTGGACATCTTGGATGACATGGGGGTGAGTAAATTATCAGCAAAAGTTTATTCAAAAGTGAACTACTCCTTTAAAGTCAGCATGAAACCAAGGTGAATGTTACGTATGAAAGTAAATATTCATACTGTTAAAGTCCCCATGAAATCTTGTTTCATGGAACATTGCAGTATTTATTATAAATGATTGATCAGTGCACATCATTATAATCAAAACACCTTCCCTTCTTGCAGCAACATCTTATCTCTTCTACGATGATGCGTTTACTGGCGTGAGGGCGGGGCAACCTGTCACTCACCTGAGATCCACCAATAGCAAACCACAACCATCTAATCAATTCCCCATGGACAAAATCATGTCCCACCCACTTTTATTTTCTTGTTTCAGAAGCTGTATCAATATGGGACAAACAATTACTTGTCAATATGGAAGAAAATGCTATCGCAACTTCTGTTTCATGCTGACTTTAATACCAACCTAACTAGAACGATTTCTTTCGATAGAAAACATAATTGTGATCTAGTCGCATTGTCCAAACCTGTCTTACTTTTTCTTAAACAGGCCTACGCCAGCTTGATGAAGCTAGCGAATGATGAACACAAGATGCTAAGTGCACTGGGTCGTGTGTGTTTACCATCTGACATTTTACCATCTGTAAATCGTGCTGTTTTTTTATGTGTAATACATGTGAGAAAATATTTAGTAGCACTTTATTTTACAGTCCTGTTCCCCATGTACATACTATGTACTTATTATAGTTATTGCAATAACTAACCCTGAACCTAACCTTCCGTAACCCATGTAGTTACCTCATATTCCCCATTGCTTTCGTAGGCAAGTACATTGTAAGTACACATAAGTGCACATACTGTAAAATAAAGTGCAACCAGATGTTTGTCCACAGAAAATATTCTATCATTTGCCTAAACGTAAAAAGTAAAAAAGCATAATTGAAAAAATAACACTGGCCAGGGAGTCAATGTCCAGTGCACTGAATATTCACTCCCTAAAAATCCCCACAATGCACCATAAAAACCCTTGTTACATAAAAAAAGTGTTTATTTTTGATTTCATGTGATTTTATATCGAGTTACACGTTAATGCATAAGTACATGCATGTTTTCCGTACAAAATTAATAGAGTGCCGAAGTTACGACGTCACTTTGTAGGCCAAAACGAGGAAGTGAGTTAGCATTTTAGCACTACAGTTCCCTCGCTCTAAAGTCTATGGGATTTTTGAATGGGTTTTTGCTAAATCGCATGAAATAAGGTCTGTGGTGAACAAAGCCTCTAAATATTTTCACGTTTTGATCTATGACATAGAACACAGTTATAACCTGCTTGTGTTTATATAGACTTCGAAATGTATAAATTTTGGATTAACTTGTAAAAAATTATCTGGATGGACAAAACGTGTAAGGGTCAAAACTCTTTGTTAAACATAGATCTTATTCTTAGCGATTTTCCAAAAGTCTATAGAGAAAATGCATTGCGTTTCGATCGAGGCAACCCATGCGCCGCTAGCTTCCAAATTGTTCTAAAAAGTGACGTCATCACCTCGGCACTCCATTAGTTACTTCAGTTATCATTGTAGTGCAATAATGTGACGCATAAATTATGTTCTCTGATCAACAGAACCTACCTGTTAAAATGTATCAAATATGATCCATTAGGCTTTTGAGGAATGTTTATTTCTTCATCTCTAATTTGAAACTGCGTTATGTTTTGCCCCCACAAAAAAAGATTTAAATCAAGTTTTGAATATCATCTTACTAAGACATTTATTTGCAGTTATAGAGTGACAACTGAAATGTATATTCATTTTATGCGAGTAGTCTCTAGTCTGTCGTAAAGATCTCATTGATTTACATTACAAGCTATCGGAATTTCAACTTTTGGGGCATAGAAGTATCAGTAACTGCAGCAAATTGCATATTTTTGCTCAGTTTGGGCAAAATTGAGGTGTTTTCTTTTTAATTTCCGTCCTCTTGTCTTGTATAAGGTCTATATTCGCACTATATCATACTATGCGAGCCTTAACAGCCTGATGTATCAAATATGATACTCAATAAACACAGATGCAAAGATTGACCAAGATTTCATGATAAACACCTAGGCCTAAATAATAATATTCTTTTTTTTTTTTTAACTGACGGATAAAACGTCAACTTTCAAAAACTCAGTTTGATGGGAAATGATTTGTAGCACATGATCATCTCTGTGGGAGAATGTGAAGCTCTGTGCGTGTGTGAAGGTCAGCGAGGGAGTCTCTCATTGCCAATGTGTTTGCTATTTTGTTTTAGTTTATCCTGTTCACACTGGTTCATTTATGCACTTAAGTTACATATTGCATTTCACACTTAAAGGGATAGTTCAATTTGAAATTAATTTTTGATTATCTTTTAGCTTACCTTGAAGGCATCCAAGATGCAGGTGTCTTTGTTTCCGTAGTATTTTCAATTTTGATATTTTTAGGTCAAACAATTCTTGTCTGTCAGTCATATAATGGAGGTCTATGGTCACCACCTCAAAGAGCATGCACAGTGAAGACGATATAAATACTGTTTGTTTTTTTACACAAACCGCTCATTTCGTGTCTTAGGCCATCAATGTGTACTTACGTTTATGAATCATTAAATCATGTTTAATCTGGACTTGTTTGTGCATGCTCTTTGAGGTGGTGACCATAGACCTCCATTATATGACTGATAGACACGAACGGTTTGACCTAAAAATATCAAAATTGAAACTACTGCAGAAACAAAGACACCTACATCTTGGTTGCCCTTGAGGTAAGCTAAAACACACCAAAAATTAATTTCAAAGTGAACTATCCCTTTAAGAACAAATATATGACGCTAATCTCGCAGCTTAAGTTCACTGAAACAGTCAGGAAGTCGGTGAATTTTGTCACTTAATTTTGTCCTTGCACTAACAAATTAGAGAGCATTTCTTATTCAGATGTTTATCTTTCACAAACAATTTCTGATTAAAGAGAATAACGTACCGTGACAGTATTTTTCTGTAATGTATGGACTAATCAGAAGCTTGTTTGTTGTAAATATGGAAGTGATATTTTAGCACTTTTACAATGCCAACACAGCTGGATGGTGTAACACTCTGTAACACACTATGTAGCTCTCGTGTCATTAAACTTCACTCAAAGTCATTTTAACATTGTTTATGTCTCTGTTTTCTTTTAAGGAGCCTTTAGTTATAGTGAATATTAATTTAGAATCCCTCCAGCAACAAATATTGGTCAGTGTAATAGTAAAGACTGCTGTTCATTTAGGTAAATTATATATTATTTTCAGTTATCATATCAAGTTTTCGTGACACAATTATGATGTGTCATGGTTTACGAAAGCATTTATTATCTAATGTTGAAGAATGGGAAGAATGACGATTTTTTAATGTCATATTACTTTTTATATCATAACTTCAAGTTATACAGTTTTGACAGTCAATTTATACTTTTTAACTCATAATTATGACATAAAATTTTTAGGTCATGACTATCTCATAATTGTTTACATTTTATATAATAACTTCTAGATTTTATTATATATCTTTGACTTAGTGTGTCAGTTTCAACTTTCTATCTCATAATTATGACATATTTTAGAATTTATGTTATGCCTGTCTCAAAATTATTTACATTTTATATCATAATTTCGAGTTTTTATTACATAGCTTTGACTTAGTGTGTCAGTTTCAACTTTTTGTCTCATAATTATGACATCATAATTTAGAATTTTTGTCATGCCTCTCATAATTATTTAAATTTTATTTTATATCATAATTTTGAGTTTTTATTATATAGCTTTGACTTAGTGAATCAGTTTCAACTTTTTATCTCATAATTATGTCATAATTTAGAATTTGTATTAGTGTCAGTTTTAACTTTTTATCTCATAATTATGATGTCATAATTTAGAATTTTTGTCATGCCTATCTCATAATTGTTTACATTTTATATAATAATTTCTAGTTTTTAATATATAGCTTTGACTTAGTGTTTCAGTTTCAACCTTCATCTCATAATTATGACATCATAATTTAGAATTTGTATTAGTGTCAGTTTCAACTTCTTTTATCTCATAATTCTGACATCATATTTTAGAATTTTTATGTCATGTCTATCTCATTATTTACATTTTATATCATAATTTTGAATTTTTACTATATATCTTTGACTTTGTCAGTTTCAACTTTTTATCTCATAATTATGACATAATATAGAATTTGTATTAGTGTGTAAGTTTAAACTTTTTATCTCATAATTATGACATATTTTAATTTTTTTGTCATGCCTATCTCATATTTACATTTTATATCATAATTTCTAGTTTATTATATGGCTTTGACTTAGTGTCAGTTTCAACTTTTTATCTCATAATTATGACGTCATAATTTAGAATTTTTGTGCTGCCTATCTCATAATTCTTTACATTTTCTATCATAATTTCTAGTTTTTATTATTTAGCTTAGTGTGACGGTGTCAATTTAAAACTCATTTAGAGTTATGCAAATGTTTATGATTTACCAAAGCATGATTTATTTCTTGTCTAGAATGGGTTTCCACATTTTAAAAGATATAAATATAATGTACAATATAAATAAATACCTTGCTTGTGTTCATGTTTTTATATATATATATATATATATATATATATATATATATATATATATAAACACACAACAAAATGTTTCTTCTGTTTAAGCATGTTTCAACCATTTCATCATCCTTTTTGACAAACATATTTAGTCAATTTTGTCTAACCACAATGCATCACTAGCGCTTCTGCTGATTCAACCCACTCTCTCAAATCACTTTAATCTCCTCCTGACATCGAAATGAGGGAGTTTTAATTCAACCTAAAGATTTATTCAATTGAATAAAAATCTACTGCGGTGTATCATTAATCTGCTCGGTGAGCATTTCACTCAACATCTAATAAACTATTTCAACCCGAATATGAACATGCCTGAACGAACGCAACTCTGACAAGAAGGCAAGGTAGAATCACAGAGCATAAATTTGTCACCAGCGATTGTTTTAATAAGTTTAAATCCTTTGAAATGTACAGTTCAATGACATTTACAACAATTATTTCCATTTATATTTGCACGGTTCCTACTGTAGATATATTGGATTGCCATGTGGTACAAATATGATAAATAAGAACTTATTTACCTGCCACAAACTGGCCACAGAACAGTGGTTTTAACAGTATTGAACATGCGAGGAGGTGCATGTTCGGAGGACACTGGAGAGGATGGACAGGCAGCTTCACATGCAAAAAAAAGAGACACTTTCTCGAAAGAAACATTCACAAGGAGCGTGTCGTCTGAGACATTATTATTCGGCGTAACTGTGGCGGTATCAGCTACACACATAACCCGTCCCAGCCCGTCTCAGTAATCTCCCATGAAGCCTAGTATGTGTGTGCATACTGGCAATCATGCTAGTCATATCCTGATCAGGAATGTGTTTTAAACGACTGATGCTATGTTAGAAAGACGCCGCTTTTTTAGTCCTTGGTACCAAGATGCATCACTTCTTCATACATCCATATGACAATAAGCGATGATTTCTCGACTAACGATATGGAATTAGCTCTTTCCAGTAAAGATATGGATCGTGGATGGCACAATAGGACCAGGAGGCAAAATATGAAAAGGTCCAAAGGTGCCCTATACAGTACAAACACATCTCTTGATCTCTACTCTTCTATGTAAATTAGTAAGCAGGAGGAGGCGGGGCATATCATATGGGCGTGGCTTGGATAGCTGAACACAGATACATCAACAAACTGGACGATTTAAAAAAAAAACCATGCACAAGTCGATTGGTATGTGCGATTTTACATGTCAGGAAAGCACAACTGCTCTATTTCCACTGCCAACATACATGTTTGTTCTACTTTTAATTCCGATTAAAGGGGTAGTTCACCCAAACATGAAAATTCGGACATTATTTACGCACCCTCATATCCTTCCAAACTCTTAAGACTTATGTTTTATTGGAAAGAGAAAAAAAGGGTGCTCAGGGAGTTCAAAAAAGGTGTTGGAAGGTGCTCTTTGGAGACGGGAGTTCAACATCAAAAAAAGGAATTCCAAGGCACTCTTCTTCAGACAATTAAAAAGCCTTTATTGGACTGGCTATATCATTGTAGAAAAGTTAAAAAAATGTGGGGAAAACGATATAACGCACGCGTAGCGGCACAGACAGCCTTCTTCAGGGTATATTTTTTTCAAACAAACAATTCCCTCTTTTGTAGATGCTAATTGGATTGGGAACGCCTGCATGTATAGACCATTTCACGAGATGTAAACAACACTGGTCCAGAAACACTTCCTGTTTCAGTTTGTAACTGTTTTCTTTATTTCACATGTAAAGAAAACATCTTAAAGATGCTTGTTTAACTTTTTGATTCAGTTTTAAATGTTCTGTTGGTTGTATTTTATCCCAGCTTTAATGTAGTGTTAAAAAACTGAAACAGGAAGTGCTTCTGGAGCAGTGTTGTTTACATCTTGTGAAATGGTCTATAGAAAAGGTCCACTAGGAGGTGGTCAAAAAAATTTTTTAAATTAAATAATAATAAAAAATATATATAAATAAAAAAATATAAAAATAATAATGATAAAAAAATAAAAAAATAAATAATAATAAAAAAATTAAAGATATGTATAAGAAAAAAATGTATATATATATATATATATATATATATACATACATAAATACATATACATACATACATATACACAGATACACATGCATGCAAACATGCATGCATATTAAAATATATATATATATATATATATATATATATATATATATATATACCACCCAACATATCACAGAAAAGGGCTGAAATCTATTTCATTGGTTGGAAAATTTTTATATACCACCCAATTAAACTATTGGGTGGTATTTTTTTTTTAAATATGCATGCATGTTTGCATGCATGTGTATCTGTCTGTATGTATGTATATATGTATTTATGTATGTGTGTATATATATATATATATATATATTCTTATACATATCTTTAAATATTTATTATTATTATTATTATTATTTCATTATTATTTTTATTTTTTATTATATATATATATATATTTATTATTATTTTATTTATTTATTATTTTTTGAACACCTCCTAGTGGACCTTTTCTATATATGCAGGCTGTTTGTCATCCAGGTGTTCCCAATCCAATTACAAAAGAGGGAATTGTTTGTTTGAAAAAAAATATACCCTGAAGACGGCTGTCTGTGCCGCTACGCGTGGGTTATATTGTTTTCCCCACGTTTTTAACTTTTCTACAATGATATAGCCAGTCCAATAAAGGCTTTTTAATTGTCTGAAGAAGAGTGCCTTGGAATTCCTTTTTTTGACTTATGTTTTATTGTCAATGAAATCTGAGAGATTTCTGTTCCTCCATTCACCCACTAACTTTAGAAAAAATAGTAAAACAGAAGCTAAAGTATGTTCGCTTGAAGTGCGAGAACCAATGAGGTTTTTTCTCGCATATATGGTTGAGACTTCATTTACCATATAAAGTGATCATGTTTCTTCAGAAGATTTGAACTAAACCGCTCAATTCACATGGATTTTATCAACATCTTGAAGCATCAGAGTTTTAGAAGAATATACTTTCAATGGAGGGACAGAAAGCTCTCAGATTTCATCAAAAATATCTCAATTTGTGTTTTAAAGATCTTACTGGTTTTGAACGACATGAGGGTGAGTAACTAATGACAGCTTGGACTAAACCTTTAATGGTTTTACAGATGAATTTTTATCACAGCTATGGTCTTTTAAAAAGATATTTTGCAGTTCGGGTATGAATCTATTGCAGAAGGCTGTCTATAAAGTATGGCCGCCTTTGGGTAACGTGTCTCTGCATGCTTGGAGCAAACAGAGGGCTTTCGGAGTCTGTAGCAGGGAATGCAGAGGGACAACATCTTGGCACATGACAACGAGAGATATGTGTGTGTGAGGGGAAGCAGGCAGGGAGGAGATGGCGTGTAAGAGTCTTTTAGCTCTGTGCTGTTAACCTTTGCTCTGTGAGAGAGGCCTGGTGGGCCACCGTCTTGTTCTCGTGTGAGCGGAGATTGGAGACCACGTCGATAAAGGCCAAGCTCTGCACTTCTTTGTGAAGCGGCTCTAAGGCAAGAGGAGAAAACACACAATTCAGCCGTTCAGACGGAATAATTTGATTCGTGAGAGTTTCGTTCGGTACACGAAGCGACATACACCACACATTTTACTTTACTAAAATTATGAAGACAAATATTAACATTAATAATTTAATAGGTTTACATTACATTTTAGAGGGGTCCACATGATTTTTTAAAACGTTTTTCTTTATAGTGCGTTCACACTGGACGCGGATAGCCAACCGCGTCTAGTTATATCCATTCGCGCGTCAAGGGCGAAATTGACGCATGTAAAAACAAAAGTTTGAAGCGAAATTGTCAGAAACGAAACCCGTTGGTGGCCATCTTTTTATGTTGTTCGAGCATTCATCGAGAGAGTAACCGCACTGTATTTGCTCTAAAGAGCTAGAACAGTGGCTTGGGGATCATCGTCGCCGTATTTGTGTCCACTAGACCCTTCGGAGGCGAACCGTTTGGCGAGTTTCATCATTTGCTCACTCCAGAAGCTGAGCCTGGATGACGGCCGCTGTCAGCGGTACTTCCGCCTGTCCCGGGCCCAGCTTGATGACCTGTTGTCCCACATTGGAGCGAGGATCACCCTCGCCCTCATCCACTAATCTGTCATTTATTTTTGTTTTGATGATAATTAGAGCCGGCCTCCAAAAGTTATTAACCGGTCATGTGATTTTTTTCTCTCTCTTAAGTCCAGACACGAACTTATGTACATGTATGTTGGTTGTCTTTACATCATAATACTATTTCATATAATCTAGATATGGAATAAATAACATTCAATACAAAATGAACATGTCTCGTATATTGAAATAATGTTTAAGTTATAAAATATTTGCTTTGTTGTGCATTAGAACCGCACCAGGTATTTAGTCATATTACAAAATAATTTATTGAAGCATCCAGATAGTTCACCACGTGAGCAAGCAGCTAGGCTCCTGATTGGTTGACGCAGCATGAATTGACACCAAAGTTCGGGCGGCAGGTGCGAATTCACGTCAAACACAATGCACGTGAACGCACAAATAGCACTAAATAAATCATTCGCGCTTAACACGCAAGACGCTCAATTCGCGCAAACTTGACACGCGAATGAGGCCCATTTACGTGCCTCAGAAATTTTTTACGTGCATAACGCGTCTTTGCATTGATTTAACACTGAAATCACTCGCGCCTGATGCATTATTTGCGTCCGGTGTGAATGCACCATTAGTGTGTAATGTTGTCTGTTTGACCATGAAAAATTTCTGCGAATTTACTTATCAAAAAGTCACTCCAATCGCCTCCACTGTATCTTGAGTTTTCTTCCGCGAAAAAACATGTCACAATATTGTTCAAAGAAATTGTTCTTTTTTTTTTAATTTTGTTTTTACATAGACAGACATAGCAGGTTTACTGGGCTGCTGCCACTTTAAGAGTTTATGCACAGATCCAATATACTGATTGTTGTTTGTTTTTCTTTTGTTCCTTGATTATAATAGACACAAGCAGGTTTATTAGGCTGTGGTCACTTTAAGAGTTTAAGCATGGATCCAATATACTATTACAAGAGAACTAACGTTATCTTTCTCAACTAATTAGGTTCCAAAACTGACAGTGTTTAACTGAATTAGTATTTCAAATTAGAATTTTAAATTTATATGCAATACAAGCAATATTTAACCGGACCGAATGAGACGAGTGAGTGAGAAGAGGCGGATGTGTCTCAGTTCACCGTCAGAGAGAAGCGAGCGAGAAAGCGCAGCTGACGTTATTCCCTGTCACTGGCAACTAAATGGATCATTCGGAAAATCGTCCGATTCCGATCCCTGGCCGGTCGATAAGTGCAACTTCATGATTAAGGCGTCTTTGTTACAATGTAATTTAGCATTTAAGTACTGAGTAATAATAATTCACTGCATGAACTTACTATACTGTAAGTATTAGGGTTTGGTTTAGGGTTAGTTGCATGTATTAGCTAAACATATGCATAATATAGTTAAGTAAGCTTATTTCTAATTGCTAAGGCAACATTTCTAAGTTTTTCCAATCTAAAATTTGAAACTTCTTTTATTTCAAATAGTTTTTGTTAACAAAAACGCTATTTAAAGCTACACTGTGTAACTCTTTTAGTTTATTCTTAGCTAAAAACACTTAATTCTTTCAAAAATAAATGTGCTCATTAATGTATATTTACTTTCGTTCAAGTAATAAAGTATTCTCGTGAGTGTATAATATGCCATTGAAAATACATACGGGTAAGGGGTTCTAATGTCGGACGCCATGTTGCCCCTCAATCTTGAAAGTACATTAGCCAAAGAGAGACATACCCATTAATTCAAGCTTCGCCTTTCGCGTTTACGTTTCGGTTAACACTCATGGACGAGGATCTGGCAGCCATGTTAATCTTGGACTACATTGGCCACCGTAGGAGTTAAAACGAAATCGGAATTGAGAGGAACAGAAACTAATATTTACTGGATGGTCATACACCTTTTTTACCGCTAGATGGGGGTAAAAATCACACAGTGTAGCTTTAAGTGTAGATTCAGGTTTCTTTTGGTTCAATCCTTCCTACACCTGTGAACGTGTTGAATCACTTAATTCTGGGTTCTCTTGACTCACCCGATCCCATGATGGAGCAGATGATAATCATGGAGTTGTATTTGATCTCTGGTGCACTGTGCTCCTCTGTCAGTAGTTTGTGTAGAACCTGCACCAAATTGGAGTCGACAAAGTCCTTCTCTGCACAGTCTGAAATCGAAGCCATGAAGAGACTCAGTTAAAAGTTCTGAACAATAAGAGAGAGGGCAATAAAATCATCCTCACTGCTTGACGAATCCAATTTTTATTTCTATGCGTTATTTTCCGCAAATGTTTAATAAATACACATCGGACTCAGTGTGCAAGGTTTCTGTGCGTGACGAATTTTTAGACTGACGATCACGAAAAAACTTATATGAAAATTTCAGACTCAGTGTGCAAAAACGTCCCAAGTCCTTCACATTAAAATCAGCCGACAGGCTTTCATAGACAACCAATGACTTTCATAGACAATAGAAATAATGGTTCATATCACTCAAAACACATATGGAAATGGTGACGCCCTTATATGGGCAGTAATGGAGTCTGATTGTCATCTAGTGAAAAAGTGTGGTACTGCGCCCAAACAAAATCTCACTGAAAGCTCCTTTTTTTTAAAAAAAAAATATCTACCTAAAATTTGAAACACAACTTGTTCAGATTTTTTTTTTTTTTTTTGCAGTTTTAGTCGCCCACGTTTTGAAAATATACATTTTATATAAAATATGAATAATTAAATGTTTTATTACATTGTACATTTTAATAAACTCAAACTTCTATAACGTTTTTTTCTGTTTCACTTTCTTCATTTATTTCAGTTCTACAAAAATCGGCCAAATGTCTTCTTTAAAACGAGACCGATCTTACGTCTATATTCCAAAGCATTCTTGAATTACAACCATTTAAGTTCGAAATGTGCATTTTCATGTATATACAAAAAAAGAGGGTGACACTTAGGTTAATATTAATATTAGATGACAAAAATACATTTAAAAAACAAATTTATACACCAAATGAAATAGTACTGAAGTACTAAAATTAATAAAAAGTTAACAAAAAATGCAAGCTAAAGGAAATACAAATCAATAAAAATGAAAAGTGCAAAATAAAAAGACTACACTAAAATTTAAAAAAATATAAAACTAACTGATACAAACTACAAAAGCATATATAACATACTTAAATAACACAGCAGTGTAGTTGAATTTACCCTGCTGAAGACATTCAGATGTGTGCGTGTCTCTTCACAGATTTATATAACATACAGTAATCCTCAATATTTACCCAGATCTAGTGCTGCTATGAGACCCAAGGCCACCAGCGCTTCATTCTGCATGATCATGTGTTCACTCGTCGCCATGGTTATCAAGTGCTTAACACCTTCACCCTGTATGACTGTTCGGACCACATCCTATTCAGAAAGAAAAAAAGCAGTCAGAAGCTTCCAGAAGACATGAATCCCAGATGGAAAAATTGGCTGCAATAACACAATTCCTTTGATGTCCAATGAAATTGCTGAACCATTTCTCATATAACACCATGACTCGATGACCCAGATTATAAATGTTATGCATTATAGTAATGCATTTTATGTATTGCTCTCTACAACGTCAGACACAGTAATTAATATGAGTAGCCTTTGGCTTGACTGCGTTATCAAACAGCTAATAATGTGTTGCTAATGTTACACAAACCATGTTCCCATTCGCATCTCAGAATTGTAAATATATATATATATATATATATATATATATATATATATATGGAGGCGCATTGCATTCACTTGAAGAAAAAAAATCTACTCTGTTTTTCTGAATTAACGAGTTAATTTTTCATGAGAAAAAAAATTTGCTCTGTTTTTCTGAATTAATGAGTTAATTTCTCATGAGAAAAAAAGTTTTTGCTCTGTTTTTCTGAATTAACAAGTTAATTTTTCATGGAAATTTTTTTTTTTTTGCTCTTTTTTCTGAATTAATGAGTTAATTTTTCATGAGAAAATAAAATTTCCTCTGTTTTTCTGAATTAATGAGTTAATTTCTCATGAGAAAAAAAGTTTTTGCTCTGTTTTTCTGAATTAACAAGTTAATTTTTCATGGAAATTTTTTTTTTGCTCTTTTTTCTGAATTAACAAGTTAATTTTTCATGGATTTTTTTTGCTCTGTTTTTCTGAATTAACGAGTTAATTTTTCATGGATTTTTTTTTGCTCTGTTTTTCTGAATTAACTTGTTAATTCAGATAAACAGAGCAAAAACTTTTTTTTCTCACGAAAAATTAACTCATTAATTCAGAAAAACAGAGCAAAAATTTTTTTATCATGAAAAATTAACTCATTAATTCAGAAAAACAGAGCAAAACATTTTTTCTCATGAAAAATTAACTTGTTAATTCAGAAAAACAGAGCAAAAACTTTTTTCTCATTAAAATTAACTCATTAATTCAGAAAAACAGAGCAAAAACTTTTTTTATCATGAAAAATTAACTCATTAATTCAGAGAAACAGAGCAAAAAAAAATTTCTCATGAAAAATTAACTCGTTAATTCAGAAAAACAGAGCAAATTTTTTTTTTCTCATGAAAAATTAACTTGTTAATTCAGAAAAACAGAGCAAAAACTTTTTTCTCATTAAAATTAACTCATTAATTCAGAAAAACAGAGCAAAAACCTTTTTTATCATGAAAAATTAACTCATTAATTCAGAGAAACAGAGCAAAAAAAAATTCTCATGAAAAATTAACTCGTTAATTCAGAAAAACAGAGCAAATTTTTTTTTCTCATGAAAAATTAACTTGTTAATTCAGAAAAACAGAGCAAAAACTTTTTCCATGAAAAATTATCTTGTTATTCTGAGATAATTAACTTGTTAATTCAGAAAAACAAGAGTAGATTTTTTTTCTTCAAGTGAATGCAATACGCCTCCGACTCCGTATATATATATATATATATATATATATATATAAAATCAAAATATATGAAAGTCAAAAAACATTTTTAGTCATACCTGGAAACAAATCCTGGTCAAATAGGTTATATGGGTCATTGTATAGAATTGGTTCAAAGTTAGAGTTGGAAACATCTTGAAAAGAAAATTCTTTTTCCATATAAAGTATTATTTTTAAAGTAGGCCAATACATTTTATCATACATATTTCATTCATTATGCATAAAATGTGCATTGTGGTCAATGTGCATAAAAATAGGTGGATGGAAACATGGCTATTGGAATGAGAGAGAATGAAGTGCAAGAGTGTGAGACCTTTGACTTGCTGTGTCGTATGAGAGCGGACAGCAGGCGGTTGGACTCTCCCATCACTCCGGCGTGGTCTTTCGCTTCACACCACTCCACCAAACGCTTCACCAGCTTTGGGTTTGTTCCCAGTTGCTCTGCTGCGTCAGCTGCAACACACACAGCATTGAACATAATCTAGTCAACACAAACCACCGTGGAGCACATGCCGCAACACACACACATACGCACACGCACAAAGGCTCTGTTTGGATTTAAATAGGCAAATGCTTAAGTCTATGAGTGGATCATTATTGCAGTGATTATTATGTTTCTAGCATGTTACATCAACAGTTATTCTAACCCTAACTGATGGAGTGTGTAGCTTTTCATGTCTTAAACAACCATCACGGCCATTTTGCAGGATGAAACTGATGCACTTCTTGAAGGAAATAACATCACATTTATTTCAATCAAGAGATGCATTAAGTTTTGGTCAAGATCTTGTATCGACAATGCAAGAGTCCAGCACTCTGTAAAGTCTCCTCCAGCACATCCCTGAATTTAAGGTCTGGGTTCAGAGGGGTCAATTCAAGTGTGAAAATGCTCCTCGCAACCGTTCTTTCCCAATTTGAGCCTGATGAATGCTGACATTGTCATCCTGGAGTATGGCCATGATGTGTCTATGGAAACACAACATTCAATAACCATCTTCACAAACTTGTAATGGGAAGATCTTATAAACTGGGTGTTGTTAACCTTAAGGACTGTGGTTTTCCAGGAAACAAATTAAAGGAAGAGCTACTTTGTGGCTTTAATACTTTATGAAGCTACATTTGAACATCTAAGATATGCTGATGTAGATCTTTTATGGCACATTCCTCTTAAAGGCATATTCTGGTGCTAAATATAATATAATACATCAGTTCTGTGAATACTCATCACCCTCAGTTTGTCAAAAAGCAAAAAGAGCAGGAAACGCACATACAGTAAGATGGCAGCCGAGCAGACTCATATTTCACTATTTCTTAGCTGGATCAATTTTACTACTGTCAATTAAAACTCAAAGTAAGACTATTAAAAAATATATAATAATATTAGATGAAAAGTTAACAGAAATAAAATAAGTGTAAGGAGAAGTGCTACATTTTCTAAAAACAAACTGAAATAAAAATTATTTAAAAGCTAAATAGAAATATTAGAAAACACTAAAAGAATCACAAAAAGCACATAAAAAATAAGCTCACAATAATAAAAAATAAAAGCAAATTAGAAATATTAATATTTCTTAATCATTAAGGCTAATATGTACTCACTTATTTGTTGTACAAATTAATGTATTATGAATGTATTTAATAATTAAAAATGATATATTCACATTGAAGGAGTAGTTCACTTTTAAAAAAAATTAATTAATAATTTACTCACCCCATGTCATTCAAGATGTCCATGTCATTCTTTCTTCAGTCGAAAAGAAATTAAGGTTTTTGATGAAAACATTCCAGCATTTTTCTCCATATAATGGACTTCAATGGGAACCAAACGGTTCAAGGTCCAAATGAGAGTTTCAGTGAAAACTGCAAACGGGCTTTAAACGATTCCAGACGATGAATAAGGGTCTTATCAAGCGAAACAATCACTCATTTTTAAAAAAAAATAACAAAGTTTAAGTTTTATAAGCACAAATGCTCGCCTTGCTCTGTTCTGTGATGTGCGTTTGTGACTCTCCTATTCGAACTCATTCATTAAAACGAACAAATCTTTTCCCGAGTCAACTTGTTCATTTCGTTCGTTGAATGAACCAAATGACACGAAAAAGATTCGTTCATTTTGATAAATGAGACACAAAAAAACATTCGTTCATTTTGCTCACAGAACAGAGCAAGGCGACCATTTGAGCTTATAAAGCAAACTTTTTTTTTTTTAAATGAGTGATCGTTTCGCTTGATAAGACCCTTATTCATCATCTGGAATCGTTTAAAACCCTTTGAACAGTTTGCACTGAAAGTGTCTTTTGGACCCTGAACCGTTTGGTTCCCATTGAAGTCCATTATATGGAGAAAAATCCTGGATTGTTTTCATCAAAAACCTTAATTTCTTTTCGACTGAAGAAAGAAAGACATGGACATCTTGGATGACATGGGGGTGAGTAAATTATCAGCAAACCCTTTCACCTAGATTAATAAATGCAGTAAAAAAACACTTCACTGTTAGTTCATTATAGTTGCATTAACCAACAACTGTAAAAAAATTAAACCTAATTGTAAAATGTTACCTATTATACTTTCTAAACATCAAGGTAGTTCGATATTTTAAATATCTTCTCTTGTCTTCGTAGTGTTTGTGGTGTTCTAGCCTGTGGTAATTGCCAGCATGTCACAGACGCTGTCGATACAGCTTAAGCAGTATTTAAAGTTTATTTACCCAGGAATATTCATTTTAAACCCAAGCCGTCACTGAAAGCTAACACGGCTGGACTGCTGCCATTGAATGCAAATTCATCCGTGGCGGATCCCTTCTCTGCAGATCCATAGTTTTTAAATGACAGAGTGCCATCGATCCTCTGCTCACTTAATATCAGAGACTTGCTGCTGTGCGGCGGCAGCTGGGACGAGCCTGAGATCAAATGACACATGCTGTCCTTAACCGAGCTAAACACCTGTAAACCATACAGTGATCTGTAAGCTTTTCCATTTGAATTAAAACCCCATGGAATAAAGAATTGTGTTTTGTGGCTTTTAGCTCATATCTGTTACTTTGAGGCCATCTAAATGCTAACTTTTTAAGTTACAATTACATTGTTATTTTAGAATTATTTATATGCTACTATAGTGTTTATTTTGAGCTTATATTTTTGGTTTCATCTTTTATTTGAGTCTTTTTTTATTATGTGCTCTTGTCAATTTTCTCATTTTTTATATTTCTATTTTTTTTTATTTCAGTTTTAGTTTCAGTAATCAACCTAAATTTATTTTATTTCAGTTAGTTGCAAAGGCAACATTTCTCATTTTGTTTTCCCGTCTTTAAATAATGATATACATATAAAATATAAATAATATAATATTTATATATTGTAATAAATAAATATATATATATATATATATATATTTATTTATTTATATATATATATAATATTTATTTTAGAATATTTATATATTGTAATAAATATTATATATAAATAATAATAATAAATATTATATATAAATAATAATAATAAATATTATATATATATATATATATATATTTGGGCTGTCAAACGATTAATCGCGATTAATCGCATCCAAATAAAAGTTTGTGATTACATAATATATGTGGGTGCACTCTGTATAATTATTTTATATATATATAAATACACACACATGCTTGAATATATTCAAGAAATATTTCCATGTATATAGTGTACATAGATTTATATATAGTTTATATTTTATATAAATGTAAATATTTTATATATAAATAATATTTTTTTCTTAAATATACATGCATGTGTGTGTATTTATATTTATACAAAATAATTATACACAGTGCGCCCACATATATTATGTAATCACAAACTTTTATTTTGGATGCGATTAATCGTTTGACAGCCCTAATATATATATATAGATTCTATTTCTATATTGCTGTTATGATATGCTGATATTTATGGCAGTTAATGAAAGTTATTTTTACAAGTTTTAGGTTCATACAGTACTAACAACAGGGACAAACATTAGAATACAGTTTTTCTCTTTCAGAAAAATAAAAATAAATAAATATTGATGACACATCCTGTACTCATGGTCGTGGCCACATTTGTGTCCAATCAAATTCTATTTAGAATGGAAAGGCCCCACCCCCTAATAAAACATCACTAGCAAGCAGCAAAATCGCAGTTAATACAGAAAAGTAAACACCAATCGACAAGTCATTTCATGCCGTTTTTAAGTTTAAAGGACCCGTATGTCCTTAAGGAAACAATCTTAAGAAATGTATTTCAATTAATCATAAAATGGCCCTGACATGTCACTAGACATTAAGAAATCATGTTCATTCAAATACTTTAAATAAATATAAATATATAAATATCACTGAAAACAGTAGTTTGGCCAGGATATTGTCATTTAAAAAGTGAAGTTGCAGCCTTCAACGGATGTTGATGCTGTCATGTTGTGTTTTGTTCTGATGCTCCACCCTCCACAGATCTACCAATCACGGACTCAGTAGTGTTGTGGCATCTGGGTTACCAGCTCTGCTCTAGTTACCACAGCTGTAACTACAAACGTGTCGGATATAAAAATTGTCCAGCGCTACGAATAAAAAAAAAACCTTGTTATGATTCCGAAATACAAAGACAAATTCTGAAATTAAACAAGGATTTGAATAGGAGATGCCTTTGAAAGATGGAGGCGGCTGAAACATCTGAATCTGTCAACCTCGAGTCAGCGGGGAGGGGATACACCGCTCTACAGAAATTTGAAAGTGATTGCAGTACCAGTTTTGGCCACAATCTTACATACGGTTCCTTTAAATAAAGTGTGTAATTTTAACGCAAATTTTTGTTTGAGCATCACAACCAGTCCAGCACAGCAACACTGACATGATTCTAGGGCGGGACTATCTGTAGATATTTTCTACGTTTCGTTTTCTAAATCGTGGGCGGTTAATAAATACCCTGTGTGTCGATGAGCATCCGTAATGTTCCCAGGAGCTTGAACTGGACAGGTGGCATCTCGGATTTAAGGAACTTCAGCACTACATCCGACACACCAGCCAAGAGCATCTTAGACTTGTTGACCACTGGAGAAGATAGATTTAGTTTTAAGACACTTATGCAGAGCTTGGTGAATCATTCGATAATTGAGTGAGATTTCAGACTGACCCGGAATGGCCAGGTTCCTCAGGGCGCTGAGGGCGGCGTGCTGCACCGTGACGTTCCCCTCTTCAACATGTCGGTCTAACAGCTCTAGAAGCTTCTGTACAATACCAGTGTCTACCATGTGGATGCAGTTTCCATCTGTACACACACAAAACACTTATTCACAGCCTCAACACAGTGACCACACGATCCTCCAAGGTCTTGTAGGCCTGAGGACTCACCATTGCGGGCAAAGTTAGCGATGGCTAGCGCTCCCGCTAGCTGGAGCTGGTGGTTGTTGGAGGGCACCCATGAGAGAACCCTCTGAAACACGCTGCCTTTACCACCCTCAAACAGCTTCTGCATCGACTCATCTACAGGAAAACACATCACACATGACTGCAAACACAACACAAATACAGTAAAATGAGAGGGTGAGATAAATTACAATGCCTTTAAGATGGAGACCAACTAGGTTAAACTATTCAATGAACCAGTGTTAGGTTTCGGCCGGTTCTGATAATACATCACAGAAAATCTGCATTTTATTAAATGGAAAGTTCAGTGAACTTATGGCACACTACAAAAGACAATACATATTAGCATTTTGCCAAAAAAATTTGAGTGTTTTGAGTGAAATCATGTTTCTTGAAACTATGGTCTGCCCTGTAACAGACAGTTTGGCTCAACTATGCTCAGATTTAGAGAAAATGGAGGGAGAAATGTTGATTTAACAAAGGAAATTCTATCAAAAAACACATTTTTACTTTATTTTAGGTTCCTTTTTAGTCAGGATGACTAATAAATCTGATGGGACGTGAACAAGAAAACTTGAGAAACTAGAAACGCACTTTACAATCTGGATGATTATCATGTTTATAATGACAGAATACACATTACTATTCAAAATTTTGGGGTCAGTGATATTTTTTTTCTTTTATTAATACTT
The DNA here is from genome assembly GCA_038021265.1 of Cyprinella venusta. Classification (NCBI taxonomy): domain Eukaryota; kingdom Metazoa; phylum Chordata; class Actinopteri; order Cypriniformes; family Leuciscidae; genus Cyprinella; species Cyprinella venusta. The sequence goes on along the minus strand of CM075864.1, from coordinate 7,463,534 downwards.
GTATTCAGCAAGGATGCATTAAACTGATAAAAATTGACAGTAAAGACTTGTATAGTGTTAAAAAATACTTCTATTTCAACTAAATGCTGTTCTTTTAAACTTTCTATTAATATTCTTGACTCTTGTTTTTTTTTTATCATATTTTTTAGGGGAATTGTTGTTCTTTATAATGCAGTTGTATTAAGTAGATTGTGTTTAACACACAGAAGAGTTATTATCAGTTCAACACAGAGAGTTATAGAAATTCTACTTGATAAAAAAAAAAAAAATCGAACCGTAAATCGATTTTTTTATTTAAAAAAAAAAAAAAAAAAAAAAAAAAAAATCGCTGATTTTTTTAAGGGAAAAAAAAATAAAAAAAATCGCCCAGCCCTAGTTTTTTCACAAAATATTAACCAGCACAACTGTTTTCAACATTGATAACAACATTTCTAGTTTCCTGAGCATCAAATCAGCATACTAGATTGATTTCTGAAGGATCATGTGACACTGAAGACTTAAGTAATGAGGCTGAAAATTCAGCTTTGATCACTGGAATAAATTTATTTTTTTTTTAAATCAAATAGAAAAGAGATTTTAAATTGTAAAAATATTTCAAAATTGTATAATAAGAAACATTTAAAGAGCTTACCGACCCCAAACTTTTGAGAAGAGTATATGTGGTTGGAAAAGGTCTCAGAATTCAATGTCTTCAATTCATTCAGAGAAAGTCATTTTAATACCCCACAACTTATTCAGCTACTGTTAAATATTGATGAAGTGAAAAATGCATCTGCCAGAAAGGCCTCACTTCACCCTTTCCTTTACTAAGTAAAAGGACGTGCATCCCTGTATAGCCAATAATGAGCTTATATAACTGCAGGGAAACTATATAAAACGTTCTTGGTAATAGAAATTTTCATTCATTATAAATACAGTATGAGGTCATAACTAGACACCATGTCATTAAGTTTTATAAGGCCCTGCTTGCTTTATTCAAGCTCAAACTGTTAACTTAAGGGTTACTTAAGCCAAAAGTTTAGGTCCTGTACCTCCCAACAGCAGAAGGACCATGAGGTCCGAGGACGTCTTGAGCTGAGCCACGTCCTCCTCCCTGTCGCTGTCCACCGTCTGAGCCACCACCTCCAGAAGACACTCCACCAAACCAGCATCCACCAACTGAAGCTTTATCACATCTGAGAGAGAGACAGAGACAGATCTTATTATATCGCACTTCACAGCACACCTTCATTAACACCTTCATGTCTAACAGGGATTTCACAGCCCATATTAAAATCCTATAAGTAACCTGACGTCATCATACTCGGATTATAGTCAGAATGTGAGTCTGATACCTGATCCATTGGGCTGTGATTATGGGGCGTGCTTCAACCAAAGCAGGAAAGAAAATGCCTCTGAACTAAATTGGATCGACAAATGCCTTCCCAGTTCCTCTTTTAAAATAAACGCGCTGTCTACATCTTCTATAACAGACAAAATGATATACGCGACGCGTATATCTTCTTCGCCGTTGCATATGTGTGCTCGGCAAGACCGTTACGTGTTTGAGCGCCCCCAAGTTGTGTTTTACTTTAACTTCAGAAGCTTCAAACACGTGAGCAAAAGCGGCAATCTCATTGGTCATATGAGCGCGACGCAGCGCGTCAAACTAAAAAAAAAACGGACCCGAAGCGTTTTTTTAAAAAATGACGCTTTTACACGTGGCGTTTTATGGATGGTGTTGTGCAATGGTGTGCACACCCAAATTAGCGCCCTTTGTTTAGTCACGAGGCGTTAAATTCGTCCCGGTGTGAACAGGCCTTAAGACCCAAACTAAAACTAACCTCAGATTCGGACTAAACCCAAATTCCAAGATCCAGATAACAAACCAAAACTTGTTGGTCCAGGAACCGGTCTGACATAAATGAACTTAAGTAGAAAATGCCGAATTTAAATTGATTTGAGCTTACCAAAATTGGCTAGTCTAAAAACAGTCTAAAAACAGCCTTAGATGGAAGTTTGTTTCAGCCACAGAATTTAAAAAAAATAATAATTAAAAGATAATCAAGACTTTTTCATCTCACAATTCTGACTTTTGTCTCACAAATTCTGAGTCTGACCAAAAAAAAAAAAAAAAAAAAGTCGCTAGATTTGACGCGTGACCCTTTTTGGGAAAAAAAAAGTCGCTAATGGGGTCTGAAATGTCGCTAAATCGAGCGGCAAAGTCGCTAAGTTGGCAACACTGGTAAGAAAAACTCACAATTGCAAGTTATAAAGTCTGAATTGCGAGATATAAAGTTGTAACACTGAGAAATATTAAGACTAAAGTCTTTTTTACGCTATTGCAAGTTTATTTCTCACAAGCTTGAGAAATAATGTCAAAATTTTGAGATATATATGAGAAAAAAAAGTTAATATCCTGAAATTCTGGCTTTTTTCTGAGAATTGTGATGTAAACTCTAAATTGTGAATTATAAAGCAAGAATTGTGAGATAAACTAAATTCTGAAAAAAAAGTCAGAATTGTGAGATAAAAAGTTGCAATTATTATATACAGTATATACATATAGACTTGTATATGTATAATGATTTTTCAATTTTAATTTTCAATGTTTATGTGAAATAAAATCAAATATTTAGTTTGATTTCAGCACTTTAGTGTGCATCTGACCTTATTTGTCATCATGAAATTATATTAAACAATTATAAGCATTGCAAAGTCTAAAAACAGTCTAATTTTTGACAAAATAAAAAAATAACATTTTGATTGAATAAAGTTGTTTTGTTAGCAACTCTGTTTAAAGATGATCTTATTTATTATCATAACATTATATAATATATATATATATATATATATATATATATATATATATATATATATATATATATATATATATATATATATATATATTATCATTAAATTGCATTATCTATATATCAGCACTTTATTGGCCAACCATTTGGCTAAAAATTGGAAACAGCCACTGAAATTGAAGTTGAACACTATCTCAGACCATAAACTGAGACCCAGATTCATACAGACTATGTTTCCCCCTTCAAATCCATAGACTGAATTACATAACCCTCAGACCCATAAATACTAAACAAAACACAGTGATGTAATGAATGTTACACCATGACACAATTTCTAAAATATAAACAAATACAATTCGTTGTGTTTTGCATTACAAAAAAATGCAGAATAACAATCCAATTGACGAAATATTGATGATTCATGCAGTCAGCGAATGACACAACAAGCCAGGGGGGAAATCTTGCAGGGATGGATTTCTGAGGTCAGACTGTTTCGCAGACATATGGACGTCTCACTATGCATTTGGCTGGTTATGAAACGCCTGCAGTGTTCAGGTACAGTGCAGCTCACCCTTTCCCCCTCTATATCTCAATCACACACACACACACACACTGCGGTTCACGTGACTCACAGAGCTTGGCCTGTAGTGCTGTGTAGTGGCTCTAAGTAGGCCGTTGTCTTGGAGACTGGCAGTATGGGATAGCGGCGCTGTGCACAGAATGCTAACAACCAAAGCGCCGCTTTCACACATGCTCTCAATGCAGTCGGCTTTCAATCTCCCACACCTGCTCTCTCTCTCTCTCTCTCTCTCTCTCTCTCTCTCTCTCTCTCTCTCGTGTGTGCTCATATGTTTTATTCTTTCAAGTGAACAGTCATGAACTCTTACAGTTCAAAATAAATAACTAAAATCAAGTTATATAGCTAACTATATTTTATAACTAAGTTTAGAAAATAATATAAAATAACAAAAATATTAAAACAAATAAAATAACATTTTCTTGTGAGATGAACTCTTTCACTTTTATACAGTAACCTGCAAAAAGTGTTGTTAAATAAATTCTTGCTGGTTTATGCTAAAAACAAATGAAATAATCTGAAAATGGAATAAAACTTAGTCGGCATCATTTTATTAATATATTGGCATATATTATTAATATTTTATTATAATCGTAATCATTTTATTAATATTTTAAAATAGAAAAATTAAAAAAAAAACAATAAGACTTTTTTAGGAGAATCAGGGTTAAGTCAAGTTAATCAGATATGTATATATATATATACATAAATATATAAATATAAATATATAAATAAATATATATATTAGGGCTGTCAAACAATTATATGTGTGTATTTTTATATATATATATATATATATATATATACATACACACACACACATGCATGTATATTTAAGAAAAAAAAATTATTTATATATAACATATTTATATATAATATAAATTATATATAAATCTATATACAGTATATACATGAAAATATTTCTTAAATATATACAAGCATTAATGTGTATTTATATATATAAAATATTTATACACAGTGCACCCACATATATAACTTTTATTTTGTATGTGATTTGACAGCCCTAATATATATATATATATTAAAATAGCAATGATACTAAAATAAAGAAGAAACAACACAAACAAGAAGAAACTACAATATTTGTGTATGGTGTACAATAATAGTGCATGAAATTAAAAAAAGAACATCAAGATATATTCTCTGAAAACAAGGCTGAAATTAGTGTGTAATTCAGTTTCTCAAGTAAATTAATTTTGTTTTAAGGATTTAAGAATTTGTTTTAAGTTGTAGCTCTAAAATAAGACAAAGGCACTACGTTTTTGGAACGCATCAAAATTACACAAACAGGACCACTATTTCACAGAACCAATAAACTATTTCCCTCCAACACATGCTTCAACAATTAAGATTCACCATCTAAACACACAGCTTTCTTTCAGATGTCACTTCAAATCCTCAGAGACAAAAAGAGCATCTGACCGTGGCGAAATAAGCAAGTCCAGACCCCAGCTTTAAGCAGACCCCAGAGCCCTATTTTGAAGAAACGATGGATGTGGCGATGGCAGAGGAGACAAGTGATAACACTTATTATCCAAACAGCGAAGCAGCCGAGAAATCTCATGCATCTGCTTAATTGTAGCTTTCTCTCTCGCGACTCAACCCAAGGCATTAGCCAGAGTCTTGCAAAATGCATTTTGAATGATTTTCATCATCAAATTAGCAAGGCTTTGCATTATGAGGCATGTCACTCTCTAAAGCTTGGACGGTTTTGAAGTTCCAGCTTACATAAAAAAAAAGAAAACCAGTCAAATGTGGTGATTTTTAAATGGGAAATTTGAAATCTTGTTGGCCCATGCTCAAGATTTCTGTGCCAACAGCTGCAAACACATGCGTTCATTTCATAAAGTGTCCTGTTTCCAAACACAACAGGTGGTAGACTGTGACTTTCTATATAAGTAACACAACATGCTCACAGCTGGGAGGAGAAGCCTTTGAGTCTCTCAGTCACTGGGTCAGTGGGTCTACCACGGGAAACGTGCCAACATCCATATCCATATTCAAGCTTGATCAACGATTACAGTCCCTCAACTCATGCTGAAAGCAAACGCTGCGCTGTTTTGATGCACATATTGAAATTATGGAACAGAAATATATCAACTGTGATATAATGTGTCCCTATTAATATTAGGGTTGGGTATCGGTTGGGTTTTATCCGATACCAGTACCTACTTGGTCATTTTTAAACGGTTCCGGTGCCTAAACGGTTCTTGAAACGGTACTTAAGAAAACGAAATCACACACAATTTGTCAAAAAAATAATACCTCTTTATTTACAGGGCCAAACTGGACAAAATTTTGACTTAAAACTTTAAACAATATAAATACAAGTAATATATGGTAATAATAAATAAACCAATATAAAATAAAAGTTCAAATAAAACAATATTGTACCAAACAATGTAGTTATACTGGAGATTAATAGAGATTACTACCAGAGTAATCTAATATCGACACGGCTACAGGTTCCCGTTTTTGTCTGCTTGAACTAGTCATTAGTCATGTAAATTATCTAGTCATTAACAAGTTAAGCTCTTAGCCAGTTTGATATTTCGTTCCCACTGCGTTTAAGCTACGCAGCTTTGAGTAAACATTAGAGCCAGACCGATATATCAGCAGGCCGATATTCTCGGCCGATATTAGGCATTTTCCAAACTATCGGTATCGGCAGTTATAACGGCCGATAAAAGAAGTTTTCAAAAATAAAATAGAAAACGGACGAAACACGCTTCAACCATGTCATGAGTGTTGGAGTTGTATAGTTTGTCCACCAGAGGGCACTCTACACCGTCCCTGTTGGCAACACTCGTTTATAACGCGCCACACATTCTGCAAACTGCTGACCCAGCCAGATTCGGGCAGAGAGAACCAGTTATCCGCGAGTGAGATCATTGGTGAAGTGTGTTTATGGTGAGTTGGTCACGAGACCAACTCAAAAATGCTTTAAAATGCATTATCATATTATTTTAGTTAAAACTCATACATAACTACAAATAACTAATGTTAGGGAAATCTGTTAATGTTTTGTTGCACGTTTCTGGGAAAAAAAAAAAAATATCGGCCGATATATCAGAATATCGGATTTTAAAACCAAAAAATATTCATATTGGTATCGGCCTTCAAAATCCTTTATCGGTCGGGCTCTAGTGGACATATGAAAGAGAACGTCTCTGGTTTCTGGTTTAACCCATGCTCTCTGAATAGGGAACGAGAAGCTGCGTTCGCTGCCAAACTCGCGCTGCCGTCAAGCTTCCTTTTTCGGCAGAGAAATCTGAGGAGCAGATGATGCGCGCGGTAATATAATATAATGACGTGAGCATCAAGCTACAGAAAATCGTTCTGTATCGGTCGTATACGAAAAAGCAAAATAAAGGCACTTTAAAAACACTGGTCAGCCTTCAAAACATAAAGATGAAGGGCACCGCTTTACAAATACTGTGGCGAACACAAGAAATAGTGAGAGTATCCGACCAGGAATGCTACATGATTACCATATTCATATATCTTGGTGTTTGCATGGTTGTCCACAATACTAAGAAGTTCAGTTTTTGGTATTGGTTGATGGTTTCTTGCATCATTTTTTTTTTAAAGTCTAACAGTCTTGTATTTGGATACTGGTAATATTCATCAGTTTTTACAAAAAAAAAAAAAAAATCACAAATAACTCAAGAATAATGGCAATACCATGCTCAAATATTTTGTGTTTCAATCAAAGACATTGATTGCATTGACTGGTTCATTCGTGTTCATCATTATGTAATGTCAATCACTGTGATTCTCACCATTCTCAGCAAGTGGTGCCAACACCTCAAAGATCATTTCCTTCTTCTCATGTTCCACCTGCTTACGGAAGAGCCGGACCAGCTCCTCGGCGATATTTGTAGAGGCGAACTGCTCCTTACTGGACTCTGTTTGATGATCGGTCAAAAGAGATGTGTTAACTTTATCCAATACGTCCTAATAAAAACTATTTGAAAAAACAGTCATGGTTAGAAGACCCTTATTCATTGTCTGGTGTCGTTTAAAGCCCTTTGAAGCTGCACTGAAACTCTCATTTGGACCTTGAACCGTTTGGTTACCATTGAAGTCCATTATAGGGAGAAAATCCTGGAATGTTTTCATCAACAACCCAAATTTCTTTTCAACTGAAGAAAAAAAGATGCGGACATCTTGGATGGCATGGGGATGAGTAAATTATCAGCAAATGTTTTTTTAAAAGTGAACTACTCCTTTAAACTCCTGTGAAACAAGAAGTCATGACTGGACATTTCATGTTCCTAGTCACCCTGATGTGCTAAAAATGGTAAATATTAATGGGAATATCCTTCAGAGATATTTTACTCGTAAAATATTCTAGGGGTGCCAATAATTGTGGCCAATGGGTTTTTGGAGAAAAACGTTTATTTCATAATGTGATTTCCCCCCCCACTTTCAATTCTTCTACTTCAATGAAAGGTTAGAATTTTGCTAATTTTTTGAATGAAAGATCAAAAGGATAAACAATGCAGATTTATTTTTTACAGCCAGTTTTGATCATATTTACAGAGGTGCCATCAATTCCATGACTGTATGAAAGTGTGGATATGTAGTTAGGCAATGTGACTGAATTGAATGGGTAACTCACCAAGCTCTGCCAAGTTGCCAAAGGCAATGAGACACATCTCTGTGAGCGCGGTGTTTTGAGAATGAACACCCAGCAGTCTGACCAATGTTGGGATCACACCCATGCTGATCAACTGGGCCTGCAGCGAGTCTAGAGCGGAGAGAGAACACATGAGATTTACTGTACTCTAGTTCATGAAGATTTGATAATATAACAGCATTTCTACTGAGTGTTAATGTCCAGTATTCATCATTGTTCTGCTAATTACATTGCAAGAAATTTGGGTAACGCTTCCTTTTACAGTCCAGTTACCCATGTAAATACTATGTACTTATTTTAGTAACTACAATTACTGGGTAATAACTAGTACTAACCCTGAACCTACCCCTAAACCTAACCCTGTTCCATGTACTTACCTTACATTAGCCAGTACTTTCTAGGTAAGTACACTGTAAGTACTGTACTGTAAAAGGAAGCATTACCGAAATTTGATTATCCCCCATCATCATCATCATCATCATCATCATAATGAAAAATCTCAACTTGTTTGTCTTTTCTTATGACAGCATACAATGGCAGCGATACCGTATGTTCAGTCAAAATGTCACAGACAATAATGTGATTTTTACAATAAATAAAACCTTAATAACTTGCTATTATCCAATGGTGTCAAATGTTTTCCTCAGTGTTGTTATTGTTAGGTAAAAAGTAAAATTATTGGACTGTTTACGCAACACGGTTTCAACGAAAAACTGAAGATTTTAATGCGCTTTCGCCATTTTTTTTACACAAAAACAATGTTTTGTGGGCCTGAAAATGCTAACTTTTGAAAACGGATTTCAAAGTGCAACTTTTTGAAAACGATACTATTACTGGCTCTGAGTAAACTACGAAAACGCGAATGTCTGAAACGGTCAAGGCATGCGCAAACATATATCGTACGTTTAAAGGCGCATAGTTTCTAAAGTGACATCGCCAACTACTGGCCTGGCATGAATAATGCAGTGTTTTTATTCGTTTTAGCTGACCCATGTGGACGGGAATTATTTTGACTACATCAGTATGCGAAAAACGCAAAGGAAAAACGTTTCTGTTTTTAGTACATCATTATCCTGTGAATGCACCCTTAAATTAAAGCTATTAAAAAACGTAATTAATATAAAGTTTAAATAAAATTAAATTAAAACAGAAAAAAATAAAAATATAAAAACTAAATTAAATTTAAAAAAGTAACATTTTTTATTGTAACCAAAACATTTTATTTTGATGTAACTCACTGATATATTTACTAAGAGCTGAAGGTGCACATTTACCAGTAATGCACATTTAAACTATATTTTGAACAGGTTTTCCAATAATTATTATTGTTTTTAAAAATCATGTATTTTATGTACATGACTTGCCTTTCAAAAAAAGTTGCTTAAAAATAAATAAAGGCATGAAAATTAAAATTTCACAAATATTTTCTCACTTGTTATGAGTGATTTTATCACAGTTTACATCCTGCAATTGTGTGTGTGTGTGTGTGAAGCTGTGGATTAAAAGAGCCCATCCACCAGATCAAAGTAATACCGGCAGTATGTAAAACGCAGCCACATTATATAACGCTCTGACATTTAATTTTTGTAGAGTGCTTTACTGAGACTAGCACAGAAAATATAGTGTCGACCTGAATATGTGAACGATAAATCAAGACCACAGTGGAACAAAGGACTGCTAAGCCATCACTTTTCATGCACAAGCACAGGTCCTTCTCCCTGTACTGAATCACACTTGTTCTCCAGCAGAAATATCGAAATGTCTTTAGAACAAATAAATCTACCTGCTTAACATTTTATGATCTATTTTAGAGAATACCTTTTATGCGTGTATTTTGGCAGATATTTGAATTATTTGTAGTGGCCGATTGATACACCATCAAGGCAGATATTTTACATCTTTAAATTATTGGCTTAAGTTGTATTGTTTGACAGATAAGTGTCAGAAGTAGCTTTTATTTTTACAGCATTGGACTTTTATTTTGACAACGCTAAGAACGCAAAAGCCTGCAGGTTTGTTCGCACAATTCAGTAATTACCGTAATTATGAGATTCTGACTTGTAAAAGCGTTCACGTCCTCCTAGAACTTGTAATTACAATTACAATTTTCTGAGAGCTCCGACTTGTACCACATGACCGCTGCGGATTCATTTTGGCATTGACAGTGTTACCATAGAAATACACAATTCTGAATCTCATGATTACGGTAATTAACTTTAAACGCTGTGCTGTATCCAGTTTGCTGCTTTCACATACATCTCATATGTGTACTGTATGCAAAATTAGCATTACCTTTTCTTTATTTGAAAAAAAAAAATACTTTCACCAGATTACCGAGTGCCCTGTTAGTTGCAGTGTTTATTTCCTGTTTAACGATTTCTTTATTTGTGAAAAATAATTATAGAATGGATTATAGAATCAAGAAGCTGCTAAAGCATAAATCTGTTTATTATTTTACAGATTTATTTTTGTTAATTTTTTCATATTGACTTCAAATTTTGCATTCCTGTTAAAGGGATAGTTCACTTTTTTTTATTAATTTTTGGTATGTTTTATTTTACCTCAAGGGCATCCAAGATGTAGGTGTCTTTGTTTCCGCAGTAGTTTCCGCAGAAGTTAGGTCAAACCGTTCTTGTCTATCAGTCATATAATGCAGGTCTATGGTCACCACCTCAAAGAGAATGCACAGAGAAGTCCAAATTAAACATGATTTAATGACTCGTAAATCTACACATTGATGGCCTAAGGCACGAAATGAGAAAACGAACAGTATTTATATCGTTTTTACCTCTTGTAACCACAGACACAATCCGCCCGCCCCCTAAGATCACTTGGACGTGGCTGTGGTAACAAGAGGTAAAACGATATAAATACAGTTTGTTTTCTCACACAAACCGCTCGATTCGAGTCTTAGGTCATCAATGTGTACTTTCATTTACGAGTCATTAAATCATGTTTAATTTGGACTTCTCTGTGCATACTCTTTGAGGTGGTGACCATTGACCTCCATTATATGACTGATTGACAAGAACGGTTTAAAGAAATATCAAAATTGAAACTACTACGGAAACAAAGACGCCTGCATCTTGGATGCCTTCGAGGTAAGCTAAAACATACCAAAAATTAATTTCAAAGTGAACTATCCCTTTGAAAAGTAAGCCCTCAAGTTGTCGCTACAAAGATGTTTCAGTTTGTCTAGAAATGTCTCTGTGACACACCAAATGTGGGCGGCACCGGCACACAACTGATGCCATGGATTTGTCGGGAAGCAGATGTTGATCAGTAAGTTCAATGAAGCAAAGAGGAGATGGCAGCTGAGACAGCAGAGCAGTGTTAAGAAGACAGTCCAGGCAGAGGAAAAGATCCGCAGTTGAAAAAGGAGAAAAATATTATGGAGTATGAGTTGGAAAAAGAGTATAAGGCACTTTAAAACATTTATGAAACAGTCATCACATTTAACAAACAGTTGACAGTCCGAAATGCTTCTTCCCTCCAAAATAATTTCCAGTTATTCGCTTTATCCACCACAGAGGCTTTGCTGGTCTGAGCAAGAGGAATATTTAAGCAACACCTATTGGGTGAATAATATATCAAATGAGAAACACAACATAACAAGCCTTGGCAGAACTGGACGCAAGCCAGAAATCATTGAGGAACTCTTGCCAGTAATCGAAGCCCAAATCACGCCAGAGAAATGTCAACCAGGGACCTGCAGAGCTCATGAGTCACGTTTCCTAAAAGAACTATGAAGTGTTTGCATCTCATCTCAAGCGAGATTTAAAAGCTTAACTTCCCAGCGGTGCGGAGGGATATACGTAACACTGAGAGTGTACAAACAGCGAAATTCAGCCATCACAGACCCGATTAAACAGAAGAACTGCATAACTAGTGACTCTGCATATATGCTTTACAAAAACGCACACAATTAAAAGTACGCTTCCACTACTGGATGCTGATTGGTCAATAGAGCCTGTCAGTCATGCTAAAATAGATTATATACTAACAGCTATATCAACAAATACAAATAGATGTCATAACCGTTTTATAAATGCAAAAAACTGAGAGTATATGAAATCTGAGAGTCTGAGATCTGAGATCATCTGAGAGTATATCAAAAATATAGTACAGCTTCCTGGTCTTACATTTCAAGAGCTGATATGCCTTGTGAAAAAGAAGTGCACTTAAAGGGATAGTTCTCCCAAAATAATTAATTATTCACACTTGTTGTTCCAAACCCGTAAGACTTGTGTTAATTTTTGGAAAACAAATGAAGATTTTTTTTTATGAAATATGAGATCTTTCTTTCCCTCCATTGACAGCTAAGCAACTACCAAACTGACGCTTCAAAAAGTTCATAAATAGATCGTAAAACTAAAGGCCATTGCACACCGAGTCCGAAATTCGCAAACGAAATTTTCGCACGTTAAAAAAAAAATTCGACCTTACGTTATGTCAATCACGCTTGCACACCGCCTCCGAAACTTTCGTCCGTCATAAAATTAATCGGATCGGGTTCGATTTTCTGCGTTTTTCGCATCCAGAGCCAGCATTTTGAGAGGTCTTTTGACAATTCAGGGCCGGGGGGAGCTCGTCCTCAAATCATTGCACATATGCGCCGTGCTTTCAGTTTCGGTTTTCAATTCGATCAAGTGTTTATGTTCTCTTCTCTATATTGGATTATGAAATTAATAAACCTCCCCTTTCAATCAGATTGAAATTTAGGATCGAATAAGGTGTGATTGAGCAGCCAATTCGATAACGTATTATTTGGGCACAATATATACACAATATACAATAACAGCCTAGCTGTTCTGCAGCGCTTTCACCGGGCCGCGCACCCTGCCAGTCTCCATTCAGAATCGATTGGTTCACGGAAATTGGTGGTCTTGTTGTTAATATGTGGCTCCAGAATCGCTAGCAAAGCATTAAACTGTCCCACTGACATTCTGAGGTAAATTTTGAATCGATCAGGATAAATTCGCAACTCCTTGATTAGGTACATGGAACTCTCCTTCCTCTCGGTGCAATTTCAGGATGGATGGACGTAATATTTTCTCTTTTTTCTCTTTTCAATAAGAGAGAGGGCAACAAAATCATCCTCACTGCTTGACGAATCCATTTGGTATTTTTGCGTTTTTTCCTGCAAAGGTTTTATAAATACGCAACGGACTCAGTGTGCAAGGTTTCTATGCGTGACGAATTTTTAGGCTGACGAACACGAAAATATGCATACGAAAATTTCGTACTCAGTGTGCAATGGCCTTAATCCATATGAATTGAGTGGTTTAGTCCAAATTTTCTGAAGAGACTTGATCGCTTTATATGAACAACATATTGAATTTAGCCTTTTATTCACATTTAAACATTGATCAGCAATCATAAACAGAAGCTCAAACGTGCTGCGTAACACGAGAATGAACCTCATTGGTTCTCGCATGTCATGTGAACATGTCTGAGCGTCTGTTTACCACCGCTGAGTTGGTTATATGCTTATATGCAGGGTGTGATTTGAGAAAAAACAGAGGGGGAGATATTTTGAAACATTTTTATTCATAAAAATTAGGGCTGTCAGTTAAACGCGTTATTAACGGCATTAACGCAAACCCATTTTAACGGCGTCAATTTTTTAATCACGCGATTAACGCAAACTTTGTACTTTTCTTGCTTTCATGCTTTTGCAGGTTGTGGCATGCGCGCACTGCGCTATGAAACCCATTCATTTCAATGGCTTGAGCAGCGCGAGTACGTTTTGTTGCTTCGTCGACCAAAACGCAAGCGGATCTAGCTAGACTGCAAACAAAACAACAGGCAAGCCGCACAAACTCGTTTGGGCTTGCGAGCCGGCAAAATAGTTGGTTAACGTTACGTCTTGAATGGATGACGAGATGGATGCCAATAAGATACTGATCACTGAATTTTCAAAGAATTGTATTATTATAGTTTTAAGTATTATTGTTTTTTTCATTGTTGTTTTATAAATGCTCTATGACAATTGTTCAAAAAATGTTCAATCAAAACATCGCCTTTTTTGTTTTGTTTTTTGTCGACTAATCGTTGCGCGGGACAAGAATATGGTCGACTAAGGATTTCTTTGGTTGACTACAGCCCTAGATTACAGAGAGACTGCGGCAGCAACTGTAGAGCCAGACAAAGTAGCGCATTTAAAAAAAATTACTTTAATCAAACCACGGACCAGTGAAGTTTTGTGATCTGTCTCGCCACTAGTGTAGTAGCACTGATCACTTTGAGGGGGGAGTATAACTTAATTATTAAAAATAACTTAATTATTTTTATCCCCACCGGGTATAAAAATAATTAAGCAGAGGCAGGGATACTCTGACCAGAAAAGAAGAATGTGAATAAAAGCCTAAATTAAATCCGTTCATTATATAATGTGAATGTGTCTCTTCAGAATTTTTTTACTAAACCGCTCAATTCATATGGATTAGATTTATGATCTCTTTATGAACTTTTTAAAGCGTCAAATTGATAGTTGCGTAGCTGTCAATGGAGGGACAGAAATCACTCATATTTCATTAAAAAGATCTTCATTTGTGTTCTGAAAATTATCGAAAGTCTTACGGGTTTGGAACGACATGAGGGTGAGTAACTAATGACAGAATATTCATTTTTGGATGAACTAACCCCATATTCTTTTAAAATAAAATATTTGTGTTATAATTCCTCTATTAAAAGTATGCTAAAGTGCACTTCTTTTTCATAAGTAGAGCTAAACCGATATATCGGCCGGCCGATATTAGGCATTTTCCATAATATCGGTATCGGCAGTTATAATGGCCGATAAATGAATATTTAAAAATTAAAATAAAAATGGACGAAACATGCTTCAATCATCTCTCCTTGGCCTGTTATATTGAAAATGTATGTTTTACAATTTGCAGTATGATGTTATCTATTGCTAAATTATAGCTCATCATAGACTAGCTAACCACAAAGCTAGCTAATGCCACTATCATCAGTGGAAGACCGCTAACGTTAACATTAATGAGCTTGGAAACCACAATGAACTTTTTCTGCCAAAATAAAGTAATGATTACTGTATTTATAACTAGCATATCTCTAGTTACAGTCCCTGCATTGTAAAATGTAAGTTATACTTGCGAGGAGTGAACATTTAGACATAGAGAAAAAGTATCAAACGTATCTTGTGCAGAAAAGTTAGCTTTTCTTTTACACGTGTGTGAAATTCAACAATATTTAATGAAAAAAAAATATCGGCCGAAATATCGGAATATCGGATTTTAAAACCCAAAAATATTTGTATCGGTATCGGACTTCAGAATCCTTTATCGGTCGGGCACTATTCACAAGCGTATAAAAAAAGGGACATTGCAGTTCAGAAAGTATTTTTGGATACATCTATGCAAGACAAGTGTAATGTCTGACCAGGCATGTAAAGTCTTTTCCCATGCGGAAAAAAAAAGCTTATTTGATCCGATGAGTCATTTATCTTGGTGGCTTAGTAAATATGATGACAGGCTTTAAGTTAGAACAGATAGACTTTGCAAGGAAACGCAAACTGTTACAAGACAACATTTGAGTGAAACAGAGATGAGAGAAAGAAAAAGGCCGTGGTTCAAAACAGCATGAGTGTGATATCAGCGATAATAAACAGCCCACAGGCTGTTCTCTTCCATTGAATTCATATCTGACCATTTATTTTCATCAGGACACCGAAAACGAAAATGCCTGAGCTAAATTTGTTGATTTGCACCAGCCTCTGGATGCGAGGTGTATAGATCGAAAAAAAAGCTATTACCATTTCAAGCCTTTTGCTGGCAAACAGGGATGAAGGGAGCGGCGCTTGGCCTGTCCATCAATTATTCAAGGACATCAAGTCACAGAGATGTAAATACACTGCCTGCATTCCCTTAAATATTTCAACAATGCACTGCATTGCTGCAGAACACAAGGCCAGAGCCTTAGGTAACCTCCTGGGCATTTTACAACTGATACGGACACACGAAACTGTACAATGTGTTTACTTGCGTCCCAATAATGCATCCCGCTGAACTTTTCTTCTAAAGGTGAAGTATGTAATTTAGGGCTGTCAAACGATTAATCGCGATTAATCGCATCCAAAATAAAAGTTTGTGTTTACATAATATATGTGGGCGCACTGTGTATAATTATTTTGTATAAATATAAGTACACACACATGCATGTATATTTAAGAAAAAAATATTATTTATATATAAAATATTTATATTTATATATAATATAAATTCTATATAAATCTATATACAGTATATACAAGAAAATATTTCTTAAACATATACAAGCATGTGTGTGTATTTACATATTTAAAATAATTATACACAGTCCACCCACATATATTATGTAAACACAAACTTTTATTTTGGATGCGATTAATCGCGATTAATCGTTTGACAGCCCTAATGTAATTTAATGCAGAGCGAATCAAAACATTGCTTGTTTGCTTAGGCAGTCCAAACTTGGTGAAAGCTATTTTCATTCATATCAATGGCAGTTGCTCGGCTGGCGCATTTAGCATTACCAAACCGAAAACCTGCATGCTGCCTTCTCTTATCAAGGGGACTGATTGTTGATGAAACCACAAGAACGTGCCAATCAATTTTTTGCATTTTTTTATGCATAGAGAACTGAAAACACAGCTACTTTAAAGGTATACTCCACTTTTTTTTGGAAATAGGCTCATTTTACAACTCGCCCAGAGTTAAATAGTTGGGTTTTACCGTTTTTGAATCAATTCAGCCGATTTTCTGATATTTAGAAGAATATCAGTAACCAGACAGTTTCTGGTCTCATTGACTTCCATAGTATATATATTTTTTCCTACTATGGAAGTCAATGAGACCAGAAACTGGTTACTGGTCTGGTTACTGATATTCTTCTAAATATCAGAAAATCCTCTGAATGCATTCAAAAACGGTAAAACTCAACTGTTTAACTCTGAGGGAGTTGTAAAATGAGCCTATTTCCAAAAAAGTGGAGTATCCCTTTAAAAAAATAAATGTTATTAAATTAAAAATGTGTTTCTTATTATTAAACCAATTTTTTAAAATAAATAATATTAAAATTATTTTTTACAGTAGTGGCAAAAAGTGATGTCCGGACTAAGAAAACTGACATCTTCACCCTTTATTCAAATATTACTTAAATTCTTTAAATTTAAAGCATATTGAGTAGTTGAGCTTGGAGTCAATCATTTTTGGCCAGGCTGTCATACAAAAAAATTATAAACACATGTAAAAACAAGAGAGAACCAACAAAATATTAATATCTGATTATGTTGCAGTTAATATATGCTTTCACATTTTATTTTGTCGATATTCTGATCATATTTTTTTTTTCCGCGAACATTTTACCATTTCCAAACTACATCAATCTTAATAACTATTATTCATTTTGTATAATCATTAATAAGTGATATCATTTTGGAATTTCTAGTATTGCATCCTTCTCATGGGCATTTAATAATTTATGACATTTCAATGCGAGTTAAATCTCTTTTTTGGCCCATTTTACCAGTAAAAGAAAACCTGTTTAATAATTATGCACATCTGAATATAAGGCGTTTAAATAAATAAAACTTGTAAATAAATAAAAACTTGTATAAATAAATGATTATATACAAAATTAATCAAATTGCTCTAGTTTGGAATTGGTAAAATGTCCTTGGAAAAAAATTAGGGCTGTCAAACGATTAATCGCGATTAATCGCATTCAAAATAAAAGTTTATGTTTACATAATATATGTGGGTGCACTGTGTATAATTATTTTATATATATATATATATATATATATATATATAAACACACATGCTTGTATTTATTTAATAAATATTTTCATGTATATACTGTATATAGATTTATATATAATTTATATCATATATAAATATAAATATTATATATATATAAATAATATTTTTTTTCTTAAATATACATGCACGTGTGTGCATTTATATATATATACAAAATAATTATACACAGTGCACCCACATATATTATGTAAACACAAACTTTTATTTTGGGTGTGATTAATCGCGATTAATCGTTTGAAAGCCCTAAAAAAAAGATATGATCAGAATATCGACTTGCATCATAATTATGCACACACTGTATTTTTTCCCAAATAAATACCTGCTAAAACAAGTTTATTTAGCTTTTCCTTCATATTTAAACGTATTTTAAATATTTTCATAATTTAACTGAACTTATAAGGTCACAATATATATATATACATATATATATATATATATATATATATATATATATATATATATATATATATATATATATATATATATATATATATATATATATATATATTCCCTCAGAACATCACTTTTGGCCCATACTGTATTTTTGCATTTAATCTATGTATGGAAAGTGGCAAAATGAGACCTTATTTATTAGGGATGGTGAATAAAAAATTTGAGATAGCTGAAGTCACAACATTACTAAACATTAACACCATCACCAACAGCAGCAAAGGACATCGAAGCTAGTCACCGATCAAAGCAGCGAAAAGTAGCCATTTAGCAAACCTATCATGTCAAATCAGTGAAAGACATTAGATTCAGAATAAATAAGAGCAGTGAAACAGGCTTTCTTAGAGTGGTCCCCTACAGATATTACCATTAATGTTCAACCGTGAGGTATAACTAAGTCAGAAAATCAAATGTGCATGCCTATTTTATAGAGACTGAGATAAAAGTTGTCCTATCTAAGTAATATGTGAATCATTAAGTGAACATCTCAGACTATACCAATAAGGGACCATTCAAAAAATATCGCCTTCTTGGTTTGGGGGAGTCGGTCATTTACCATTATCATTGCTATAGTTCATCAGCATGCCACAAAAGACAGTCAAGAGCTTCCCGGTGGCCGGGTCAGTGCTTTGGGCCAGAGACTTAATGTGCTCGGCAACTATCTGAGCACCACCCGCTGCGTCAACTGCACTTCTGCCCTCATCTGCAAAACAAAGAGGTCACATAAAAAAAGAAATAAACAATAAAAAAAGGCAACAAATGACACAAAGAAACAGCAACCTGAAACACAAATGACAGAGAAGAGGGCGTTAAAGGAATAGTTCATGTCATCCCGAACTATTCAAATGATTCAGAATCACAGAATTTCCCTTTTTGGGTGAACGATTCCTTTAATGGAGAGACAGAATGGGATCCATGGATGTATCCGTATGGAATGTAATATGACAACTGATAATGTTTCTTGGAGAACACAAGAAAATGACAACTTTGGGATAAAAGAACCGCAAATGAGATCAAAAAGTGTCTGCGGAAATTACACCAGCACAGGATTTGTTTAAAGCTGTAAAGTTGAGTCGCAGACATGACTAAAGGCAAACCAGAGTCCAGAGACCAGAAGTGCAGAAGAAGCACAGCAAAATCCAGACTTAAACACTCAGGAAGGTGTTAAAAGATCCACAGAGACACCGAGGTTCAGCGGAGTTGAAAGAAGCCATTTTTTTTCCTACTATGTTAGTCAATGGGTGCCGTCAACTGTCTGGTTCCTAACATTCTTCAAAATATGAAGAGTTTGGTTCCAAAACGCTATAAATCCATTTTGATGAATTTGAGTAAAACTGTGTTTTCTTTAGCAAGAAAATGGGAAGATGAAAAACACTATTTTCAGTTTCAAATTTTCACATAGCATTTGTAGGTTATAATATCAATAAAAAATTAAATCCATGTTTTGATTTTCAAAGATTTATTATAAAAACAGATTATTTTTCCCCAAAATGCAATAAATCCATTAACTTAGATTTTTCAAAAGGCAATTAATCAAAAAACTTTTATACACATTGAATTTCTTGTGTAATCCTATAAATCCATTGCTTTAATATAACAATATTCTGTAACACTTTAAGGGTGCAGGTCATGAATTACCATGAATTCACGGACAAAATGAATCATGCATGAATTATGCATTCATTCATTCATTATTTTCATTAGGAACTAACAACATTTTTTTTAACAGTTCAACGTTTTTCATTCATGACTTCATGGATGAACAACATCTTAATTAAAACATTAACTAAGATGAGCACATCATCATGAATTATGATTTATTAAGCATGATCTATCGTTACTTCTGCATATCGCTGTTGTCAACCTTGGGATGTCGCCGCTGAGCTTTTTTTGACGGCGATCAGCTGTAAAATGGCTTGGTCCTGCTCGGTTTTCGTTGACTTTGAATAAAACAACGGAAAGTTTTTCAAAAGATCCCTGGGGTCAGTGTGCCAGCGTGATAGAAGTTTGATGCTGTCGCGTGAGAACAAGCAACAGCCGGCATTTCCGTCACTATTTACATTGCGTGAATGGTGCGTTGTGATCGGTTAAGCGGATATGTTGCGTTTTGCAGAAAAGGGAGACTGGCGTTTGTCGCGGTTTGGAAAGAAAGGGAGAAAACATTACATAATAACACGGCGGATATCGCATTTTACGTCAAATTAAACATTGTTTTGTATCTGGTCGGTATTGAAAAGTCCGATTTTTGCAGTAACTCATTTTTTTTAAAAATGGCGTATATCGCGTTTTGGAACCAAACTCTTCATATCTTCTTTTGCGTTCAACAGAAGAAAGAAACTCGTACAGGTTTAGAACAACTTGAGGGTGAGTTGCCAAACACCAACAAAATTTTAATTTTTGGGTAAACTATCCTTTTAATTTAAAGTCCCTTGTAAAGGCAATTCTAAAAAAAATTCTAAACCGATTATAAATGTTAGAAATGTATTGCTAAAACCAGCCTGTTCTCATCCTTTAGCGTCACATAGAACGCTATATGACAAAACGGCGCTATACTATGCACATGGCACCCTTTATCGTTAATATAACACGCGAACCCAAGTCGTCATAAATCCTTTAGCGTAATATGAGACTACCCTACCCCACACCTAAACCTACCCATCACAACGCGTGTTATATTAACGATAACGGGTGCCACGTGCGTAGTATAGCGCTGTTTTGTCATATAGCGTTCTATATGACGCTAAAGGATGAGAATGCGTTGGCTAAAACATATTACAAAGACTGTGAACTGTAAAGTACTGAACTGTGGAGTTAGAGCGTTAAACGATTTTTCACCATTGCTATTTTCCGGAATTTTTGGGCGGGGCTAAAACAGGGGCTCGAAGACGCACTGGAACCCCTGAGCTCGTGGACACGCCCCTACTTGATGACGCACTGAGGCTGGCTCCTCACCTAACAATAGAGTACAAACGCATCAGTTCGACGCACAATCGCGAGTTACTGTCAGTACTATTAGTAACTACAGCCTGAGCCCGTCTAACAGAGAGCCTTGGCACTTCCTATTAGCCCCATTGTTTATCATCTTGGTTGCAGTTCCAATAGAATTCCACTGGAGGTGATCACGGGCGAGTGCAGAATGAATGGGAGTCTATGGGGCTAAACGGCTAAATGTGTCTCTTTCACCTGCTTGTCGTTATATCAACATAGATTTTATTGTTGATTCTGCAAGTTCAATATAGATTATAGGCCAAAAGTCGAATGAACGAGTACTTATGTCCTTTTGATTTGTTACAGGTTTGGCCGTTGATGGCCGGAACGTGCTAGCATTCTGCTATTGTGTGACGTCATAACATTTTTGAACGGATTTTTAGAACTTAAAAATGCAATTTTCAGCTGAGTGTATTATCTTAGCCCTCCCTTTTGAATGCAACCTTCAAATTACTTGGCAAAAAAATACATCCTGAGAAAAGTGGATTTCTGGGGGTCAAACCCCATAGACTCCCATTCATTCTGCACTCAACCGCAGCACCCCCGCATGGACAAGACGTGTTACTGCAGCCAGTCCAGAAACCGGAAATAACCAGCCAGTGCCAATTCTCTTCAATTAGACATTCTCTGCTACAGCCTACAGTTTGCTAGCTAGCTATGCCTTCGACACGCAAATGCGTAGGCTACTATCTGGATGCGATCATGTACAAAACAGATCGGTGTCTTTATTTAAATTTCCTAAAAACGATCACATCAAGAAGAGGTGGATTAATTTTGTGAAGAGCCACCTTGATGAAGAGCTGAGGATCACCGCCAACACCCGCCTCTGTAGTGATCATTTTACAAGGGATATTTTTATAAACTTTCGTCAGAGACAACTGGGATTTACTTATAATCCTCTGTTACTAGTGAACGGGGCCGAAACAACTAGCTCCCGCCTCAGCCTTTCGTCCTCCTGTCCCGAAAGCAGTATCACCTAATACCACCGTTGACAGTAGAGCCAGACCGATATATCGGCCGATATTAGGCATTTTCCAAAATATCGGTATCGGCAGTTATAATGGCCGATAAATGAAGATTTAAAAATTAAATAAAAACGGACGAAACACGCTTCAATCATCTCTCCTTGGCCTGTTATATTGAACTTGTATGTTTTACAATTTGCAGTATGATGTTATCTATTGCTAAATTATGGCTCATCATAGACTAGCTAACCACAAAGCAAGCTAATGCCACTATCATCAGTGGAAGACCGCTAACGTTAACATTAATGAGCTTGGAAACCACAATGAACTTTTTCTGCCTAAATAAAGAAATGATTACTGTATTTATAACTAGCATATCTCTAGTTAAATGTAAGTACTTGCGAGGAGTGAACATTTAGACATAGAGAAAAAGTATCAAACGTATCTTGTGCAGAAAAGTTAGCTTTTCTTTTACATGCGTGTGAAATCCAACAATATTTAATAAAAAAAAAAAAATATCGGCCGATATATCGGAATATCGGATTTTAAAACCCAAAAATATTGTATCGGTATCGGCCTTCAAAATCGGTCGGGCTCTAGTCGACAGCTTTCCCGCTAATGGGCGTGGTTTCAGTGCAGCCAGTGGACACGCCCCCAGCGTTTGAGACCAGAGAATACTGCTCATGTTTTCAAGATTTTAATAGCTTACATTTTGTATTTGCCGGCTTTTTGATTATTCAAATTTGGCTGGGTGGCTAATAACACATTTTTCTGTGGTGTGACAAACTCAGAACAAAAACATAATTTTGACTTTACAGGGACTTTAAGTGTATTTGTCTGTCTCCTCTCCCAACTTTCTGTGTTTCTTGGGATAATCTTTTTCCTGGACAGAGTTAAAATTTTCGGGTGAACTATCCCTGTAACACGGACACCTTAAAATAAACTCCTACCCTACACAACAATGACCTACTTTACAACACCATTTGACTACATACACTAAAAGTGATTTATGAGTTATGAATCTGCAGTTCAATCCCATATACAGTACGTTCACCCCATATTTAGTCATACTTCTCACAGAAGCAAAATACTGTCCTATACACCAGTGATTTATATTCATGCAATCATGTATAGCTAGGTTTTCCAGTAAACTCTGTGAACAGATGACCGTATTTGTGTGTCAGATATGAGTCAGCTCAGTTGGTATGAACAATCTTTCAGGTTTGTTTACACTGGTGCTTGCCCACGCAAAGTCTACGACGACTGCCTACTATCACACAATTCAGGAAGAGAGATAAAAAGGGTGAGAAAGTGATTTAAATGCAACAAAACGAAGTAAAAGAACAGAATATGGAAAACAAACCCGTCGAAAGATTTCCAAACGGCGTATAATATTGGTTTTGGGATGCGGTGTGGGGAAAAAGATACTACTGCGTGGGGTTTGCAAGTCAATGAAGTCCTTGAGTGAAATGCATGACTGTCCGTTGACGTGTGTCATCTTTATCAAAGAGTCAGGGTCATCGGGGATCAAGATCAGCTGCGCCGTCAATCAGCTTCACCATTAAAACCATCTGTGTCCATTTGCCAAG
This sequence comes from Cyprinella venusta, assembly GCA_038021265.1. Taxonomy (NCBI): domain Eukaryota; kingdom Metazoa; phylum Chordata; class Actinopteri; order Cypriniformes; family Leuciscidae; genus Cyprinella; species Cyprinella venusta. The sequence continues at coordinate 7,439,683 of CM075864.1, read as the reverse complement.
GGGATATTAATGCAATCTCATGTTTGTCTTTTTATTGGTAACTACATAAATAATGGGAAATGTAACCGTTATTATAACTTAATCTTTACTAAATTGCTAGTAATTCATATTAAATCATTTTTAATTAGAGGACATTTGCAGTTTAACTAGCTTGATCTCTATAAATGTACCAATATCATAGACTAAGCAAGTTTCCCAATCTTTTTGTTATTTAACCCCAAAGACATCGCTTTTATCAAAACTAAGGTGGAAATGTTTTATTTTACCTCATATTCTACTAAATTTCATTTAATCATAATTACAACTACACGATTCATCATTAAAAGACTGCGATCTCCTTCCTATGCCTATAAACATTAGGTATGAAACAGCTTCACAGTCACACACAGTATCATTATTTCTGTCTAACAAATGTTCAGATTATCACAGACGTACTGGGATAAATGTTTATAGTTCAGATATAAACACTGATGTCTACGGAAACAATCGAAATCACCTTTTGAAAGTAACTTGGAGCTTCAAATTACGATTGTATCAATTACATTAAGTGACTGTTAAAAATGTATTTGTCATTGAATCATTCATTCAAGAGGTTCATTCAAAAACACAGATTCATTCAGTAATGAAACAAGTATTTACGAGTGAGTCACTGAATAATTAATTCAAGAGGTTCATTCAAAAACATCCAGTAATGAAACTGAGTCATTCATTCATTCATCAATCGTTCCTTCGAAAACACAGATTCATCCAAGTAATGAAAGAAGTATTTATGAGCATGTCACTGAATCATTCATTCATCAATCGTTCATTCAAAAATACAGATTCATCCAGTAATGAAACAAGAAGTATTTACGAGTGAGTCACTGAATCATTCATTCATTCAAGAGGTTCATTCAAAAACACAAATTCATCCAGTAATGAAACAAGAAGTATTTACGAGTGAGTCACTGAATCATTCATTCATTCAAGACAGGTTCATTCAAAAACACTGATTCATCCAGTAATGAAACAAGAAGTATTTATGAATGAGTCACTGAATCATTCATCAATCGTTCATTTAAAAACACAGATTCACCGAGTAATGAAACACGAAGTATTTATGAGTGAGTCATTCATCAATCGTTCAGTCAAAAACACATTTATCCAGTAATAAAACAAAAAGTATTTATGAGTGAGTCATTCATCAATCATTCATTCAAAAACAAAGATTCATCCAGTAATGAAACAAGAAGTATTTATGAGTGAGTCACTGAATCATTCATTCATCAATCGTTCATTCAAAGACACAGATTCATCCAGTAATGAAACAAGAAGTATTTATGAGTGAGTCATTCATCAATCGTTCATTCAAAAACAAAGATTCATCCAGTAATGAAACAAGAAGTATTTATGAGTGAGTCACTGAATCATTCATTCAAACCGATTTAAAAAAAAATATTCATTCAAAGTAATTAAACATTATAAATAGACTGCAGCGATTAACATTTTGTCAGAACTTTTAGTAAATTACATTATTTTATTAAGTTCGTATTAAGAATCGTGACCTCTATTTGAAAAAAAAAAAAATTGTGATTCTCAATTCGCCCAGGTTCGTGCAGCTCTAATCATAATCATGACTGAAGATGCCAATATCAGAAATTATTCATATTTAAACTAAAATATTTATAACTAATATATTCTATATAATATAGCGTCTATATAACTAGTATATTTCCTTTTCCTTAAATGAATCACCCAAGTTTGTTTGACCTGATGTTTATAACTCTCAAACCAGATGGGAGGTTTAATAAAAGTTAATAAAAGTTGCACTCTTTGTATTGTAGGCATAAAAGTCAAATTTATGAGATACAAAGCCATTATTTTAAAAAGTCAAATTTCTGAGATACTAAGCCATAATTTAAAAAAGTCAAAATTCTGAACTACTAAGCCATAATTTAAAAAAAGTCACAATTATGAGATACTAAGCCATAATTTAAAAAAGTCAAAATTCTGAGATACTAAGCCATAATTTTAAAAAAGTCACAATTATGAGATACTAAGCCATAATTTTAAAAAGTCAAAATTATGAGATACTAAGCCATAATTTTAAAAAGTCAAAATTATGAGATACTAATGGCGGGCGTACACGGTGCGATTTTTTGCTGTTTTACGAGTGCGCAGAGGATTTTTTTTTCACTTGGGAGAAATCGGGTGGAAATCGGTTGTGCTCGCATGTTGCAGCTAGTGTCGTGTGCTAGGAATATACGAGCCGAATCGAGAACCTTTCAACCACACGATAATTTTTAAACATGTCTAAAAAGTTCGGGAGCTGTCGGCTTGAATTCGTGAGGTGTGTGCGGTTGAATGAGCCGAATTATTATGCACAATGCTGCTGCAAATGCAAGAAAATGTAGCCAACATTAAATAAATAGATTTTCGTCAGGTTAAATACTGATAATTAATCACTCAAACCCCTTTATCTAAAACTAAGCCGCCGGACTCATGCGTCCTCCATGTTTGCAGGTTTTTAACACGTTTTACTCGTGTTTGTAGTTCTAACCAAATCCTCGTCCAACGTGTGATGGGTTGTGGGCAATATTAGCTGTTAAAGTGCGCATCGATCTGCACTTCGGATTCTGAACGTAAATATAGATTATCAGTGTATCTTTGAAACACTCATTTTAACATACTACGATATGGGACGTAGTTCTATTTTCAAATACTATTTAGGACGGATAGTAATAATAATAATAACTTTATTTTATATAGTGCCTTTAAAAGTAGTTTCAAAGCACTTTACATAAAAAAATAATAATAATGGAAGTAGTAATGTGAATTAGTACACACCGCATAATTTACTACTTGCTGATTGGTTACAGGTGGTGTTGGGGAGGGACATTATCGTTCTAGAGAGCATTTGATTGGAGAAAATTCTGTGGAGAGCAGGATGAGTCAGCAATATTTTCAGGCTGTACATTTGAAATGTATTTTCCAGCTAAAAGGGAATTTGTCAGTTCAGAGGTACAGTATAATTCCACAAAGTAAAACTCTTTCATCCAACTGTTTTTTATTAAGATATGATTTATAGGTTTAAGTGCCTCCCGGATGGAAATAACTGGATTTAGTCATTAAATCTGCAGAAAAATGACTGCTTCCTCATGTTTTCATCAGTCAAAATCACCAGGCCCAGCTGTGATCCTGAGAGCTGCTCGACTGACACCCTCAAACACACTCTTGGGAACAGCATCCTTTCAGTTTTTCATCCAGACAAAGCTCTTTTCCTTTCCCTAAACTCTATAAGTCCCAAAGGTTTAGGACTTCTACACATACAGGTCAATACGGTTCACACCACTGTACTGTTACGATTACAAAGCAAGCAAAAGGAGCAAGACACATTAAAGCCATGAATCATACTATCCAGTCTCCCTACAACAAAGAGCAAAAGTTGACATTAAGTTAGCAGTAAAGGGTTAGTTCACCCCAAAATGAAAATTCTGTTAGTAATTACTCACCCTCATGTTGTTACAACCCCATAAGACTTCATCTTCAGAACAGAAATTAAGATATTTTTGATTAAATCTGAGAGCTGGCTCCCTCCTCCATAGGCTTCTTAAGGGATCAAAATTGGCCGGCCCAAAAGTTTTTGAAAGACATTGTTAAAATTGTCCGAGTGATGTACAACACAACCGTTGCGCAGTTCCACTAGTTCCACAGTGAAATCTTGAGGCCATTAGGGCTGTCAACTTTAGTCGTTTAGTCGACTAATCAGTCGATGCCGTCTTGGTCAATTGACATTCTTATTGGTCGACCAGTTGCATTTTTTTACCAATAGAAAGATTTTTTAATGATTTACTCCTTGATATTTGTTCCTTTATAAGCAGTTATTTATTACTGTATTCTAAATAAAATTAGCCTTTGTTTTATTCCCAACTTTTAATGCTTTCATTTCGGCTATTTTTGTAACTGCACCACAGTTTAGGCACACACATTGAACACTCGGGAACCGCTCCTGTGGCCGGCTGCGCTGCTGCTCGCGCTCAGTAAGGGATGCTGTATTCATTCAGTTAGAACGCTGCTTGTTTTGGCTTTAGTCGAAAAAATGTCCAAGAAATCTAAATCTTTCGTCTGGCTGCACTTTAAAACAAAGGCGACAAGACTGTGGAGGGAGGCGACCGCGTTGCTCCATTATGAGCCCGCTCACCGCGCGCCTGCGTTTGAAATCGAACTTGAGCGCGCAAAAGACGTGAGCAGTCCCTTTAACGGCTTTATCATGCTGATTCAATAGATTGTGTTTTCTTAATATATTTTTGTTTTTATTTGTACACTTTACACATTTGAAAATAGCCTAAATAATGCAACAAAACGAAAATAAACCTATAAGTTATGCCTTCCAAAACACAGCCTATTATTATTCGGATTGTTTTTTAGGCTATTTTGTGCGTTTGTTTAAAACGCCTTGATCGGCTGGACAAAAGTTAACCCATAGCTTTGTAAGTAAAGAAGAATATAAAGCCTATAAACGAGATATTTTGTTAGGATTTTTTTATTATGTGGTAGATAGCAGTTATTTTTTTGTAGTGGTCAGGTGCGCGATTGTGACACCATAGACCTAGAACAGAGCTCCTCACTTTTTTTAGTTTAAAAAAAAAAATCACTTAATTTTCAAAGAATTGCATTATTATTATAGTTTAATTTATTTGTGATGTTTTTTCGTTGTTGTTTTATTAATGCTCTATGGCAATTGTTTAAAAAATGTCAATCAAAACAACGTTTTTTTTTTTTTTTAGTCGACTAATCGTTGCGCAGGACAAGACTTTGGTCGACTAAGGGCCCGTTCACATATCGCGTCTAAAAACGCATAGATAACACTAGGCGTGTGCGTTTTTACCTTTTTCCACAGAAGCGCTAGGGCGTTTGTGCTCCGGTGGCGTCTGTCGTTGCTAAGCAACCATCAGCCGCGCTCTTCGTTACAAGAAGGAAATTTCAGCAATGGATTTCCGCCACCGAAAAGCCCTTGCTGTAACTCTGTTACAAGATTTATTTAAAATAAGAAACGCCGCAGTGTTTGGGTGCACCCGATACTACAAAAACGCAATGATGAGCTGTTCCTCCAGCTCTCAGAATTAATTAAAAATATCTTAATTGTTTTCCGAAGATGAACGAAAGTCTTACGAGGTTGGAACAACATGAGAGTGAGTAATTACTGACAGAATTTTCATTTTGGGGTGAACTATCCCTTTAAGATATAGTTTCAATCATCAACCACTGCTAGTTCATCAATATGGCTCAAGTACAAAATAATTAACGATGGACTGTTACATTAATGATAATTAATTGTTAAAAGTGTGCATGAATTCAATGGTCTAAAGTCAATCAATCCACTCCTACCATATTCACGTATCATCTATGGGACGATAAGAATTTAGGAATGGTATAAGCTCTTGCTAACCATGTGCGAAATGACTGTGTGCAGGAAGAGTTTAGCCATGCATCTACAATCCATCTTCCTCATGTCACTCTTTTAGACAACTGCACCAGCAGTTCCCCTTCAAATCATCCAGGAGACAGGAAAATATCTCACTGTGGATGCACCGGGGCTTGGAACGGCTGAGGGAGCGATAATGGGCACTTACGGCTGTCGTAGCAGATGTTGCCGAGGGCCCGTCCCGTCTGGAGCAGAATTTCCTGGTCCTTACAGTTTAGCAGCTGAACCAGTGGAGGAATGAGCCCTGCTTCCACACACCGGCTTCTCATGAACTCTGCAGAGAACGGCAACAATTAAAGCTCAAGGAATCATTAACAGATAAATACTTACAGATTTAGAACCTAGCTCATATTTTTATACACTTTCTGTGCAATCAATGTCTGTGTCAACCAACCAAGTTCAATGCCTTTCTGCATTGACACAAAATCTCACCAGTAAATGTACAAGATTGCAAATTAAAATACTAAAATTCGGGGTTCATAATGGGGACAAGAAAAGAATTTTCTAACAATAAAATAAAAATCCTACTGGTTAAACATTTGAAAAGCTGGTAATTTCACTTGATCCAATAATAATTTTGATTAATTTTACTTGATCCTAGTATTCCTTTTTAGGATTTATGACTAGATGTTTATGGACATGGTAGCACGGAGTTAAATGCCTCAGTTTTCTTTTAGGTTACCTAAAGTACTGTGTAAATAAATCATGGTAATGCTTCCTTTTACAGTCCAGTTACCCATGCAAATACTATGTACTTCTTTTATTAACTACAATTACTGGGTAATAACTAGCACTAACCCTGAACCTACCCCTAAACCTACCCCTGTTCCATGTACTTACCTTATATTAGCCAGTACTTTCTAGGTAAGAACATGTAAGTACACTGTAAGTTCTGTACTGTAAAAGGAAGCGTTTCCAAAATCTTTTAGTACCACTGTATAAAACAATTCAATGCATATACTATTATAACATTTATTCATTTTCAAAATTAGCTTTTATTTTTGTAATTTAGGTTTAGTTAAAAAATGTTATAGTAATTTTGTTAGGTCTGTCTGTTTGCTATGTCATTGCATTTTTACTAGTTTTTATTAATTTATTTATTTTTAGTTATTTTAATTCAATTTTTGTCATTTTAGTACTTCTAATTAAACTAATTTTAATTTAGTTAGATGCCAAGGCAACATTTAGGCAAACAACAACAACATCATTTTTTATGTTTATTTAGTTAGTATGTAAATTTTGTTAATATTGTATTTTTAAAATATGTATGTGCAGTATTGTATAAATATGTATGTTGTTTTTGTATAATTTATAATACTGATTCTTCAGGTACATGGTGAAATAGGGTAGGCAAATATAAGCCTTGGCTTCAGCCTACTCCTTTTTTTTGGTTATTTCATTGTAAATCTACCAGAAAAAAAAAATAAACAAAAAATAAACAAATCAAAACAACAACAACAAACTTTATTTATAAAGTTTAAGATTGTTGTCTAGTATTAACATTTGATTTTATTTCAGATCATTTTTAAAGGAGAACTCCAGTCAAGTTTAACATTGAGCACATTTTTTGTACATTTGGAGTACTATCAGTACAGACAAAAACGACGTTGCCTATATAGTGTTTGTCTTTTTAAAATTCGCATCCTGTTGACTTCAATGGGGCAAGCTCTAAACCTGCTTTTAGCCTCTTAACATCCTTGATTTGACATTACAAGTGCACAGCCATGTGAGTGGTGTTATTAAGAGTGACCACGGTCAATCTGACTGCAGTAGATGTGAAAGATATGAATAAAAATGATGTTAATTGAGCCAGCTCACATACCTGTATTTACTTATTAATATCTTTCACATCTACTGCAGTCAGATTGACCGTGGTCACTCTTAATAACACCTCTGACATGGCGGTGCACTTGTAATGACAAATCAAGGATGTTGAGAGGCTAAAAGCAGGTTTAGAACTAGGGATGGGAATATAGAATCTTGCTTAAAAAACTGTATAGAGAGGCTTGTTTTATTTGTTGTTTGTTGATTTTCAATTATAAAACAAAATGTTTTCAGTGTGAGCATCAGTTCTTTTTGAGCACTTTCATAAATTTTTACCAAAACAGTGAAAATATTGATGATCGCGATTATTTTGGACACTGATATGAAATTTTCTACCGTCCCATCCCCATTTAGAACATGCCCCATTGAAGTCAACAGGGTGCGAATTTTAAAAAGACGATAACGCAGTGTAGGCAACATCGATTTTTGTTGTTTTTGTCTGTACTGACAGCACTACAAATGTACAAAAAAAATCACTCACATTTTCAAAAAATTTGAGATATTATGAACTAAAGAGATCCACAAAACAAATAGACATAAAAGATTTCATTCTCCGAATGTTTAAATGTTTGTAAGTGGTCAAATTTTTCCATCTAACAACTACATTTCATCAACATTTTATTTCATTTTTAATAATTTAGTTAACAATAACAACACAGGTACTATCCGATCAATGTGCAATACTGACACCGCAGTAAATCATACTGTAGCAAATGCATAATTTAAGTCTCTTAAATATGTCTTTCCTAATAGAAAGTGCTGGAGACATCAGTGGATGAAACACAGATGTTCCCAGAGGAATCGTGACAGCTGAATGCCAGCAAGAGCTGCCAGAGATCTGGAACGCCAGCAAGCCACTGTCATTAGCTACCTAGCAAACTGCTAAAAGGCCATTCATTATTTTAACCTTTTTATCTCAGGCACTCTCCATACACTTCCAAAGCCCAGCTCTATCTGTCTGAAGAAACACTCGTGTAATTAGACTAAGAGCTTTAGGTGAAGAAGAACATGGTCAGGTTGATGTGCAAGAGCTGTAATTACAAAGCTAAAAGCCTCTTTTAGAAAAGAAATTTGGGAAATATTTAATAATTGCTGGTTTTCACCAGGCTTTTTTTAATTTATTTATTTTTTAATATACCAAATCAGAGCCTGGTAATATTTAAAGAAAGATATTAAAAATTAAGTACTGGTCCTTTAAAACATTCAACAGAAAGACTAATTATGCTGATCAAAGAACAAAGAATAACAGTGCACTGGTGTGCTCTCACAATAAATTTAATTGCAACAATAAATTTGATTTGCTGTTGCGCATAAATAAGGTAACTTATCTGTTGACGAACGACTGGCTCTTTCAAACGGCCATCCACTGAGAATAATGTTGGTAAAACTTGCAAATGGTGCAATCATAAAAGCACAACACATATTAAATATTATAAATAATGTTGTTATGATATTATATAGCTAAATAAATAAAAACAACGATCAGATGTGCTTGAGAAGTGCGAAAAACCTCAGTGGTCAAGTATGGTTGAGCTTTCGTTGACCATATTTGATGATCTCGATGCATGTGCTTTAAGAATGAAATATTTTTATTAAATAAAATGATTATTTCTCTTTGGTAGACTTGGATTAAACCGCTCGATTCATAAGGATTACTTTTGCGATGTCTTTATGTCTGTACATTTTGAAGCTTGAATATGTTGTTTACCAAGACTTTCAAAGTGCTAATACAAAGTGCTAATCACAGCTTTTTGATACATAATGGTTACCGTAGAGGCAACGCGCATTTGAAAAAGGGAGGCGCTGGAGAGCACAATTCGTTTGAATGCAAAATACATTTTCACCGCTAGATGGCAGCAATTCCTACACATGGTCCCTTTAAGTGTTTACTGCAGGAAAAGTGATTTATTTTCTCCTATAGTGCTACATATCTCATAAATAATTGAAATCTGTTTGGTTTGTCTGTTTTGAGATGGACTGGTTCTGCTGGACTGATCTTATAGCTTACATGTGAGGCTATCATCTCCTTCACACTACCAACAGCAGTAATACTGACACGCCTGAACGGCCACAGGCTCGACTGCAGCAGGGAGGACGATCAGAACAGCAGAGACAAACAAACAGACCTATGAGGGGGAAAAGCATATTTAAAAATGCTATTAAACAGGTTTCTATTAAGAATGATATTGCAGACTAGTACTAAGGCCAATGAAAATGAAGGCAGAATATTAAGGCTCTGCCTTTTCTCATTTAAAAACAATACTGTTATTTTAGTATAGTTGACAATTGTATTAATATTTTGAATTAGTTTTTATTTTTATATTTTCCATTTTCTTTGTCTTATTTTAATTAAAGTTGTAGTAGTTTTGTTGTGTTTATCATTTTTATTAGTTTTTGTTGTTGTTTAGTTGTCTATACAGTTATTTTTAATTTTTTTGTTTTGGTTATTTTAGTATATCATATTTAAAACCAGAAATGTTGCCTTGGTAAATAGTTGAAACAAAATAAGTTTAAGTAGCTGTTTTTTTTTTGTTTGTTTGTTTTTGTTTTTTTGTTGTTGTTGTTTTTTTCATGAAAATGTTTTCTTTATGGTTTTGGTTATAATTAACGATTATAATAACCCTAAACGGGTCACCTCATGGGGACTGCCATGTTGAGCTCACATGATCAGCTTAATTCTACTAATTGTATATGTGTATATATCTGGACCACAAAACCAGTCACAAGTCGCACAGGTATATTGGTTTACATTCTATGGGTCAAAATTATAAATTTTTCTTTTATGCCAAAAATCATTAGGATATTAAGTAAAGATCATGTTCAATGAAGATATTAAACGCATTTGCAGTTGCACAGCCGTGTATATATCTATGCTGCATATATCTATGCCGTCTGGCTCGCTCATAGGCTGTGCTGCGGCAACTGCACATCCAATGGCGTGGTCGCCAAAGGGGGCGCCAAGTCCGCGAATTTTTCCATTATAGCTGGTCTTCGTTCATTCATAGTCTGTCTGACTTATATATTAGAAGCTATGTGTGTGTCATGGATTTGCACTGAATTGATTCTCAAAAATCGGAACAAAGTGCGTATCAGTTCAATACAAAACAAGAATTTTATGTGTCAAATACGGAACAATTCCATATTATACGGTACGGTTGGCAACCCTAGGTTCAGGGTCGCATATGGGCAATATTAAAATATTAATTGTCCACTTACTTTTAGTGTATCTCTACAATGACATCGTTAAAGCTACACTGTGTGATTTTTACCCCCATCTAGTGGTGAAAAGGTATATGACCATCCAATGAATATTAGTTTCTGCTCCTCTCAATTCCGATTTCGTTTTAACTCCTACTGTGGCCAATGTAGTCCAAGATTAACATGGCTTCCAGTTCGACCTCGTCCATGAGTGTTAACTCAAACGTAAACGCGAAAGGCGAAGCTTGAATTAACGGGTATGTCCCTCTTTGGCTAATGTACTTTCAAGATGGAGGGGCAACATGGCGACCGACATTAGAACCCCTTACCCGTATGTATTTTCAATGGCATATTATACACTCGCGAGAATACTTTATTACTTGAACGAAATAAATATACATTAATGAGCACATATATTTTTGAAAGAACTAAGTGTTTTTAGCTAAGAATAAACCAAAAGAGTTACACGGTGTAGCTTTAAGTGAAACATTTAGCGTGACGCTGGTGTCAGTAATCAAAGAAGAGCAACGACTGATGAAGTAGCACTTACCATTTTTGGCCACCTCTGCAATGATGTTGGCTACTTTTGGCGTACATGAGTTCTGCACAGACAGAAGAGCGGGCATCATGGCAAGAACACCCATCTCCTGGACCTTTTCACTAGTCTCAACATCTGAAAACAGAGTGAGGAACATCAGTGAATAATATGATACAATGAAATGACCTGACCTGATATTTCTGCAACGAAAATACATCTATAGACCCTTTTTTACAGACAGATTTGCAAAAAACTTTGTGAATCTAGTATTAGCACGAGTCGTGACACTGCAAGGTCCTTATCAACAAAATGGATTTTATTCAATCCTGCATCCTTGGATAACCTGAATATGATATATATAAGCCCTGAACTTAAGTTAAGGTTTCTTCCCTTCGCTTCTCAGTCATTCTTTATCTCGGCTATAAGTAAAGATAAAAATGAACAGTTATATAAAAGATATGCAGACTTACTATTGTGGGCCAAAGCTTTGAGCAGGCAGTCCAAGCAGCCCTCGACGCTGTCTGAAGCGCTGTCTGCCGACGAGAGCTTCAGCGTCTTCAGGGCTTCGCTTAGGTTATCTGCTGATGACAGGGAAATAAACAACAGCTTTATATCGCCAACAGTTTAGACCTGCAGAAAATTATGTAAAGATAAAATACTTGTGTTTATAAGGCAGTGTTCTCAAGGACCCCAAATCATTTAACTTCACAAGGCTTGTTAAAGAATTAAATTAAAAAAATTAAAGTGCCCTTATTATGCTTGTGCGAATATTACCTTTCATGCAGTGTGTAATACGGCTGTTTGTGAATGTAAAAGGTCTGCAAAGTTTAAAAGAAATAAAAGCGCACAAGAAATAAAGTTATTGTCGGATAGAGCCAGACCGATATATCGGCCGATATTACGCATTTTCCAAAATATCGGTATCGGCAGTTATCAGTTATAAATGAATTTTCAAAAATAAAATAAAAATGGACGAAACATGCTTCAATCATCTCTCCTTGGCCTGTTATATTGAAAACATATGTTTTAAAATTTGCAGATGTCATCTATTGCTAAATTATGGCTCATCATAGACTAGCTAACCACAAAGCTAGCTAATGCCACTATCAGTGGAAGACCGCTAACGTTAACATTAATGAGCTTGGAAACCACAATGAACTTTTTCTACCTAAATAAAGTAATGATTACTGTATTTATAACTAGCATATCTCTAGTTACAGTCAAGTTATACTTGCGAGGAGTGAACATTTAGACAGAGAAAAAGTATCAAACGTATCTTGTGCAGAAAACGTAGCTTTTCTTTTACACGTGTGTGAAATCCAACAATATTTAATAAAAAGAAATATCGGCCGATATATCGGAATATCGGATTTCAAAACCCAAAAATATTTGTATCGGTATCGGCCTTCAAAATCCTTTATCGGTCGGGCTCTATTGTCGGATCCAGAGCTGAAATTCAGATTAGGAAATAGGAGTTTAGTTTCGGACAACCGCTGTAAGCGGTAGACCAATCACAACAGACTGGGGCTGGTCCGTCTGACCAATCAGAGCAGAGTAGGTTCTCGAAAAGGAGAGGTTTAGAGAGACAACAAACTGTTTTAAGACTCTTTGAGATATGGAAGTCAATGGGGAATGAGATCTGTTTGATTAAAACATTCTTCCAAATATCTTCCTTTTTGTTCAGCAGAACAAATAAACACATAGAGGTTTGAAACAACTTGAGGGTGAGTAAATACTGACAGAATTTTCATTTTTGGGTGAACTAGCCCTTTAAGCCTTACTGATGGGGCTGTCGGAGTACATAAGAGAAAAAAGGATGGGAATCACTGTCCCAACACACCGCAGCCCATTCCTAGATCACAATATATTAAGCGTAAGTCTGCTTTTATGTGACCTCAGCAGACTCACCATCTTGCTCACCATCCAGATTGTACATATTCATTATAATAACTTAAACATGCACTGAGGAGCGCAGAAAGCTCAGGGCTATTTATCTGGTTCACATATTATAGTCAAGTATTACATCACAGGCTGTCAATCACACAACACTGGGCACAGGAGATGTCTAAGAAATATAAAGTTAATTTCCTGGCAGCAGGGATGAACATTGATTCCCAGCAAATATAAACACTCATCTCATAAGCTTTTTTCAAACATTGGCGATCACCTCACCAAACCAGATGAATGTAATTGGCCCCAAAATGAAGGATGCATGATGATGAACGTGTTGTCATGTTGTGAATAATCCATTGAAACGTTACATCACAGACTCCCTTAAGGATGAGTTTCTGTACACTGTCTCCAAACCACATAATGTTGAACATGGACACACTCTCGAGTCTGTGTGTGGCTCAAACCATCAGTTACAGCCTGGGCTACTCATACACACTTACTAGTGTGCATTTATCATGTGTGTTGCATTTGTAATTGTTTAATACTGATCAAGAGTTCATATTCGTTACCAGATATCTGCAAATCTTCATGTTTCGCCTTACTTACCCATCTGGCTAGTGTGTGTTATAGTCCAAACGGTCTCCGAGTGTAGTCTCTGGAGGACTAACTATGCTGGTTATACTGAGGCGGGTACCGGATCGGTTTTGGTTCGCTTGTCAGACAGATATCCGGGCAAGGCCCACCTTAACCCACGCTGCTCCGGTTAAAACAGCCTCTACAGCTCCAGATGTACCGGGGAGATGAATACACCCGGGCTAAATCCCTCTGTTCTGATGTCGGGAATTACGTAATTTTATCCGAAGAGATGAATGCTCATGTGCATCATAATAAAACCAGTGGCACTTCAGAAGCACTTCCTTCTAGCGAGCAAGCGGTCTGATTCTCTGCACAGCAGACGAGAGCGGCGACGCCCCGCCTTCCACTCAGCTGATTGGTTGGTGATCTGCAGAGAAGGTTCTTGTCTGGCCAGTGATTGGTAGACTAGGTTGTCAATTAAACGAGCCACGTCTCCTCAGGGATTTGTTCGAGTCATGTTGCTTACAACTCAAATATGAAATGTCGTTTACACGAATCGGCTCCTTCGAACGGTTCGTTTCAAATTAACGCTTACAAAAAAAATTTTTTTCTTACGCTTACAAAAAATTAATCCGTGATTCGTTTACGTTGTGACGTCATTACGCCATCTCGTGGTCAGTCTGTTTGTTACGTTTTATTTCGCTTAGGTTTATTTGTAACAGTAACACAATTTAATGCGTCCCATATGACTTTTGGTTTAATTATTCCATTCATAAGAATTTTTTTTAAAATGTATGCAAATGTATTGGCTGGAAAGGTTATCCATGTTTTAATAAAATGCTGTTTTTATAACATATCTTCTATTAAGACGTGAATTAAATATTTGTAATGTTTAATATGTCAAATTCTGCTCCAACCAGAGAAAAAGTAAGATGTCTGCTAGTTTTATTCAAACCTCTAGTCTAGTCTAGTCTAGTCTAGTCTAAATAATGAAGTTACGCCCTCTCCTGGACGTATATTTGAAGTAAATTCATAAAGCAATTTGCAGTTCTACATAAAGATAATGCCTGATTTTCTTAGGGCTAATTCTGTAACTGTGAGAATAAAATGACGATGACAAAATTATAATGATGCATGGATTTACTATTTAAAACTATTATAGACTATATAAACTATTATAGACCGAATGTCTGATTTAATCAGTCAACTAGGCCAATAACAACTCCATATTTATTAATGCAAAAAAAAAAATACAATAAAATAAATCTGAATTACCCTACCTAAATGTTAAAGGGATACTCCACTTTTTTGGAAATAGGCTCATTTTACCACTCCCCCAGAGTTAAACAGTTGGGTTTTACTGTTTTCTGACAATTTTTTTATATTTAGAAGAATGTCAGTAACCAGACAGTTTCTGGTCTCATTGACTTCCATAGTATATTTTTTTCCTTTTCCCTTTTTTCCAAAAAAAGTGGAGTATCCTTTTAAAAATCTAATCTTTGTATATAAATATTATATTTTTCTGATATAATGAAGTTTACTCTGATTTGCACCACCAATATATACTTCCAGAATGTAAAGCAATTAGAATGTGATATTTAATTTGTTAATATTTTCCCAACTTGTATTTATTTGAATATATTTTGAAGAAAAAAAAAAGTTGTTATACTACACTGCATCATCAGTTTGTCCACAAGTCAATGTTGAACATGTTCCAATTAAACAATTAAACATTGCTTGCATCTGATATCATAAAAAAAATCATATAAAGATGGTAAATCCAATTTTAAATTACAATAGACACATTGGAAAGTTAAATGAGACCCTGCAACATAATGTATTGTATTATCAGTGGATTATTGTATCATTTCATTTGTACAATCATTCTCAAAAAATAACTAAATGCATAATGTCATATGGAATGCCAGACCTGACATATGAGATGTAAAAAATAATATAATCCTTACAGACCCTTTGAAAAAGAAGCACACTTTATAGCATATTACAAAGTATTAAAAAAACGTTGTTTTAATATGATCAGACTAAGTCCTCACACTTTAAAAATAAATCAAATGTAAATTCATGTACCAGTTACACTTAATGCATTATATTTTCCTCGTTAAATAAACATTACATGTTTATTAAAAGAGAAACCAAAAACGATTATATTTTGTATTAATTAAAGTATAAATATAATCAAGTTAGTATTTTAAGCATTTTTATTCCCAAATAATAACTAACAGCGGTAACAATTTAATCCGTATATTTTATTTGTGAACTGAAGTCCAGCTGTTCTTTATATAGTCAACTATTCTCATCAGTCTTCAAGCTCGGTACAGATCACAGACACGATGTACCTTTAATTTCACCAAGCTGATTGCTTGCTAAAACCCCTGCATTCATTATATTTTCAGGCCATTTCAAGTTTGATTTTGATAAACTGACGTGCTATTGTTCCCAGCCACTCCCTCTATTTGCTGATTGGTCCTACAAAAAATTGATTTCTGGAAACCTAAGGAAATACAGCAGTCCCAGACGTAGTACTGAAGGAAAATGAAATGGGCTCTATGCACGGCGGTATTTCCGGTGAAGGTTTAAGGATGTTCGATAACTTCCGCCAATCGAGTCCAATGCAATACCGAGAATTTATATTGAATTTAATACTCCATGGTTATATTAAAGAAACGTTATTCACAAAAACAGCTAAAACAGACACCCCTCGTTGTGTTTATGTTTCTTTTTAAAATTATATTAAATAAACATAACTATATAAAATTGCAATGGAAGACAATTTCGATATAGACAACGCAACGGCGTGTCTTAGGCCATCAATGTGTACTTACATTTACCAGTCATTAAATCAGGCTTAATCTGGACTTCAGTGCTCTTTGAGGTGGTGACCATAGACCTCCATTATATGACTGACAGACAAGAACGGTTTGACCTAAAAATATCAAAGTTGAAAATACTGTGGAAACAAAGACACCTACATCTTGGATGCCCTTGAGGTAAGCTAAAACATACCAAAAATTAATTTAAAAGTGAACTATCCCTTTAATAATTATCATTAAAGTAGCCTATGTAAGTATGTATTAAATATATTTTTAATTACTCATTTGTAAAGATGAAGTTGTAGTTTAGTATTTGAAATTTCTGTCATCGTTTACTCACCCTCAAGTTGTTCCAAACCTGTATTAATTTATTTCTTGAGCTGAAAACAAAAGAAGATATTTTGAAGAATTTCTGGCCCCCATTGACTTTTTCTATACTATGAAATATTGCTATATTCTTAATATCTTATTTTTAGTTCAACAGAAGAAACTCACATTTTGGAACAACGCTTGAGTAAATCATGACATCATTTTCTTTTTTGGATGAACTATCCCAAGTTGCTTGACTAAATGTCTTTTGTAGCCTAATATCTTTAGAGACTCGTTTAGAATTCAAATAGGCTAAGTTTGTCATAAATTATTGCCAGAAGGGTACTGAAGAAAGCGAATGTGTAAGCTAAACGTGTTTTTCTCTTAAACTGAGTGTCGGTTGTTAATCTGAACAAAACATTAAAAAGGCAAGACTTAATGTTTAACGAAAAAAAAAAAGATTTTTTTTACACTGTAACAATTAGACTATAACCAATATAGATTACATGGCTTTGCAACATCAGCACGATGATGTCATGATATGTTGTGCTTTCTAAATTCCAATAATTTTATACCCCACAGTCTTCGTTTATGGGACGAAATAAAGGTAAATCAGAGGTCAATCTGCAATAAACTAAGCAAAGGTTATCAAGAGACGCTCAGACAGGGAAGAGTCACATCCATCACCCCTCCCAACAGCAGCTGCAGCTTCACCACACAAACCTGCCTCACATTAGACCAACGGTCCTCCGTCTGACTGAAACGAGCGCGAGCCTCGCCATATTCATTCGCGTTTCCATATCAGCCCGTGTGCCTCTCCATTATGGATGTGCTGGGAAAGAAAGAGCGGAGAGGTAGAGATGTGAAGGGCTTGCTGAAGAGGAACTGGATTCTAATTGCAACCATCGCCTCGGTGATACTGGGTACGATGAGCGCCTTCATCTTCCTTTCAGCACGGCCACATTTCTCTGCATTTCTCTTATATCTCGCCTCATTGTGCTCTATCACACCCCATTCCTTTAATTATGTATCCACCGCTATTGTTTTATTGTTGGCAGCTTACTGTGGTGTTACATGATGGACCGCCGTTATGAAATCAATAGCTGATTTGACAATAAGAGCAATTAAAGTGTTTATTTGTTGCGTGTATGCACGTATAATATCTGCAGGTGTTTTGATGGGTGATTGTGATAAATGAAGGCATTGATTAGGCTAGTGTGTGTATGTGTGTGTCTGTGTGCGCAGATATTTTACTACTGTCACAGAGAAACGTGACCAGACTTCCAGTATGACAGTAAAATCTCTCTGTGCTCCGCGTGACGTCACACAAGCTGTGTCAAGTATTATTAATTAGTGTAGTTAATAATAGTTAGTTAGGGCTATTTGTAACACTTTACTTCAGTGATTTTGCTGTTTTATGGTCAATTTCTAAAGACATACCTAAACCAGTTGAACGTGTCTATCGTTATAGACAGCCTAAGTCCCGCCCCTCCGCTTCCGGCTCATGGGACCTTATTTCGGAAAAAATATGAATGGTAGTCAATGGCGAGAGACAACTTATCTTTTTATTCCGTCTGAACTGTGCCCTGAATTACACATATGATGTTTGTCAATTTAAAAGATGATTCTCAAAGTCAAAAACGTCACAGTTTGTCATACAACAGAAGAGTAACTTTTAGTTTTATGTGAAAATCGCTCTGTGAACTACATCTCCCGGGAAATGAAACGAGATCCGTTGCTCGTGTGCGTGCAGTCTGGTATAACATTCAGGTAGGACGGCGTAACGTTACGATTATAACGTAAGACTGTAGAAACAATGACAGACAGCCTCGGTAAAGTTAGCTTCCTTTCATTGAGAGAAAATTTGCGCCTTTGGGGTTTGTAGTCTTTGTAATTACGTATTTTCACAGTCTTATACCTCAACAGTTTTACATCAAACTGCGACTTTCTTTACTTTAAAATGTATCTTTTAAATTGACAAACATCATATGTGTAATTCAGGGCACAATTCAAACGAGATCAAAATATTTGTTGTCTCTCGCCATTGACTACCATTCAATATTTTTCCGAAATAAGGTCCCATGGTGGGCGACCGGAAAGGGAGGGACTTAGGCTCTCTATTGGCTTGGAAAAAAAAGACAGTTCATTGATTGGCTAACATTATATTGATCTTGTGTGACGACATCAGCTAAAAGGGAACGTTTTTAGAACTTGGGCTAACCGTCCTGCTGGCTAGAGTATGAACAAACGTTCTTTTAATATCAACAGAACGTTCTTTCAAAGTTATCTATTCTTGAATGTTCTCGGAACATTCGGAAACGTTTCTAGAAATGTTTGCAAAATGCTAAAATGGAATGTTCCCTTAAAGTATTAGTTCGCTTTTAAAAAAAAAAACTTTTGCTGATAATTTACTCACCCCCATGTCATCCAAGATGTCCATGTCTTTCATTCTTCAGTCGAAAACATGATGAAAACATTCCAGGATTTTCTCCATATAATGGACTTCATTGGGAACCAAACGGTTCAAGGTCCAAATGAGAGTTTCAGTGCAGCTTCAAAGGGCTTTAAACAATACCAGACGATGAATAAGGGTCTTATCTAGCTGTTAGCGATCGCCCTCGCGACCTGAGGCATAATAAGACCAATGCAACAGGAATTCCCAGTTGTGGTGAATTTTATTGTGTAGACAGCATAAATCCAAGAACAAAAAAAAAAAAAAAAAAATATATATATATATATATAGTTACTAGTTCTTTGTGGAAACCTTGGCACAACAGCAATCGTATCGTTTGTCTAACAAACTTTCTGGCACCCAGACTTCTATAAGGTTGCTTCCACTTCACATAACCAACCTGACCTGAGTCATGCACCAACTCTGGCAGCCATTTATAGGCTAGGCCACACCCCTGGAGTGTACCATTCTCAGGTAATATTTACTTTTTACATAGGCACTTCTTATCACCTTATGCATATAAAACAACATCCATCCATGGTTAAGTTACACAATAGAACAATGCAAGTGATGAATTAATACATATTAACCTTGTTTTACAGGCACATTAGAAACCCCCAGTTACATCATGCCCCACATGGTTTCTCCCAATCAATCAGCACGTCCACAATGTTTAAATACTCTGTTTTTAAAACAATACAGGTTTGGTCCCTGGTGCTTCCCAAGCAGGTAAGTTATATATGGTATAATGTGTAATCCAAACTTCAATAAAGATCTCAAATCAAACATGTGTACTGTGGTTATTGATAACTATGACTGAACAATGTTAGCGGCTAATGATAGCCAACTCATTGTACATATTCACTACACATAACAAGCAAACACACATCGTACTCTTACACATCTTAAACCCACTATACACAATACCTCAAACATTTACAAACATTGCACAAGTCTTAGTATACATGATATCGATGTCAATAAGCAAACTGTGCTAATGCTGCAACAATATGTGTGTGTGTGTGTAAACATACAGTCCATTGATGATCATGGGGTTGCTCCATGACACTAGCGAAACGAGCAGTCATTTAAAAAATAAATTAAAACGTTTTAAGCACAAATGCGCGCCTAGCTCTGTTCTGTGATGAGCGTTCGTGACTCTCCTGTTCGAACTCATTCATCAAAATGAATGCAAATTCAAAAGCCCTTTGAAGCTGCACTGAAACTCTCATTTGGACCTTGAACCGTTTGGTACCCAATGAAGTCCATTATATGGAGAAAAATCCTGGAATGTTTTCATCAAAAACCTTAATTTCTTTTCGGCTGAAGAAAGAAAGACATGGACATCTTGGACGACATGGGGGTGAGTAAATTATCAGCAAAAGTTTTTTTCTAAAGTGAACTACTCCTTTAACGTTTAACGTTTTCTGTTTTCAATGGGAATGTTAGCACAACATTCTAAGAACACATTTTTGTTGGCTGGGCTGCCCCTTTTTATAAAGCCAGTTCTGTTCCAAATGCTGAAAAGCATGATTAAACCAGCCTAAACATGATTTGCTGGTCTCCCAGTTTAGCCAGGCTAGTTTTAGAGAGGTTTTTCAACTTGGGAAATCAGCTTGAATCAGACAAGACCAGCAAACTAGCTAAAGCTTTGACTTTTCATGAAATTAACTATGTTAACAACTCAACCTGCAGTGAAAAATAATACAACATGTCATGTGTGTAATGAATAAATGACAACTTAAAAACACTGAGAGAACACAGTTTAACCTTTCTGTTAAAATATATCCTCATCATCACACACTGTAGTTGAACATTATGTTAATGCCTATATCAGTGTTGTTATATCTATAACAAAGAATGCTAACTCTTCCCTAGGCTACATTGTGCATTAGTGTACAAAAAAGAAAGGACACTTTATGACAACCATTTCATTCATAATGACCAATTCTTTAAATTAAACCATGCTACTTTTAACTGTAAGTAATCGAAAATGAGTAGTTATTTGCTTTGGTTTGTTCATGAAGGCTTAGTCATCAAAACATTAATGGTTTAATGCTTTGCAAAAATGCTTAAAACTAATAGGCTATGCAATAAAATCTCACTATTGCTTTATTAGGCATTTCTAAACTGATCGGTGAGGCAATTAAGCAGAGGTCATAGATTATTCACTATATGTTCTGACAAGACAACAAAAAAAGTCTTTATTGCAGTGATGGCATGTACACTTTTATAATATATTTGATATATTTTAATATATTTCTATGTGTTTATTATATTTGATATGTTATATATTATATATTTTGATACTGAAAGTAAATTATGATAACAGTATTTTGTTTTATATGTTTGTGTACTGGTAAAAACACTGATTATTATGCAAGCCATGCAAACTTCACCTACAATAAAACAAAGGCAGGTCAAGCAAATCACTGTTATTTTCTCAATCATAAGCACCATAATCAGTATAATACTAAAATGTAATAAAGATAAGACTATTGTAATTCACGTTGGCTTTGTGTTTATCTGGGTTTGGTTTAGCCTTTTTAAAACCTTCAAGACTTCTCCGTGATGCGTATTTGGAAGTTATCTTGCATTTTAGCCAAACAAATAGTTGTGAAGCTAATCACATGATACTTTTGTAGCATGTTAATCGCAACTAAATGAAAATTATAGTTTATATTTATATATAAACATTTATAATGGTGAAGCACAATTTAAAATATATTACCTTTAAATGTTATATCGACTAACACACTACAGTTAAAATTATAATCAAGTACTTCACATGTGCTTTACATGTTAGTCAACCCGGTCTCATCCCAATTCGTCATATAACTGACGTTTTGGGACGTCTTTTGACCATTCGTCAATATACGACTTTTTAGGGCCCCCTTAAACGTCGGTAGATGACGTTATGGGATCCTAACTCTACCCCAGACCTAAACCTAACCCTAAACCCAACTCGTCACCTAACTGACGTTAAAGGTAAAGCGTCAGTTGTATGACGACCCGGGATCGTCATCTACCGACGTTTAAGGGGGCCCTAAAAAGTCATATATTGACGAATGGTCAAAAGATGTCCCAAAACGTCAGTTATATGACGAATTGGGATGAGACTGTGTTATGTTAGTCAACACATCAGAATAAGTGTACATCTTTAAAGCACGAAAAAGAGTTGTCATACTTCTTACTTAAGAGTGAAAAATGTAATTTGACATTTCAAACATTACATTGCGAAGTTAAAAGTGTGCTCAAGTCTGTTAAGAATACAGTCATGAAAGTGTACTGTAAGTAAACTTAAAGGTATAGTTCACTTTGAAATACATTTTTGGTGTTTTAGCTTACCTCAAGGGCATCCAAGATGCAGGTGTCTTTGTTTCCACAGTATTTTCAATTTTGATATTTTTAGGTCAAACCGTTCTCGTCTGTCAGTCATATAATGGAGGTCTATGGTCACCACCTCAGAGCATGCACAGAGAAGTCTAAATTAAACATGATTTAATGATTCGTAAATGTAAGTACTCATTGATGGCCTAAGACACGAAACGAGCGGTTTGTGTGAGAAAACGGACAGTATTTATATTGTTTTTACCTCTTGTAACAGCCACAAAGCGCCCACGCTCAGATCACTTGGACGTGACTGTGGTTACATGAGGTAAAAATGATATAAATACTGTTAGTTTTCTTACACAAACCGCTCGTTTCATGTCTTAGGCCATCAATGTGTACTTACATTTACGAGTCATTAAATCATGTTTAATTTGGACTTCTCTGTGTATGCTCTTTGAGGTGGTGACCATAGACCTCCATTATATGACCCACAGACAAGAACGGTTTGACCTAAAAATATCAAAATTGAAACTACTGCAGCAGTACTACTGCGGAAACAAAGACACCTATATCTTGGATGCCTTGAGGTAAGCTAAAACATACCAAAAATTAATTTCAAAGTTCAACCATCCCTTTAAGTAGCCTGTAATTTGCTTAATACTGCAAGAATTGTGAATAATTGTGAATTTTGCTAACATTTCAGAAAGAAACTGGAAGCAGACACATACATAAATACATTTCGCTGCTGTGCAGTCCATATAGACTTCATTACGTTTATTGGAAAGCTTTTTAGTTTATTTGGTATGCGTCATATCTGACAATATCAAAGTCCATCATTATACAAGGATGGAAACAAGATGATTGAAAACTCAAAAGGATACATTTGTCTGAAATATCTTTGTCAGTTTAACAGCTGCAGATAATTCAGCACATCTTGTGTTATGCATCTGTTGACAACAAATGCAGGGAATTTATTTGTGCCCTGAATGTCACAAAGCATTATTAGCATACTCTCGAAATGTCAGATCTTTGTCAGTGAGACGACGCTTCATTTTTGTGAACATTTTGATACACAAGACTAGTTATTATGGAAGCTTGTTTCCACCACGGAATAAACAAATGCAAAAGATAATTGTGACTTTTAATCTCACAGTTTGTTCTAAACTTTTTTTTCAGAATTGGACTTAATTCACCTCAAATCAATATGAATTTATACACTCTCAGAAAAAAGTTTCAATAGTCTTCTTGACTCAAATTGATTGAACCCAACAAGTTTCTATACACTCTCAGAAAAAAGGTACAAAAGCTTTCACTGGGGCTGTACCTTTTCAAAAGGTACACTTTTGTACCCAAAGTTTGCATATTGGTACCTTAGTGGTACATATTAGCACCTAAAATGTACATATTAACACCTAAAATGTACATATTAGTACCTAAAATGGAGATATTAGCTCATGAAATGGACATATTAGCACCTAAAATGTACATATTAACACTTAAAATGTACATGTCAGGACCTAAAATGGACATGTTTGCTCCTGAAATGGACATATTAGGAACTAAAATGGACATATTAGCTCCTAAAATTGACATATTAGCACCTAAAATGGACATATTAGGACCTAAAATGGACATATTAGCTCATGAAATGGACATTAGCACCTAAAATGTACATATTAACACTTAAAATGTACATATAAGGACCTTAAATGGACATATTAGCTCCTGAAATGGACATATTAGCAGTTAAAATTTACATATTAAGACCTAAAATTGACATATTATTACCTAAAATGTACATATTAACACTTAAAATGTACATATTAGGACCTTAAATGGACACATTAGCTCCTGAAATGGACATATTATCACCTAAAATGTACATATTAACACTTAAAATTGACATATTAAGACCTAAAATTGACATATTAGCTCCTGAAATGGACATATTAGCACCTAAAATGTACATATTAACACTTAAAATGTACATATTAGGACCTAAAATGGACATATTAGGAACTAAAATGGATATTAGCTCATGAAATGGACATATTAGCACCTAAAATGTACATATTAACACTTAAAATGTACATATTAAATAATAATATTTAGCTCTGCACATTCAGTCTGGCTTGATGTAGATTAGGCACAACTAAGAGCTTTGCATTTCCAGTCAGTTTGACGGGTTCTCTCTATCACTCTGTACATTGCAGGGATCGGGCTTGGAGTGCTGGTGCGGGACTATACCTCTCTGTCCCAGCTGGAGAAGCAGTACTTTGGCTTCCCAGGAGAAATCCTGATGAGAATGCTAAAGCTGGTCATCCTGCCGCTCATCGTCTCCAGCATGATAACAGGTATCTCTCTCTCTCTCTCTCTCTCTCTGTCTCTTCAGCCCATCACAGTATCTACATTTATGACTGGCAAAATTCAGACAGAGGTGGTAAATGTTGCCTTAAGTTACCAATATTTTACTTTTACAATAGAGCAGTCACTCACCATTTGGATGGGTGTGTAAGAATGATAAGGAAAATAGCTGTTCATTGAAAATCAGGTTAGCTGCATATCATATGACACAAGGATTATACAACTGACTGGTTGTAGGTGTCATTCATCTGAGCTTATATAAGTCAAAATTTAACATCCATATAAAAAAAAGAAGAAGAGAGAAAAATTTAGTGTTCAGGAACCTGTTCATGTCCACATATTTACATGTGTGCGTACAAAGATAAAGGCCTTGTGTGGACACACGCATACATACTCATATATACAAATGATTATTACAGGCTTGATAAACTTTATCCTCAGATTAATAATGCTAGACCAATTAGTTTCAAAAATGAATACAAATCCTGTTCTAATTGAAAGAAAGCAACTTGACAAAAAGATTGAATCAAATATTTGGTGATAATATAGCATAATGAGATTTAGAAGCTATTTTTTGTAGTCTGGTCATTTTTGACTAGGAAAACCACTGACTTTGTACAAAATAAAAGCATTTCAAATAGGGCTGTGCAGTGTGCACAAATTAATTGCGATTAATCGCATCCAAAATAAAAGTCTTTGTTTACATAATATATTTGTGTGTGCTGTTTATAATTATTTTGTATATATAAATACCTATGCATGCATGTATATATTTAAGAATTATTTGCGCTTAAATTCTGTATGTATAAATACATAATCTATATTATATAAATATAAATTAGGGCTGTCAAAACGATTAATCGCGATTAATCGCATCCAAAATAAAAGTTTGTGTTTACATAATATATGTGGGGACACTGTGTATAATTATTTTGTATATATATATAAAAAACACACATGCATGTATATTTAAGAAAACAAATATTATTTATATATAAAATATTTATATATAATATAAATTATATATAAATCTATATACAAAATATACATGAAAATATTTATTAAATATATACAAGCATGTGTGTGTATTTATATATATATATATATATATATATATATATATATATATATATATATATATATATATATAATAATAATTATACACAGTGCACCCACATATATTATGTAAACACAAACTTTTATTTTGGATACGATTAATCGCGATTAATCGTTTTGACAGCCCTAATATAAATATTTTATGTATGAATAACACATTTTCTTAAATATATACAAGCATGTGTGTGCATTTATGTATATAAAATAATTATATACAGCACACACAAATATATTATGTAAACACGGATTTTTATTTTGGATGCGATTAATCGAAATTAATTTTTGTACAGCCCTAATTTCAAAATAAACATTTTGCTTAAACATTAAAGCACACTAGTGTAATAAACAGTGACATTTTTTCCCATATTTTGTGGAATGTTGACAAATTTATCTCAAATAATGCTTTTTTCCACTCAAAAACTAAAGGGGGACAAGGTCAGATCAATGACGTCGACAGTCAGTTCCAAAAAGAAATACTAATCCAAAGGTGTTACAGGGTTTTCAACACAGCGTAAGAGTTTAGCTTTGATCATATACTCTAAAAATGCTGGGTTGTTTTAACCCAAATTTGGGTCAAATATGGACGAACCCAAATGTTGGGTTAAAAATGCAATTTGATATTTCAACTTTCACTTTCAACTGTAAATGTAAAAAATTGCATTTTTAACCCAACATTTGGGTTTTTGTCCATATTTGACCCAAATTTGGGTTAAAACAACCCGGCATTTTTTTAGTGTAACTGAGCAGTCAAGAACACAGTTTAGAAATACTGTAATTTGTATATAGCTAGTAAGTTCTGATTTCATTATTTAATATTTGTGTACTTTGCATCGTCTCTTATCAACAAAATCATCTCAAAACATAAGGATTTATGCTGTAGATTATGTCGAAAACACCACGCCTAAGTGCCAATTTTTTTATTTTTTTTTTAGTATAACCCAGTTGCAATGTAACTTGCATTGTTGTTGCCATTCTAAAGTGTTGTAAACGTATGGCCTTGTTTCCTGAAGGAGTGGCAGCGCTGGATTCAGAGGTGTCCGGCAGGATTGGGCTTCGTGCAGTGGTTTATTACCTCTCCACCACCATTATTGCTGTCGTTCTTGGTGGGTCACATAAAAATCAAAGCTATAAACTTTAAAGTATGGCTGTGCAAAGATAAAATTGCAAATAATCGCATCTAGAAAGTTTGTGTTTACATAAAATATGTGTGTGTGTGTGCTGTGTATAATTATTTTGTATATATAAACACATATGCATGCATGTATATATTTAAGAATTATTTGCACGTAAATACTGTATATATATATATATATATATATATATATATATATATATATATATATATATATATATATATATTATATATGAATAACACATTTTTGTATTCATGTGTATTTATATATACAAAATAATTATGCACAGCACACACACATATATTATGTAAATACAAACTTTAATTTTGGATGCGATTAATCCCAATTAATATTTGCACAGCCCTAAAGACAAATATTGTGGTTGTTTAACAAAAATTGTGTGCTCAAAAGGAATCGTTCTTGTGACGACTATTAAACCTGGGGTCTCTCAGAGTGCTGAAAATATCGAGAGAGCGGGAAGCACACCAAATGTGACCACAGTTGACACCTTGCTGGATCTTATTAGGTAAAAAAAAAAATTTAGAAACTATTTTTTAAATCGCACCCATTGGTCTACGTAAGAAAGATAATGACACTTGAGGAATACTTAAAAATGTATAAATAAACTTTGATAAGTATGGGTTATGTGTCCAAATATAATATAATATGTATTAAGCACTTAAGTTATTTGTTTTTCTCATTTCTTCAAAGGAATATGTTTCCTGAAAATCTTGTGCAAGCTTGTTTTCAGCAGGTAAAATATAAAATATTTTAACATATTGCTTAGAACAATCCAAATATAATACTTTGTTGAAATAAAATTGATCTGTGTTTTAGTATAAGACGCAGCGCAGAGAGATTGAACCATCGAAAACCAACACAAACACAACTACATTTCCACCCTTCACCACCATTATTTCAACAGTTGCACAGGTGAGACAAAGATGTTGAAGAACGTAGGGTGAAGAAAGATAAATGAAGAAATGTAAACATTTATTTTTGCCTTCTTTATGCTGTAGAATTTGACCCAAGACTACAAGATCGTGGGCTCATATTCAGATGGGATTAATGTTCTTGGTATCATCGTATTCTGTGTGACTTTCGGCCTTGTCATCGGCAAGATGGGAGAGAGGGGACGGATCCTGCTCGAGTTTTTCGATGCTCTGAATGAGGCCACCATGCAGCTTGTTCAGATTATTATGTGGTTAGTTCTGACACGTTAAAAGCATGTCTGTAGTGGCAAGAGCACCCTAGAAACCACATACCCACTCTCTAGCAACCACCCAGAACACTCCAGAAACCACACAGAAACCACCCAGAACACCATATAAAACAACATAACAACTCTCCAGCAATCACACAGAACACCTTAGAAACCTCAAAGCAACTCCCTAGCAACCATTTAGAATACCCTAGAAACCATATTTCAGCTCCCTAGCAACATCCCAGAACACCCTAGAAACCACATAGCAGCTCCCTAGCAGCCTCCCAAAACACCCTATAAACCACATAGTGACTCCCCAGATTACCCTACAAACCCTATAACAACGACCTAGCAACACCTTCGAAACCACATAGCAACCGCCTTGATCTCCCTATCAACCACCCAGAATACCCAAGAAACCACAAAGCAACTCCCCTAGCAACCACTCAGAACACCCTAGAAACCAATCCCAAGCAACCACACAGAACACCCTAGAAACACAAAGCAACTCCCCAGAACACCCTAGAAACCACATAGCAACCACCCAGAACACCATATAAAACAACATAACTCTCTAGCAATCACACAGAACATCTTAGAAACCTCAAAGCAACTCCCTAGCAACCATTCAGAATACCCTAGAAACCATATCACAGCTCCCTTGCAACATCCCAGAACACCATAGAAACCACATAGCAGCTTCCTAGCAACCTTCCAGAACACCCTAGAAACCACACAGCAGCTCCCTAGCAGCCTCCCAAAACACCCTATAAACCACATAGAGACTCCCCAGATTACCCTACAAACCCTATAGCAACTACCTAGCAACACCTTAGAAACCACATAGCAACCGCCTAGAACTCCCTAGCCCAGAATACCCAAGAAACCACAAAGCAATTCCCTTAGCAACCATTCAGAACACCCTAGAAACCACATAGAAAATCCCTAGCAACCAACCATCATAGCAGCTCCCTAGCAACCAACAAGAATACCCTAGAAACAACATAGCAACACCCCAGAATACACTACAAACCCCATAGCAACTATCTAGCAACATCTTAGAAACCACAAAGCAACTCCGCTAGCAACCACTCAGAACACCCTTGAAACCACATAGAAAATCCCTAGCAACCAACCATCATAGCAGCTCCCTAGCAACCAACAAGAATACCCTAGAAACAATATAGCAACACCCCAGAATACACTACAAACGCCATAGCAACTATCTAGCAACATCTTAGAAACCAAATAGCAACCACCTAGTACTCCTTAGCTACTTTAAAGCCACTCCATAACAACCACCCAAAATATTCTAGAAACCACACAGCAGCACCCTAGCAGCCTCCCAAAACACACTATAAACTACATAGCGACTACCCTACAAACCCTATACAAACCAACCCAGATAACCCTACAAACCCTATAGCAACTACTTAGCAACACCTTAGAAACCACATAGCAACTGCCTAGAACTCCCTAGCCCAGAATACCCAAGAAACCACTAATCAACTCCCCTAGCAACCACTCAGAACACCCCAGAAACCACATAGAAAATCCCTAGCAACCATTCAGAACACTCTAAAAACACTCCCCAGAACACCTTAGAAACCTCATAGCAGCTCCCTAGCAACCAACAAGAATACCCTAGAAACGACATAGCAACACCCCAGGATACTCTACAAACACCGTAGCAACTAGCAACATCTTAGAAAAATAGCAACCACCTAGTACTCCTTAGCTACCACAATGCCACTCCTTAACAACCACCCAAAATACCCTAGAAACCTTAATCAACCATTCAGAATACCCTAGAAACTGCATAGAAACCATCTATAGCAGCCACTCAGAATATTCTAGAACATGCATAACAATCACCCAGAATACCTTAGCAACCATTCACTGTCAGACTACCATAGAAACTTCTAGAACAGCCAAGAAACCATATAGCAACAAACAAGAACACACTAGAAACCACATGGTAACTCCTTAGCAACCATTTAGAATACCCTAGAAACGGCCAGAAAACCTTAGCAATCAGTTAACTACACATCACTTTGCACATTTTTTAGCACCTCTAAATCTAGGTTTTATTACCGTTATTCACTTTATTCAAATATTGTAGGGAGATATATCAGTGGCATATTCTCAGGAGTTTGCATGTCATATTGATTATAGATGAACTGATATTTAACAAATGTTCTCCTGCAGTTACATGCCCATTGGCATCTTGTTCCTGATTGCTGCTAAGATCATTGAGGTGGACGACTGGGAAATCTTCAGGAAGATGGGCCTGTATATGGTGACGGTGCTCAGCGGGTGAAGAAGCTTCTTTTATGTTCCCTTGCTGATTTACTGGCCGTTTACTGTTCCCGTACAGCTTCATATCAGCTCTGTTCACTCACAGATAAGACCCAAGGACATTCAAAACCGCTCAAGCTGCAGATGTGCTAATAATACATTTCATAAACTCCAAATTTCCACTCATTAAGAGTGATTTAGGCAACCGAACATCAGTCAGAAGATTCTATAGCCGGTGTTAAACAAATGCCATCTGCACTCGTGTGGAATGGACCGAAAGGACAGTTTAGATTGCACATTGCTGAGTCAAACAGAAAAAAATAAAAATAATAATAATTGTAGGATATAAATCCAAGGCCTGGTTTTACAGATAGGGCTTAAATTAAGCCTTAGTTTTATTTGGACATTTAAGTAGCTTTTATAAATGTGCCTTAGAAAAGAACATTCTGGTGTGCATCTCAAAACAATGGCACTGACATAGTTAAAGATAAGTTGCTTTCAGTTAAAGGTGCAATACGTAAGTTTTCGCCGCCAGAGGTCGCATTTTTAAAACGATAACAAAGACGTAGCTTGATGATGCAATAAAGGAGTAGAGCTTGAATTTACTAGTTCACGGATGAGGTAATAAATTAGATTTTGTATTACCTGTAAGTTTGATCACACTATTTTATGTCATCGTTATGAATTAGCTGCAAGGAACGTGAAATGTAACGCTATATTAGCCTGTTAGTGATATGTGACTCTTTGTAAAAACAATCGTACTAAAAGTAAATTTTAACAAACCCACTGTATTTGCAAGTATTTGTAAGCTTAATATTTTTGTGCAACACATCAACATGACATCATGACTTTTGCGTAAACATACACACCACTTTCAAGTCAAGTGCTGTGTTATCTATACGCATTTTGAGCTATCTATGTGTATGCGTGTACAGTATGTCTACTCCGTTAAATGTCCGAGTGATTCCGCGTGTATGTACGC
Source organism: Cyprinella venusta (assembly GCA_038021265.1). Classification (NCBI taxonomy): domain Eukaryota; kingdom Metazoa; phylum Chordata; class Actinopteri; order Cypriniformes; family Leuciscidae; genus Cyprinella; species Cyprinella venusta. The sequence goes on along the minus strand of CM075864.1, from coordinate 7,408,168 downwards.
GCCGTTAAATTCCCAAACGAAACGAAGCAAAATGTAGATCTACATCTGGGGACTGATATTTTTTTCCTAGGATGGTAGGGGAAGACTCATAAATGGTATTAACCCCAATGACGGGTAGGTTTAGGGACGGGGTTGGGGTAGGTCATATATTTATATATACAGTAATGTAACATTAAGTCAACGGCGTTCATAAACACGCTGAAAAGCGATTATGCGTGTTGATAGCACGCCAAAAATGGAAATACGAATTGGTGTGTCATACATACGACATTTAATGAGATCAGTCTGAACACATAGTGTATTTCACTGCCATAGACTTGGTTACCAGACTTGATAAAAAGTGTTACTGAAGTACAAACAAATTACAATATAACTATATGTACAATAAATAATATTTGCTTACCTGTCTATTAAAACACATGCGAGAGTGGAGTGTCTGTCCATTTCAAAAACACCACGCCGATATTGATCCTTGTTTTATTTCTCCGTTTGCCTCAGTTGATCTACGTTTGAGTTTTTTGGATTTTCTGTACTCACCAATCAATAATCATGAACCATGATAACTGAACGACACACCAGCGGCGTACAAGATACAGTATCATTGATATACTGTATATATATATATATATACTGTATCATTGATATATATATATATATATATATATATATATATATATATATATATTAGTGCTGTCAAACGATTAAAATATTTAATTGCGATTAATCGCATTAATGTCATAGTTAACTCACGATTAATCACACATTTCGTTTTGTCCCATTATTTTTTATTTTAAAAGTAAAATTTCCATTCAGAATCTTATTGGCATCCATTTTGGCGTCTCGCACTCGTCATCCACTCAAAATGTAACGTTAACCAACTATTTGGCCGTCTCGCAAGCCTAAGCAAGTGTGTGAGGCGGCGTGATTGTTGTTTTGTTTCCGGTCTAGCTAGATCCGCTTGCGCTTTGGTCGACGAAGCAACACAATGTCCTCTCGCGGCGCAAGCCATTGAAATGAATGTGTTTCATAGCGCGTGGCGCCGCGTCCTGTTGCAAAAGCATGTGAAAAGTTTGCTAGGCCAAAAAGACAAATTGCGCGATAAAAACTCTGACGCCATTAAAATGGGTTTGTGTTAATGCCGTTAATAACGTGTTTAACTGACAGCCCTAATATATATATATATATATATATATATATATATATAGATTCCCCATTAGCGGTTTAAGTATAGCAGCCCATCGAAAGGGACGCTAATGAGGCGGTATGTATGTCTATGGTTTCTACAAGTTACTACTTGTAAATGTGTACCTTGAAATGCAATGTAAGTTGCTTTGGATAAAAGTCTGCCAAATGCATAAATGTAAAATGTACATGTACAAGCTGAAAGCGAGGGTCGACATCATTGATAGGCACGAGCCATTATTTAAAACTGGAATTTCTCTGGATTTACAAATCCTTGGGAACTTTTGAGATAATGGAAGTATCCAAAAGGTTTTTGAATATTTTTATTACAAAAATCTTACATATTGTGCCTTTAAAACAGCTTAAAGATGTATTTTAGTCTGGGAGTCTAAGCCTTGTCTGTGAAACCAGGGGTATGTGACCTTGGTAAAAAATATACTGGATATTCATTACTTATGATAATGTATAATAGATTGTAATGTTTAATGTTTTAACATGTGTTTTCCTTTCACAGACTGGCCATCCATTCCATCATATTCCTCCCCCTGATATACTTTGTGTTTGTGAGGAAGAATCCATTCACCTTCACTCTGGGAATGGCACAGGCCTTGGTAACAGCTCTCATGATTTCCTCAAGGTGAGCCAATGAATATTCTAGCATCTGTATTTTCTGGGCATGTTGATTTTAAAACACTAGCACTGCGACCAAAATCGAATACGTCTCTTCTATATAGTATGCGAAAAACAGTATGCGAACAGTATTATGTTCAAATGCAGAATATTCAAAAAACATTATTATGAACTGATTCAGAAGTGCTCATTCGGTCAGTAGCACCTCATTGCAGTACACAAGATCCAGGGGGCGGAGTCAGACCCAGATCAGAGCGGTGGAGCTGGGTAGGTTTAGGGGTGGGTTTAGGGATCAGGGGTGGAGCTGGGTGGGTTTAGGGGTGGAGCTGTGTAGGTTTAGGGGTGGGTTTAGGGATCAGGGGGTGGAGCTGGGTAGGTTTAAGGGTGGGTTTAGGGATCAGGGGGTGGAGCTATGTAGGTTTAGGGGTGGGTTTAGGGATCAGGGGTGGAGCTGGGTGGGTTTAGGGGTGGAACTGTGTAGGTTTAGGGGTGGGTTTAGGGATCGGGGAGGAGCTGGGTAGGTTTAGGGGTGGGTCTAGGGATCGGGGAGGAGCTGGGTAGATTTAGGGGTGGGTCTAGGGATCGGGGAGGAGCTGGGTAGATTTATGGGTGGGTTTAGGGATCGGGGGTGGAGGTGGGTAGGTTTATGGGGTGGGTTTAGGGATCGGGGGAGGAGCTGGGTAGGTTTAGGGGTGGGTTTAGGGATCAGGGGGTGGAGCTGGGTAGGTTTAGGGGTGGGTTTAGGGATCAGGGGGTGGAGCTAGGTAGGTTTAGGGGTGGAGCTGGGTAAGGGTTAGGTAACAACAGAAGAGGATTTATGAATGAGTGTGAAAAATTTGAAAATTCAGACATAAAGACAAAGGTACAAGACTGTACTTAATAGCTATGGAGAAATATAAAACTACTCATAAAATGTTTTAATATATACACATACAGTATACTGTGTATATAGAAATATAAGAATAAAAAATAAGGAAATAATGTGCATGACAAATCACAATTTTTTTTTTTGGAATGCAATGAAATTCAGACGTCTCAAGTGGTACTCAAGTGTCACAATACTTTTTTAGCCACTGCACAAGGCATACATTCCTTCAATGCTATGAATAATTCTTTAAAAGTCTTTAATGTTGTATTTTGATCATTATTTTAGAGCTGTTTATAGCAGGACTTCCTGCTTCCGAGGATCTGTCTCTCCAGTTTTAGACCTTTTATGTTTTTTTTAAACCCACGATAATCAATGAAAACTGCTATTCTGGCGGCAAGTATTATGCTTTTTATAATAACACGAGTCTTTACTAAATCAGCTCAGCCACTCTGCCGGTCACATTCCGATGTGCAGAAGAGAACAACAGGATTGACAAGAGGATCACTCGCTTTGTCCTTCCAGTTGGTGCGACTATCAATATGGATGGCACTGCACTGTATGAAGCTGTTGCTTCTATATTCATAGCTCAGTTGAACAACTATGATCTGGACGCTGGCCAGATTGTTACCATTAGGTAAGTTGGGTATAAGCCAGATGGTGTGATATAATAGAGTTAAGTGGCTTTGTGAGAGACGAAAGCCCGAATAATACTTTTTTGACATGTTCTTTTCATAGTATCACAGCAACAGTCGCCAGCATTGGTGCAGCAGGGGTTCCGAATGCTGGACTGGTAACCATGGTGATAGTCCTCACAGCAGTTGGCCTTCCAGCCAACGATGTCACCCTCATCGTTGCTGTCGACTGGCTGCTGTAAGTATGTCAGGTTTACTTAATGTGACACAATAGAGTGCTGCAGGATGATGTATTTTTGCAGGCCAACCCAGAAGTTAGCATCACACTGGTGCCCTTGACAGAACCAAAATAGGATTTTTCCATTGGCTTTTGGATTATTGAAGAAAATAAGCTTAACACAACTTGTATGAATTTAAAGGTACAATATGCAAGATTGTTTCCTGTGCTTTGGTTGCTCTTTAGCTATTTTGATCAACGCTATTGACGCAACACTATTTCACATAGAAAATTCCCAGTATACATGTTGAATGAACATTTTAAAGGACTATAGGCCCAGTCTACACCTGGTATTAAAATGCGTTTGGTTGAACGGATCACAAGTAGGTGTTTCAATCCGTCTCTTTTATCCACTTTCAACCACTTCTGTCCCAATTTCTTCGAGGGGAGGGTCTATGAGCGGGTAAATGTATGGGTTTTTCAGATCTTGCGATCTCCCAGCAAACACAGAACGTTCCCCTAACGTTCCCGAATGGTCCCATGAGGTTATTTTTTTGGGAACCAAACAAGAACGTTATAGGAACGTTTCATGTAGGTTATTTTTAGGTTCCATTTTTATAACGTAAGGAGAATGTTCCGGGAACGTTCCCTTAACCTTAAGAGAAAGTTCTAGGAACGTCCTGGGAACCAAAATCTAACGTTCCCAGAACGTTCTCAGAACCTAAATTTGTTTCCTGGGCTATTGGATGAAATAATCTCATGGAATTTACATATGAACACACCTGGAGATGATGGAAAAAGACCACGTAAGACTCTGACCAGCCGCAAGATCACGCCGAACACTGCGAGTGTGTGTTAGAAATCAGGAATGGTTAGAGAACATTGTGCTTGGTATGTTTTTCATCCAAAAACCAAACTTGGGCTTCCAGCCGACAAAGTTTAAATCCCATCTGGCTAGTACGCTGCTTCTTTTGCAGCTGTTGCAACACATTCGACCACATGACCCTTTACATTACGAAAGCAATCCGGTCTAATATGTTTTTGTCTACTCCCGGAAGTGGTCGAAAGTGGACAAGCTCAAAACATTTTAGACCTTACACCTGCATTTAGGTCGTCCACTTTCGATCCGATTGACCAAAACCGCATCTTGAAGGATTAGTTCACTTTTCAAAAAAAAATTGCTGATAATTTACTCACCCCCATGTCATCCAAGATATCCATGTCATTCTTTCTTCAGTCAAAAAGAAATTGAGGTTTTTGACGAAAACATTCCAGGATTTTTCTCCATATAATGGACTTCAATGGGAACCAAACGGTTCAAGGTCCAAAAGACACTTTCGGTACAAACTCCAAACTGTTCAAAGGGTTTTAATCGATTCCAGACGATGAATAAGGGTCTTATCAAGCGAAACGATCACTCTTTTTTGATGAACAAGGGTTTTTTTAAAAAATAACAAAGTTTAAGTTTTATAAGCTCAAATGGTCGCCTTGCTCTTTTCTGTGATGCACATTCGTGACTCTCCTGTTCGAACTCGTTCAACAAATTGAACAAATCTTTTTCCGAGTCAATTCGTTCGTTTCTTTTCGCCGAATGAACCAAATGACTCGGGAAAAGATTTGTTCATTTTGATGAACGAGCTCGAACAGGAGAGTCACAAACGTGCGTCACAGAACAGAGCAAGGCGAGCGTTTGATCTTATAAAACTTAAACTTTGTTATTTAAAAAAAAAATGAGCGATCGTTTCGCTTGATAAGACCCTTAGTCATCATCTGGAATCGTTTAAAGCCCTTTGAACAGTTTGCAGTTTGCACTGAAACTGTCTTTTGGACCTTGAACCGTTTGGTTCCCACTGAAGTCCATTATATGGAGAAAAATGCTGGAATGTTTTCATCAAAAACCAGAAAGAAAGACATGGATATCTTGGATGACATAGGGGTGAGTAAATTATCAGCAAAAGTTTTTTTCAAAAGTGAACTACTCCTTTAATACCAGGTGTAAACAGGGCCCATACATAGGCCAATCCACACTGCACTGATAGACGCCAACCATCACGGACAATCACCAGATTACAGCACATCAATTCTCAGACATTGGCCTTATGATTTTTTGAAGGTTCATGTGACACTGAACATTGAAATCATGGCTTCTAAATATTCGAACGGCTGCTATAATGTGAGCGTTAACATTAATTTTCCAATCAAATCAGCGATCGCTTCCGAACCATGATCAACGTGTTGGGAGATGCCTACGGTGCTGGAATAGTCCAGAAGCTGTCTAAGCGAGAACTAGAGAGGATAGACCTGATTTCAGACGTGGATGCGGCCAACCCCTTCGCCCTCGAGACCACGCTGGACGACGACGAGTGTGAGAAGAAATCTTACGTGAACGGCGGATTCACCATTGACAAAAGCGACGCCATTTCCTTCACCGAGACCTCGCAGTTTTAGAGGTAAAGTGACATCACTGAAAGGAAGGTTCAGAGAGGTAGGAGCCATTCATAAAAGCTGTGCTATGACTAGGACAGAAAGTCATTAGCGAGGACATGATTGAGCGCAACCATTAGCAATACCTGCCCTTGCGGTTCTCCGTCCTTCATTTTCCATGCTCTTGAACTTACGTGTGCGCTAGACAGAGAGAAAAAATGGCCGTAAGGAAACTATGTGCTTCCACAGCTCATTTACATGTTGCCACGATTTATGCAAAGCGGTTTCTCCTTTAATTAACTGCAGTTTTCTTTGGCTTCGTACTAATGAATATCTTTTTAGCAGTAGGTGATTTTTGTATCGTACAACAAAGAGCATGTTGCCAACTAGCCAATGTTATTATACACAAAAAAACGCTGAATTTAAGGTCATCGAAATCTGCTTTTTTATCGCAAATTATGTACATTTGTTTTAGACTCGCACTTAAGTAAAGTGTGAAATTTTGCCAGTTATGTATTTGCACTTGCTATTGAGAGCCAAACGTGTATGAGCTTTGCGTGTCTTTCATTTCAGATTTGTGCCAAATTGTTGAAATGAAGGGGAACATTTTTATACAAACTTCTATGAAATGAAATATTGCATGATAAGGATTTGATATGAAGTACAGGAATGGCCTTGAGAATGAAATTCAGATCCTTTGTACACAATTATTTTGTCATGACACTGAAGGTGGCAAGCCTTAATAGTTTCTTCAGCAAGCCACTCATTTTATGGTTTTACTTTGTTGTTGTTGTTGTTGTTGTTGAATCAGAGCTATTTTGAAGAATATTTTTTAACAGACTACACCCATGATGTTGTCAGTGCCAAATTTCTGCCATTGAATTGGTTTTTAAGTTTATTTTTACACTATTTAATTTCTTTATATTTTGTTACATTAGAAATGAGAGAAAACGATCAACGTGAAGCATTAATGGTCTGTGTTTGAGGTTCTGGAACTGAATTAACACCATAAAGCACACCATTGTACAACTGTATTTATACAGAACGGTAGTCAAACTAGTTATACTGTATGATTCAACAAGTACTGTATGTGTAGCCACAAAATAATAAAGACAAATGTCAACACCTGAAAAATTGCCTAAATTGACTTTTTTCATGTAAAAAAATACGTTGAGATGTTGTTTAACAAGTTTCAGCTTGTGTTGTTTAATTGTAGAGTGAAATGTTTCTAATATTCTTTGATAAACACTCACCGGCCACTTTTTTTAGCCTAAGTCCCGCCCCTCCACTTCCTGCTCATGGGACCTTATTTCGGAAAAATATGTGTGGAAGTCAATGGCAAGAGACAACTTATCTTTTTATTCCGTCTGAACTGTGCCCTGAATTACACATATGATGTTTGTCAATTTAAAAGATGATTCTGAAAGTCAAAAACGTCGCAGTTTGATGTAAAACAGAAAAGTAACATAGTTTTATGTGAAAATCGCTCAATGAACTACATCTCCCAGGAAGCAAAACAACGAGCAAGATTCACTGCTCGTGTGTATGCAGTCTGGTACAAAACACTCAGGCATGACGGCGTTACGTTACGATTATAACGTAAGACTGTAGAAACAATGACTGACGTTCGCTTCAGTAAAGTTAGCTTCATTCATTGAGAGAAAATGTGCGCCTCTGGGGTTTGTAGTCTTTGTAATTATGTATTTTCACAGTCTTATACCTCATCGGTTTTACATCAAACTGCGACTTTCTTTACCTTAAAATGTATCTTTTAAATTGACAAACATCATATGTGTAATTCAGGGCACAATTCAAACGAAATCAAAATTTTTTTTGTCTCTCACCATTGACTACCATACAATATTTTTTCCAAAATAAGGTCCATGGTGGTCTACAGAAAGGGGAGGGACTTAGGCTCTCCATTGCGAATTCTATTGCAAATATCTAATCAGCCAATCACGTGGCAGCAACGCTATGTTTACACTAGGCATCAGAACTGGGAAGGAAAGGTGATTTAAGTTACTTTAACGTGGCATGGTTGTTGGTGCCAGAAGGGCTGGTCTGAGTATTTCAGAAACTGCTGATCTACTGGGATTTTCAGGCACATCCATCTATAGGATTTACAGAGAATAGTCTAAAGAAGACAAAATATCTAGTCTGTGGCAGTTTTTGTGGGTGAAAATGCCTTGTTGATGCCAGAGATTAGATGAGAATGACCAGACTGGTTCCAGCTGATAGAAAGGGAGCAGTAACTCAAAAGTCCAATTTTGAAGCAGAAGAGCTACAACAGCAGAAGCAACAATTCACACAGGCTCACCAAAACTGGACAATAAAACATAGGGAAATATTGCCTGGTCTAATGAGTCTCGATTTATGGAATAAAATCTCTGAGGTATGATTTCAGAACCTTGTTACATCAATGCCATGAAGAATTAAAGGAGTATTTCACTTTTAAAAAAAACTTTTGCTGATAATTTACTCACCCCCATGTCATCCAAGATATCCATGTCATTCTTTCTTCAGTCGAAAAGAAATTAAGGTTTTTGATGAAAACATTCCAGGATTTTTCTCTATATAATGGACTTCAGTGGGAACCAAACGGTTCAAGGTCCAAAACAGTTTCCGTGCAAACTGTTCAAAGGGCTTTAAACAACACCAGATGATGAATAATGAATAATAGTCTTATCAAGCGAAACGATCGCTCATTTAGAAAAAAAAAAACAAAGTTTAAGTTTTATAAGCTCAAATGGTCGCCTTGCTCTGTACTGTGATGCACGTTCGTGACTCTCCTGTTCGCACTCGTTTATCAAAATGAATGAATCTTTTCCACAGTCAATTCGTTCATTTGGTTGGTGGAATGAACCAAATGACACGAAAAAAGATTCGTTCATTTTGATAAACGAGTTCGAACAGGAGAGTCACGAACGTGCGTCGCTTGATAAGACCCTTATTCATCGTCTGGAATCGTTTAAAGCCCTTTGAACAGTTTGCATTGAAACTCTCATTTGGACCTTGAACCGTTTGGTTCCCATTGAAGTCCATTATATGGAGAAAAATGCTGGAATGTTTTCATCAAAAACCTTAATTTCTTTTCGACTGAAGAAAGAAAGACATGGACATCTTGGATGACGTGGGGGTGAGTAAGTTATCAGCAAAAGTTTTTTTAAAAAGAAAAGGGGGTCCAACATGGTACTAGCAAGGTGTACCTAATAAAGTGGCCGGTGAGTGTGTGTGTGTGTATATAGACGGATGTTCTTCATTAATTTAATACTCGAGGGGGGGATGCGGTAGACAAAACACACCTGAGGCTCCCTGACACAAACAGAATAAGCCGTTTGAACTTCATAATCAACCAAAGAAGGGATTTCATTTTAATTGCTAATAATGAAAAGGCAACATTTGCATGAAAATGCAAAAAAAAAAAGAAGAAAGGATGTCATCAAAGCACTGCTGAATGGTCATTTAAGAAGTTTTTTCTATGTTATTAATAAACCTTTGCCTAATTTAGATTTTTATTTTGGAATCTCATTGTGAAACGGTGCATGTCAAACACTTTTATGACCATGTGCAATGCTACTGCACCACAACTTTTTTGTTATGAGGGTTATATTACACATGTATCATTTTAGCATCACAAATGTCTATTTTGGTCTCCATTACATGACACAAGCTTATGAGCTGAATCAGGTGTGTACTTTTTTGGGGCCTCCAGGAACAGGATTGATAACCATTGTGCTTAAAAAACGCCTGGAATATACTATTCACTTCAATACTGCAATACAAACACAACTACAAACAAACACACTCATAATTGAATGGAAAATGATGCAATGCCACAAGACATCACAGGGTCCTCTGCTTCATCTGTAGATAAAGAGAAGGACGCTCTTTAAATAAATACCCACTGAAGCTGTACAACCCTTGAGGAAAAAAAAAATAACTGTATATATATATATATATATATATATATATATATATATATATATATATAAACTGTACTTGCAGTTAAGTTACAATATTAAAATACAATATTAATGAGATAAAAGGCCACTTAAGCGTACTTAAAAAGACTTTCATGAGTGTTTTTAAGTTTTATGTATTTTGTATCATGTATTTTTAAGTTTTACTTTAAAATACATTTTAAATCATGTTTTAATAATCATGATATTTTGGCGAGTTTTAAATGAGTACACTTATTTTGATGACTTGACTAACTTACTAAAGCACATGTGAAGTACTTGATTATAATGTTAGGGTGTTTTTTTATATTACATTTAATATTCAAATATTTCATGTATTATGTAAAATGCAACTTCATCCTTACAAATGTGTAACAAATATATGTAACATGACATACAAGTTTAAATAGAAATGACATTAAAGTATTTAATTTACCAAAAAGGCTTGTCACACTGTTAAAAAATGTTCATTATTTCTTATCACAACTTTTTTTCTTCTGTCAAATCAACTTAGATAATTTGTCTGGTTCAGAGAACGTAATATTTTGAGTTTCTGATTATTAAATCGATCTCCTTCATTGTATTAACTCAATTTTTCCATTTCAATGAACTTAAAGTTTTAAGGCAATCAGGTTACTTCATTTTTTAAGTTAAACCTATATTTTTTTACAGTTTCAGCTGACATTTCAAAGAGAAGAAGTAATTATGAAATTTCATACACTCTCAGAAAAAAAAGGTACAAAACCTGTCACTGGGGCTGTACCTTTTCAAAAGGTACACTTTTGTACCCAAACGCTTCATATTGGTACCTTAGTGGTACATTTTAGCACCTAAGATGTATATATTAACACCTAAATGGACATATTACCACCTACAATTTACTTATTATCACCTGAAATGTACATATTAACACCTAAAATGTACATATTAGGACCTAAAATTGACATAATAGCTCCTGAAATGTACATATCAACACTTAAAATGTACATATTAGCACCTAAATGTACATATTAACACCTAAAATGTACTTATTAGCACCTAAAATGTACATATTAACACCTAAAATGTACAAAATAGCAACTTAAATGGACAAAAGTTTACCTTTTGAAAAGGTACAGACCCAGTGAGAGTGTAAAGATTTAATTAAGTCCTACTTAAGTGGGTAAAAAAGCAATTCTAAATAATTGCTACTTGTATTTAATATCAATCTAAACTACACATACTAAACTATAATAAACATTTAATTGCAATTAACATGCAATTGACTGAAAATATTACATTCAGTTCACACTTAAGTATATTCTTTTTAAGATTATGGCCAAGACTTTTATTATTATTGCAATAATCATAATTTAAGCATATACGTACCACTTTCGTGTTTAAAGTGGGCATGAGTGGGCCAAAACACATCTCCGTATCAGTACCTCGTCTATCTCAGAGTCCGTGGCACCCTGACATCAAAAACAGAGGCAGAGGAGGTTAAATGATCCATCCCACAATCAGCAGAACATTCCACAGCAATTATTTCTGAATTGAAGTGTGTGTGTGCGCACATTTGAGTGGTACTCACATTTGCTAGTCTATGAACTGCTTTAGGCGATGTTAAAAGGCTCTGAACCCGTTCCTGAACCTCCTCCCAAAGGTCAGAAGAGCCCAAGAGAGAGCTGCTGAAAATAACACAGTATTTAAAAAAATGTACCACTATTACAGTGAACAAACACCTCAAATCAATGTATTAAAACTCTGGCAGGTAAACTGTACAGCTACAGAAATGAACGCTACTTCATATTGTCTGATGTGGAAAGTCAGAGCCGGTTCTACAAAAAAAAAAAACATCAATCAAATTCATTCATGCAAATCTACCATGGGAACACACACAAACACACCCATTGTGCCTCTGGCGTTCCATGCTGGAGTAATTTGGGCTGGGAGATCCCTCATTTCCCATCAGGGAATGATGACGGCCCACTTCCTCAGCGTAGTCGAGGAGATCATCTGTGTCTGAAGAGTCTTCATCAGCCATCTGAGGAATATACAGTATCAGATAATGGCAGCTCATGCCTGGATTTTCATTAAAGAAATACCCTTGTGAAAAAGAAGTGCGCTTAATTATATTGAATCTGCATGTGGCAAGCAGGGCAGGGCCAAGAGCCTTGGGAATGGAGCGACGGAGGAGCTCTGTAAGGATAATAGGAGGAATGACGACAGTGCAAGAACTGTAACTGTAACTGTAACTGTCTTTTTTAACTGTACTTGCAGATAATTTAACATTAAAGTGCCCCAATTATGCTATTTTAAAGTTTCCTAATGTTATTTTCGAGTCTCCTTCAACAGGTTCACATGCATCAAAGGTCAAAAAAACAATATTTTATTTCCAATATACATTTGCACATCACCAAATTTTTCAGTGATTCTCAAAAAATTTTCCATGGTGTCTGCACGGGCAGTCTGTGGGCGGGCAATATGCTAATGTTTTGTCTTGATGTCACAACGAAACGGCTTAGGATTCATTTGAAAAGTCGGAGTCGGAGTCTTTTGAGAGGCTATAACTTTATATATGGTGCATATAACTTTGCAGGATGGGGCACTAATTTTTAACTTCCAGATCAGCATTTTGTGTTCAATAGAGTAACAGACAGAGAACGACAAACAATATTTACAACTAACCCAAGGTCTGGAATAGCCTCTTCTCAGGTCTCCTGAAGAAAAACAAGCAGGACACAGAATAAGTATGGTTTACCCATTAACATTCAGTTGGTTAAAGTTAAACATCACTAAACTTGAAGCAGTCATCGGATGCCCATTTTCCACAAGTTGATATGATTCTTTAGGGTCTTAATATAAAGTTTGTAACATACTTTGGTTAAAATTCCTCAATGGTTGTGTAAAACAACACCCTTTTTACCTCTTCAAAAACAGCTCTGTTCATAGCTACCCGCATGTCTCTTTAAATGATAATGAGCAACTCCTTGCCTTGGCAGACAGTATACAATTGGCTCAGGGCACAAATATGCTAATACGGGACAGTCCGTCAGTGATCGTGGGCAGAGCATGAGCAATATTACAGAGCCCCCCTTGTCCCACTTTGGCAAAAAAATTAAATATAACTATCTCGTGGCCTCAAGATAGCAACTTGTGGCCTTAAGATATTAACTCGTGGCCTCAAGATAGTAACTCGTTGCCTCAAGATAGTAAATCGTGGCCTCAAGATACTAACTCGTGGCCTCAAGATACTATCTCGTGGCCTCAAGATACTAACTCATGGCCTCAAGATAGTAACTTGTGGCCTCAAGATAGTAACTCGTGGCCTCAAGATAGTAACTCGTGGCCTCAAGATAGTAACTCGTGGCCTCAAGACATTAACTCGTGGCCTCAAGATAGTAACTCGTGGCCTCAAGATAGTAACTCGTGGCCTCAAGATACTAACTCATGGCCTCAAGATACTGTCTCTGGGCCTCAAGATACTAACTCATGGCCTCAAGATACTGTCTCTGGGCCTCAAGATAGTAACTTGTGGCCTCAAGATATTACCTCGTGGCCTCAAGATACTAACTCGTGGCCTCAAGATACTATCTAGTGGCCTCAAGATACTAACTCGTGGCCTCAAGATACTAACTCGTGCCCTCAAGATACTATCTCGTGGTCTCAAGATAGTAACTCGTGGCCTCAAGATACTACAAGTTAGTATCTTTAGGCCACGAGTTAGTATCTTGAGGCCACGAGTTACTATATTGAGGCCACAAGATAGTTATAATTAATTTTTTTTTTTTTGCCAAAGTGGGGCTAGGGGGGATCCGTACAATATGACATCATATTGCTCAGAAAATCCAAACGGCTTGATTATTGAAAGTGTTTAGGCTTTTTGAGGATTAAAAAAAGGGTTTCATTGTAAAGTGGTTGTGTCCACACACTGCAAAGACACATTTATATGCAAACACCATATAAAAGTGAATTTTGCATCCAATAACCCCTTTAATAAAGAGAGTTGCAAAGCTTATACAAATGAAGCATGAACAAATATGACAAATAGATTAATGGTTGGTGTTATAGCATTTATACCTGCTTCTCTTGATGGTTTCGAGTTATGTGGTGAAAGACTCCTCAATCTGGAGTTTCTGTCAGGGACGGGTGAATAATGGGAAGAGGACCGTCCAACTGATCTCTGAACCTACCATGAACAAGTAAGCACAAACACACAGACGTTCAGGAACTGATGGGCCAGTTCCATAAACCTAGCCACCATGGTCAGACTGTCTTAAGAACTATTCATTAAAACTCTTATTTGATCACCAAAAATGACATATTTAAATGTTTTTTTTTCCTTGAAAAGAAATGTGTCATGCCTTAAAATGCCTGAATGTAACTCTACACCCTTGCCTCATTCTGTGAATGTGGAAATTAGCCCCGCCTCACTCACACCTTCCTGCAAAGTTCAGCTTCTGTCAACCCACCAAATGCGCCAACCTGCATGTAGCGCAGTCACTCCTACTTTGGCCAGTTGAATTTTATATATAATATAATAATAAATATGTAATATATATATACTATAAATATATATTTTATAATATAAAATACATTTCCTCCCCTCAATTACTCATTTCATTTGCTTTTGGATGAATATTGTTGCTGCTACAACTTAAATTTTGGTGTGGGGTTGCATGTATTGCACATCAATTTACTCATTCCCTCAGATTTTATTCTCAAACCCAAAGTGTGCCCACATAAAGCTGCCTCTCAGTACTAAATTGAGCTCTTTTCGCTGGTTATTGTGCTTAAACAGTCAAATACACAAAAAATAATGTCAAAATACCAGTCTTGGCGTAATAACGTCAGTAATGTTTTAAGTGAGTGTAAACAGTTTGGAAAGAAAACGCATGTGCAACAGTATAATGGATCCGTGTCAGGTCTTAAAGTGACAGCAGCCTAATTTATCTGCTGCCAAATTATGAGATAATATTTAAAATAAATATAAGGCAGTTTTTTTATGGAGGCGTATTGCATTCACTTGAAGAAAAAAAATCTACTCTGTTTTTCTGAATTAACAAGTTAATTATCTCAGAATTACGAGATAATTTCTCATGGAAAAAAGTTTTTGCTCTGTTTTTCTAAATTAACGAGTTAATTTTTCATGGAATTTTTTTGCTCTGTTTTTCTGAATTAACGAGTTAATTTTTCATGAATTTTTTTTTGCTCTGTTTTTCTGAATTAACGAGTTAATTTTTCATGGAATTTTTTTTGTTCTGTTTTTCTGAATTAACGAGTTAATTTTTCATGAGAAAAAAAGTTTTTGCTCTGTTTTTCTGAATTAATGAGTTAATTTTTCATGGATTTTTTTTTGCTCTGTTTTTCTGAATTAACGAGTTAATTTTTCATAAGAAAAAAAGTTTTGCTCTGTTTTTCTGAATTAATGAGTTAATTTTTCATGAAAAATTTTTTGCTCTGTTTTTCCGAATTAACGAGTTAATTTTTCATGAGAAAAAAAGTTTTTGCTCTGTTTTTCTGAATTAATGAAATAAAAAAAAATTAAAAAATGGAATTAAAAAAAATCCATGAAAAATTAACTGGTTAATTCAGAAAAACAGAGCAAAAACTTTTTTCTCATGAAAAATTAACTGGTTAATTCAGTAAAACAGAGCAAAACTTTTTTTTTCACATGAAAAATTAACTCATTAATTCAGAAAAACAGAGCAAAAAAAATTTTCCTCATGAAAAATTAACTCGTTAATTCAGAAAAACAGAGCAAAATCTTTTTTTCTCATGAAAAAATAACTCGTTAATTCAGAAAAACAGAGCAAAAACATTTTTCCATGAAAAATCTCGTAATTCTGAGATAATTAACTTGTTAATTCAGAAAACAGAGTAGATTTGTTTTTCTTCAAGTTAATGCAAAACGCCTCCGTAGATTTTACCCCATGGTATCAACATCAAAATTGTTGCCAGTGAAAATGCTGAGTGGCTAGTAATTTTGCAAAACCACTACAACCTGTAATATTAAAGTAATGTATCAACTGGGGTTGCCCATAGTTTACAGAATTAGTTGAGACATCTGATACCTGATCTCTATTGCGGTGTTCTCTCTGACTCAGACGGGAAGCGGACGGGAAATGTCTTTGGGATGAGGTGATATGCTGTTTCCTTGACTTTTTGGAGGTTTTCCTTATTGCCCTCTAAAGCAAATAAAACATCTTCCAAGTTCTTGCAATCAATATTATAAAGCAATACAGCTAAAATCATTCCTCCATTTCAAAATCTGTATTTTTACCACAGGAAGACTCGAGAAGCCATTGTTACTGAAGATGTCACTGATTGTCGTCTTTGTGGAGAACTCTAATCTTGGAGAGATACCCTGAGATGAATCAATGGATATAAAGACAGATTTCCCATTTTAATAATGCACAATAATACATTATTGGTGTTGGTGAGCAAATAAATTAAATCAGTATGGTGGTGAATAAATAAGCACTTACAGGAAAATTGGGATGGCGTGTCATTAATACCTCTCTCTCAACTCCAGAGAAAGATGGGACCAGCTTTGGCTCTGGGAAAAGAAAACTTTTGGCATCTTCTTCAAAACTGGCCAATATTTCTCCAGCTGTAAAAGAGCAATAAAAAGCAAATAGAGATTCAACTGTCGTCAGCAATCTGCAAAATGATTCATGTAGCAATATTTGACAAATAATATCAGTTGTACCTGGAGGAATCAACTGAATGAGTTCTATTTTCACTGGTTCACCTGGGAAAGATATAAAGTCATATACAACTAAGGCTTGAGGGTGAGTACCGGTGAAAGGATTTTATTACTGTTATGAGTACTCTTTTTAAATCTATGTTTAAGTGTATTTCTTTTTCACAAGGAAAGGCAGAGGAGAATTACCAAGATGAAGGAGTAAAAGAGGAGGGAGGAGAGAGAATAAACGCAGCAGCTCACTCACACTGCAGGAGTTCTGCTATTGCTGCAGGATCGGTGGAGTTATTCAGGATCTACAAGGAAAAAAAGAAGGGAGTTTACAATACAGTTAGATGGCTTTTTAAATCTTTATTTAAAATAGATTGAATGGAAAATCACACCACCTTTTCAAACCTTATTTTCTCCCGAATCAATAATGGAAACACTGCAGGAAGACATTCTGACTTCTTGTATTGATTCATAAGACTCACACTGAGGTAAACATCATCTTTGGCTGGTAGATGCACACCTGGACAGGTTATCTAAAATACAAGTATGATAAAACAGGAAACAGAAAGACACACAACAGTCTGCACTGCATAACCTATATACTGTGGCCATTCACTTAGGGATAGTTCACCCAAAAATGAGCATGTTGTCAGCATTTACTCACCCCTAAGTTGTTCTAAACCTGTATGAGTTTCTTTCTTCTGTTAAACACCGACGAAGAATGTTGGTAATTAAACAGTTGATGACCTCCATAGTAGAAAAAAATACTGTGAAAGTCAAAGGTCAACTGTCAGTCTGGTTACCAATTATTATTTGGTGTTCAACTGAAGAAAGAAACACATACAGGGTTGGAACTAGTTGACGGTGAGGAACGTTAACGTTAAATAATGACAGAATTTTTATTTTTGGTTGAACTATACCTTTAAGTACGTTAGCGGTACAGCGTTCTAATATTATCCACAGTTATCTTACTAAGACAATTATCGAAAGATCCTCACCGCCCTCAAATGAAGTTCAATGATCACTTTAACTGCTTTGTGGGACATTCTGAGCTTTGCTGTTATCGCTAGCGAACTATTTTCCAGAGATCATTTATGGTCAATCCAGGAGAGCGTCGCGTTTCCATGGCATCATTTGCACACAGGGAAATCCAGCCTATTTCCGCGATTCAGTTTATTCGAACAGTTCATTTCAATGAACCGGTTCAGGTTCAAACACCACCCAGTGATTCTTTTACGTAATTTAATGCGTCTCACTTCAAATTGTTACCATTTTCAGCTCATAAAAGCATAGTTTTGTTAAACATATATATAATTCCAACTCACCCAAAACATTACTAAAATTCATTTTAAATGTATTTGTATGCATAAGGCTTTTTTGAGATTATCTTTCATTTTAAAGATGATGTTAAAAAATAAAGTTTCCTTCGTGACATTTCTGCTATTCGGTCATAAACAAGGATTTGACTATAACAATGATTGTTCTTCAAGTATTAATCATTGTCATTCGTGAATCGGTGCAACAGATGAAGATTCTTCTCAAAGTAACGCTTTGCTTACGAATAGGACTTTTATTTTGAAGCAGATAATAACCGGAAATCAAAAGATACAAAAGAAAAGTCGTATCTGGTCGTAGTTTTTTTTTTGTGTCATCTCATTTGCTATACACCGTCTTATACTGTCTATATGATAGATACACACACACACACACACACACACACACACACACACACACACACACACACACACACACACACACACACACACACCTTACTCAATCATTTGTCAGAAAACCTGTCTGGATTTAATTAAAAAAAGAAAAAATATAAATGTACTTACATATGCTTACCCAGGGATGGTGCAGTATTACTATTTTGTAATACTGTTTTGTATTTTAAAGCCTATTTTGTATTTTAAAACCATGCCACTCTTTAGGTATAGTGTATTGATGTGAACTTTATCAGGACGCATATTATCCTGGATCCATGTAATAACTGGCCTTTAAAAATAAAAAATATGCCTGCCCTAACAAAATTGGTGTCCTTAAAGGTAATGGATTTTTACTCATTTTTTAAAATTAAGACATTACGATCAATTTCCAAAAGATGATTTTTTTATTCCACTTTTTAGTCAACTTTAGCATGAGTGTGTTCACTAACACTTGTATACCTGTACTGGATGGCCAATTTCACAAGTATTTTGTATATTATCAAAATACTGTATATTTATATTTTTTCCACACATTATTTTAAATACATTTCCATGTATGCATGCCCATCTTCTTTACACACCTTACTCAATCATTTGTCCTCTGACAACCAGGCAATCTGAATTTATGATTTACTGAATGAATATATATATATATATATATATATATATATATATATATATATATATATATATATATATATATATATATATATAAGTATAGAAAGGAAACAAGCAAGATCCTCTATTAATTATTATTATTAATTATAATTGTGGACAGGCAGAGTTATTATTTGCAAATGTAATTGTTGCACAGCTGTTTCCCTCTGAGCCTCCACATTAAGCATAACGCTTTGTTTACTTTACCAGATGGTGAAATAAAATGATGACAGACAAATTTTGCGTGCGTTTGGTTTATATGTTCAACGTCAAGGGTACCAGAAATACAGCTGAATA
Source organism: Cyprinella venusta (assembly GCA_038021265.1). Taxonomy (NCBI): domain Eukaryota; kingdom Metazoa; phylum Chordata; class Actinopteri; order Cypriniformes; family Leuciscidae; genus Cyprinella; species Cyprinella venusta. The sequence continues at coordinate 7,388,917 of CM075864.1, read as the reverse complement.
CCAAGATAAGAAAAAAACAAATCTGCAAATAAAACTTGCACTTTAGATTTACAACTTAAAATAAATCTAACCAGCTACTTTTTAGGTACAATAATAAAAGTAAATCCAAGTAATACACTTGTGCGAATTCTCAACTGACTGACCAGCGAGTGCTGGACTGCACATGCTAGTTAGAAACCATCTAGAAAGAGCAAACATTCGTTTATGGTCAAAAAACATTAAAAATGAGCATGACTAGGAAAAAAAAAGCTGAACAGTATCAGTGACATTTTCATTGTATTAGAGCTAATGCCTGACAATTTTGTAAGCCACCATTTTTGTACACTCAAAAAATTGCCGGGTTGTTTTAACCCAACTTTGGGTCAAATATGGACTAACCCAGCCATTGGGTTGAATTTTTTAATTACATTTTTAACCCAACGTTTGGGTTTGTCCATATTTGCCCCAAAGTTAGGTTAAAACAACCCAGCATTTTTAGAGTGTAGGAATAACGAAAAATGGAAATGGAAAAACTACTTCTTGGTAAATTCTAATAAACAGAAATAAAAGGATAAAATCATGAAAGGAGATATGATCGAATTAAAGCAAAAGTGCATCGGTTACTTCAGTTCTGAGAGCTGTAGGCCGCCAGAATGACGTCTATATACTGTTTTAAAAGGAAGAAAGAGAGGAGGGTGAGGTTCATTTCCCATTTGGCTCTATTCTCCATACACACTCTCGTCACTGTAGGCGATGTAAAGGAAGAAATCTTCTTCATGATGTTCCTGTGTGCGAGAACATGACATTACCAGAGGAACAAAATAAAACGACTTGGATATCGATGAGGAACGAGTGAAATACCTGGTACAACTGGCCCATGGTGGCAGAGGTAGGGGGAATGACATTGTTTACGAAGAAGAAGAGAGCATCCTCGGCTCTCAGGTGGATTCGTTTTCGGATGAGAAAGTAAAACTGGCCCACTTTTAAAAACAACAACAAAAAAAAATCAATAATATAAAACACTACAGAGAGAACAACATACTTTAGAGTGCCCCTACTATGCTTTATCAGATATTACCTTTCATGTGGTGTGTTATTTGGCTGTTTGTGAATGTAAAAGACAAAGTTTTAAAGATTTAAGTGCACGATAAATGGAGTGATTGTCTCCTTAAAGAATGAACTCATTCTGAACTGCCTCAAATGTGCGCCAGCATTCCCAGTCTTACTTTCTGCACGAACCTACGTAGGATTTTAACATGTGTGCATACCACCAGCCTATGGTCTTCATTGGCTGCCCATGAACGACATCTACTTTGCCCCAGTTTGGTTTAGGGCAGCAACAAACAATTTTTTTTTTTTTGATAATCGATTAATCTAACAAGTAATCGACAAATCATCGATTATTTTGCTGGCTAATCGGTAAGTTTGGAACGATTACTCAGCTTTTTCAATTAGTTAAAAAATAAAGATATACATTTTCTTACTATAATATAAAAGAAAATCAGTTCAGCTTTTGAAATAGCTGTTTTAATGAACTTCGAGCCAACTAAACAGGTCATTTCCTTAGTTTTCAGATTCAGTCCAACTCAAATCACATGTGAATGCTCTCTAAGCATTGTTTAAAGGGGTCATGAACTGACTTTTTAAATTGTATTATATTGTTGTCTGAGGTCAACTTATGACATTCGCTTGGTTTTTGCATTCAAAAACATCAGAATGAATAAGCAATAGGCTATTTTGTACCCTAGTTTTGAGCCTAGCTGAAAAACGCTGGATTTTTATGGGCGTCTCACACTGAAGACTTGGAAGTAAACGCCCTCTGCTGTGAATGGATAACAGTTTTGTATATTATAACGAGTTTCAACTTACCTCGTCGATGCACTTGTATTGTTTTGAAACGTCTAATGTTGTAAAATGGCAACCGGAATGATTCGACCCAAAGTCTGTGTTGCACAATTCCAGTCAGATCCAATATAGACGGCACCAGCACCGTTCTTTACTCTTAATGGGTCTGCAAATCCAGTCTTGTTTACAGGACAATCCTCAGTGAAATGAAGCCAACAGACGGGCAATGTTTTACCTCATCAGCTGGAACGTCATTAAATATAAAGTTTATCCATGCAATCGTATTAGAATCCTGAGGAAGCTTATGCAATGACTGTCTTTCACAACCAGGCACTGCACAATATTCTGTGTTGCTTGGTAGATCCGGTTTTTCATCACGAGGTAGGCATATGTTATTTAGCTATGCGTGATTGCGTGTAATGCGAGAATCGGTGGGCGGGGCTAAACTGGCCGTGTTGAAGTAGGAGCATAGGAGTAGGAGTTGATCTACTTCTGCGGGGGTGGTGTTTTATCCTCTTTGTCGTCATAGTTCCCCTCTTTTAAAAACGAGTTGTTTGCTGAGGCTGGTGTCAATAAAAGCTTTTATTGGACTAACAAGGACGTTTTCAGTTCTGAAACTTACAGGGTATTCTTATAATATGATGACCTCTTAGATGTCAAAAGCTCAAGGAAAATTTGATTTCTCAGTTCATCACCCCTTTAAAGAGACACCAGGCAGGAATCCTGTTTTTGTCAAACAGCGACCACTAGAGTCGCTGTGGAGTACTTGTTTTTAACATTACTGTCGTAAATACCACTCACGCAGAGCGTGTTACATAGTATACAATAGTACATTGTGTTAAATTTGTCGTTTAATGAGATCACACCCGCATATTACACCTATGCTCGTGTCTGACCACTCGCTCGGTCAGTCTGAAGTTTCCTCTTTCTCTGTTCCTCCGACAATGCTTTCCAAGCTTTCTGTATCATATGCCGGCTCAGTGAGATCAAACGACTACTCGACAACAACGATATTTGTCGACATTTTTTTATTGTCGACTAATCGTTTCAGCCCAAGCATGTTGTTTACATGTTGAGAAGAAGCTGTTTTCTGCGCTGTGAGAGCAGATCCACTTTGCATGCACTTAAAAAAAAAAGAAAAAAAAGAAAAAGGAAGAGGACTCGGGTTCAAATTGATATGGTAAAACTGTCACCATTGTTGCTGTTCGTGTAATTGAGTATCAAGCGTTGAAGAAATTCAGTTATGTTAATGTGATGCTTCGTTTCCGACAAGCACTGTAAGCGGTCGACCAATCACAACAGACTGGGCCATCTGACCAATCAGACAAGAGTAGGCTCTTGAAAAGTTTAGAGACCGAATCCTTTAATCGAACCGTTTCAGACACTGTTAGAAAAGAGGCGATGCTGCAGTGTATATTATGAGACAATTACAGTGTTTTTTGACCTTGGATGCATGTACACCTATTGTATGTAGGAGACTCCAAAACAAAATCAGGAACCTTTAAAATAGCATAATAGGGGCACTTTAAATACTTTTAGAGAAGCTCAACAAAAATGTTGAAGCAATCACTGATGGTGTAAATGAACATCTTATAAAAATAAAATTTGACATAAAACGACTTACCCGTCAGGTCAGAGGGGACCAGGTATTTCTTCTTGTCTAGGTCACCTATTCTGGCTTTAGGAGCCTTTTCCACTATTACCTAGTACAGAAGCAAATAAACAGTTTTTTTTAGTAATGGTAGAGTTAACTAAGCATTATATGAAACTGAATAATGATTTACTTTCGATTGATTTTCGCAACATGCTTATTTCAAGCCTATCATGGGTGATTTTTAACTTGGTGCAAAGAGGATCTGAGAAAAGCTGTGCTATTTTTGATAATTAGGTTGCAGATGAGGAACAAGATAACTATACAAAACACTTTTGGACCCAAGACTACTACCAAGACTACTAAGTCCAGTGTAGCTGCATTTTTGTTTTGTTTTATAAAAATGGTTTCCTCAAAATGAGTGTCCCCTCAAAAGTTATTTTTAAGAGTTTCTAAGATATGCAATTTAATTCAATGAGTTTAAGTGGTCAAAAAAAGTCACAAATTGGCTGTTCACCCATAGGAAATGAAAGAAACACAGAGCAATTTTTTAACATGTTGAATAAAATCTATATATCAGCCACGATGTTGAACAAGCACAAAGAAATAAGTCTATAAAGAAATAATAAAAGACAATGTGTGAACTTAAAAAAAAAAGCTTAACCATTACAACAGAAAAATCAAATTCTACCAGGACATTACAGAGCTGAAAAACGTAGACACATGTTATATTATGTACAATACTAGAACTACTTTTAATATGTTGATTTTAGAATTATCAGTCATATTGGGGCACTCAAAACAATTGATTAATTTGAACCAGATATAAAATGACTCTCACACTTTTTTATGCTACAAAACACCACCTAATTTTGGTTGCAAGTGATTTAAACATAAGTAACATGAAATCAATATTAAAATTTTCAAAATTTAATCTTTAAAGTAATGCTTGTTTTGATGTTTTACTGGCTTGGTTATAAGGTAAACACAGTCAACCTTCTGAATGTAAACATGTTGACTATAGGACACCGAGGCTATTTTAAGATTCATCACTTCAACGTGGTCCTGAATGAATTATTTTACCCATAAACAAAATTTAAACATGTTTCTTTTGTTAAATACACACATATACAATCTAAATACACCGCATTACACTTAATTTAGTTCAAGCTTTTCACAAAGCCTTGTGGATTAAAGCAGATGAGACCATGAAAACAAAACGATGTGAATGAATATTGAATTGTACGCCTTTCAAAGATTTGAAAAAAGTGATTTTGATTTATATAACCGCTCAAATACGCCATTAACAAGCATAACATGGGAAGACTATTCATTTTAATAACAATAATAAAGAATTTCAGATGATACATCAACGTGGCCTTCAGCAGTTTCGCCCTTCACGTGCTACTGAAGCTAAAGCTGATTTTGTTGGTGCTTAGAAAGAACGAATGAACACAAGATGAGTTTGTTTGGTCACGTTGAAATAATGTATATCGATAACGCCGTTCACGTTTTTACTGGTTTGTTATGGTTCCCTATTATAACCCGAGCTTCTGTTTACACATTTTAAACGATACAAACCGACTTACAGGAACCCTGTCGGGATATTTCTTCCTGATTTTCTCTCCCTCTGATCGCCTCTTCTCAAAAGGATGCTCTTCTTTGTATTGAAACTTCATGGTTGATAAAGGAAGAGTAAATTTGTCTAATTTGTCTCAGAAACACACAGAAGTGCCAGAAATGTAACGAACGCTTCTCTCATACACAGCTGCAAGTGCTTTTCGTTCAGCGCATTAATACGGGCACACTATATTTACATTATTTTTGTCGACTCAGGCTCCACCACACATCCTGAAAACTATTACTATTATTTAAAGTATTTGACGCAAGACTTATTAAAGGTCCTCGATTGTTACTAAAGTGTTTTCTGACATTTCGTTGTTATTTGTAAGGTAGGGACTACTTTCTCGGTTGTACACACTGTAGAATTGTCAAGCGGTGCTCCGGTCAGTCATATGACTATCTACCCTCACTTCCGGTATTCGGTGACGCAGGGATGTTTTGGAAACGGTCATTTGTTCATGACTGAATAAATAATTAACAATTTATATCAATCGCTCTTAAAGTCACCAACCTGTTTTCTTGTGAAAACGTAACATTAAAAATGTTACAGCATTATTACGAAGCAAATATTTATAATCGGTTTTTGTCGTGTCCAGTAAAAATACTTCTACCGCCAAACAATTTTATCAAGTTTATGCCTAAAACAAGAAAAAAAATGGCAAAGTACAGTGACTAAAAATTCTTATCATATCATACTGACCCGTGATTATTTGTAATTAAAATGGTAGACACTAAATAATTCAAAATGTTTTGCTTAGCCCATTTTTTCTGATTTTGCCTAGGAGAGTGTGTGTACACACAGACATAAATAGGCTACATATGCCATTTATATATATATATATATATATATATATATATATATATATATATATAATTTTTTTTTTTTAAATATCTTTTTGAAAGTTTTTTTGTGCAGCAAAAGGGTAGAAGACATTTGTTGCCTACTTCCAAAATTTGGCAGACAGTAAAGGGAAACTGAACCCAAAGTATGAGATAGTGACACGTTTTTATTAATAACGTGCACAGGTCTATGGACACCTTGTGTCCCAGGAAGCTGCCTTGAGACTTAACAAGTGTTTGATTGATGAGAACAGAATTGACATTATCTGACAGGTGCACAGAGAAACCAACAAGGCCTTGAGTAAAAAAAAAAAAAGGTGTCTGTTGCTCAGTCAGCTCTTCAATACAATGAAGTTTTAGAAATTCAAGTCTTGTCATTATTACATTTTCAGGAAAGAAAAAAATAATTGTAAAAAGGCGCCCAAGTGGTAGGATTTCATAACCAACCACATACATTCTTGTAGAGAAGAATTAGAGCAGAAAGGCTTAAAATCTGTCGATAAGCTTCTTCAAAGCACATATTCTATTACATCCTCCCTGATAATCATGATAAATTCATTTACAGGATAACAATTGACCAGATTAAAAAAGAATTTGCTGCAGAATATGGATAATAGCATCTTCCACATTCTGAATTTGGACAGGTCTACCATACAGATGTCGTTAAAACCCATGTTTCCCAAGACAGTACCTCAATAATAGCATACACAACTCTACAACAATAACCCCAACTGGTCTGTGTCATCAATAGTTTTTCCAGTGAACTCTATTAGATGTGCAGAGTGTTTGTGGCCAGTCTTTTTAGTAGATCTCCGTTTGCGCCACCTTTAGAAGTGAGGTATGACGTCCCAAACTGGAATTGAAGACGCGAGTCATGAAAAGGTCTGTTTTTATCTCGTTTCAGTCTCCAGTCACTCCATATCTTCAAATAATTAAAACGAAAAACAGCAGATGTCCGCATACACACATTGCACAAACATAACTCGCACACGCTCAGCATAGGTAGAACTGTAAGGCAGAGACTCCATTCTGAAGAAGGGAAAAAAAACCTAGGCAAAAAAAGCTTCCTCAAACATCCTAAAGTTTGCCTTTTCCATCCCCTTTGAGTTCAGGATTGACTCTCGTCCTGATAGACCTCATGAAAGGCCGTTTTTGAAAGGCGATGAGTCAAAAGTCGAGGGAGAATGATCAGGCGGATGTCAGATAGGGAAGCAGTCCGACAAAACAAAACAAATAAAAGAACGGACTTGAAGAAAGCCCTCGGTCGGATGATCACCAGAGTCGATGCTGGTGGAGATTTCTGCTCAGGACGGACCGTACGTCTGCGGTGAACCTGAAGAGGGAACACATAATGAAGTGGTGCTATAAGATTACAAGTGAACAGTAGAGCCCAACCGATAAAAGATTTTGAGGCCAATACCGATACAAATATTTTTTGGCTTTAAAATCCGATATATCGGCCGATATTTTTTTATTTATTTTTTACAGAAATGCGCAACAAAATGTTAACAGATTTCCCTAACATTAGTTATTTATGAGTTTTAACTAAAATAATATGATAATGCACTTTAAAAAGAAACTTGTTTCTTTTATTGTCACAACAGAACAGACTGATGATAGTGGCATTAGCTAGCTATGTGGTTAGCTAGTCTATGATGAGCCATAATTTTAGCATTACGTCATACTGGAAATTGTAAATCATACATTTTCAATATAACATGCCAAGGAGAGATGATACGTCTCATTGCTACAACTGTCACGCGCTATTAAAGAAATGCTTCAGTCACATTGTCAAAAGTTAAAAGGACAGTCAGTCAACTACACCATTACAACGTAACGTAATTATTACTAGCTAATTCCGCTTCACTATTGGCTTATTTAACAGCAGCAAAACTGGACATGATAGTCACAAATTTTGTCCTGTTTATTTGAGTTAAGGGAACTGATGCGGATGATCTTTTAATTGTTATTCAAACAATCTGTCTCGTGACCAACTCAACGAGTGTTGCCAACAGAAACGGTGTAGAGTGCCCTCTGGTGGACAAACTATACAACTCCAACACTCATGACATGGTTTAAGCATAGACAGTAAAAGAAATGGACACAGCGACCCCGTTGATTTCAACGGAGAGAGCTGAAGCTCAACATGGGCACTCACTTCCTGATAGCAGGGCGTTCTGCGCAGGCTCCAACTGAGCTTGACGACGTAGTTGTCACGTGAGCAAACTGACCGACTTATAGTAGCCGTGCCAAGAGAAATTTTAATCGTGCACAGAGACGGTGAAGCGCGACCTGGGGCAACTTTTGGTAAGTATTCTGATTAGTTATTTTGTCATTTTGCTTCTATTTATGCCATGGGCTGACTTTAGACAGTAAAAGATTGCCTGCGAGGCTGTGCGAGCTTCTCTTCCTGTCTATACGGTAATTTTTTACTGTGCGACGGACAGTCGAGTGGTTATGACGCAATTTTTAGCCTATTTTTACAAGAACGGCTTCTACGTGGCCATAACGTAACATACAACGTAATGGAGCCTTTTATACATTGTCCTGTTTCTTTAGAAATAAATAATGGATAAATGGAGTCTTTGGACGCCTCAGATGTAAAGTTATTCGCTGTCAAAGTGACGCCAAAATGAATGGGAGTCAATGGGATGCTAACAGCAGGTGATAGTGGGCTACAATGACAGCCCCCAGAGGCACCTTCAGCTTCCGGCTGATGGATTACCCCCTTGGGTTGAAGCGTGTTTCGTCCATTTTTATTTTATTTTTTAAATATTCATTTATCGGCCATTATAACTGCAGATACCGATAGTTTGGAAAATGCCTAATATCGGCCGACAATATTGGCCTGCTGATAAATCGGTCTGGCTCTAGTGAACAGCATAAAAATTGTTCCATGTTTTTTTAAGATCCTTACCTTAGTGCATCCAGCATGGGCAGCAGGTTGAGAAGTGCTGTGTCACTGGGGTCACTAAACCATGACTTTATAGGTATTGCATTATCTATGGGTCAGAATAGAAGAAATGTAGAAAACAATTACACATTCAAACCAAACACGTTCTCCACTTTTTCCTCAGTAGACCTTTTATAATAAATGGGTAATTCAATAAAAATGGGCTTTCAAGAAAACTTGGACGTCTATACGGTAGAAAGGTGAACATTTCCGAAGGCTGTCATCTTCCCTTTTGCCAAATAGGTAGGAAAACTTCAATTTAACTGGTAGGAAACAGGTAAAAACAAGTAGGAAAACACCCATAATGCACTGGGCATGATGTCATCTGCTATTGGATAGGCTTGACCAGTCAAAAACCGCTTTGCTTGAGTAGGAAACACTCTTAGCAAACTTTTAGACACAACAGTGCTGACCTGTAATGTTCCTGGGTGCAAGAATGTAAAGAATAAACATTTAGCGGGAGAAAGTTATTTTCGGTTTCCTGTGAAGGATCCAGAGTGTTGTATGCAGAAGCTAAAGGCTGCAAAAAATAGGAAATATGGAGACGACGGGACACTGTGATGGAAAATCTGAAAAATCGGTGTTTGTAGTCTACATATTAAACTGAATGACTATGAACAGTGTTTTAGATGAAACAAAGCGGGAAAAAAACTAAAGAAACCGCCATGTCATCCGTTCATTTGGAAGAAGAGGAATGAGGAGAGCACCTTCTGCCAAACCAACCGAAATGTAGGCTGCCGTCATGTAGGCTGTTGCCATAGTATTTTTATGATAATATTGTTTAAAGAGTAGATGAAGTAGGTATTATACATTTTTCAGTGATAAACCTACCCTTACAATAACAGATCTGTTAATAACCCTGTCAGGCTTGTGCACAATTCAAAATTGAATTGAGAATGACTCCTGAATTCCAATTCAATTCTTGAATTTAAATTGATGTCAAAAACAGGATGTAGAATTACAATTCGAATTTGAATTAAAGGAAGCAGAATTACAATTCAATAAAAATTCAATGAAATTCTTTGAGTGACGTTTTTAACAATGAAGCTTCACAGTATATCTCAGATATTGCATTGCATATTCATAACTACTTACATTAACAGCAAATGTTTCCCCCAGCAATGAATGTTAAAAGTTCTAGTCACAGAACAAATAATCAAGTTTGATTTATTGTAATTGTAATATTCTGGAACATGATGGAACATGACTCAATTTCTCAAAATTACTTAAGTAAATATTTAGAAAAAAAAAACAATTTGAGGGGGACATTTGTTTTTATATATACAGTATATATTTTAGAACAAAATGTATGCAGGGTTGAGGATTGACTAGTTACAGGTATGTGTATTTAAATTATGTTATTAAATTACAAAATGAATGTAATTGTATTTAGTTGTATTATTGAGGTAAAATGTGTAATTCGGTTAGTTACTAATCAAATTAAAACGAAATAAAGTAATCCAAATAAAATAATCCAAACCACATTTATAATAGGTGACTTAAAACAGTGTGCAATTACATTACCATACTGTGTGGAATTTCTTTGAATTGCCATGATTTTAATTCCACTTCCTGTCATTCCTATTCCAATTCAACTTGTGGGGGGAAGTCAATTCAATTCAAATTCATGAATTGAATGCAGTCCAATTCTGGAATTCAGAATTTTGCACAAGCCTGAACCGTGTCGATCCGACTCTTAGTGGGCGGGGATACAAAAACGTGCAAGTATAATCTGTAGTTTTGTCAAATGGACTTGCTGAAAAAATAAACTGGAATTTCTCAGTCCAGGTAACAGAGAAATAGAAAAACACAGTTCATTTATATACTATCGTCATTGTACCAATACAAAGCGAGTTGAAAATCGGCAAACATACATTTGAATCTATATCTAAACATTTGTGACTATCTGTGCGGTTACATTCATCATTGTTGGTCACATGGATTCGCTGACCAACAGAAATCTGCTTGGTTTGAAGGTGACTTCATACATACATAATACCCGTTGATGTTTAAATGAGTATTGATTGCTGTTTTTCTATTTAGTCATTTACTTTCCATCCTAAAGTTCAGATGTTCATTATATGTGCGTGTATTATCAATTTCAACTTCAGAAGTCAACTTTATAATTTACTTCTATAATGTAATGCATTTCAGAGTAAAATTGATTTAAAAAAATAGGGAAATTCATCAGGAATTGTTTGGATTCTAATAGATTTCTGTACATGACTACATAATAATATGATGTATAAATATGATATTAAATCCTGTTTTTGCATATGGCATACATTACTGTGATGCTAAACACAGTGAGGCTGAAATGGCCTAAAGTACAAAACCACAGATATCATGCAGTGAGACCAGCTGGGCAACTCTTCGCACACAAGTTAATCCTGCAAAGGAAGCAGTGCAAACTACAGCGCGAGTTTGAAATCACGTTATAGTCTTACCTGGATGACTGCGATATGCCCCTGGCGAGTTGTCAAGAATGACTACACTTGATAAGTCATCATGTACAACGGACAGGTCTTTAATATAACTACCTGAATCCAGTGTACAGTGCTGCACAAGATAAAGAAACGGAGAGTATTGTTGAAATATATCCTTGACTGATTTCTGCCTTTTCCATATTTCTCACAGGAAAGGTTTAAGAACAATGAAAGGTAAAGAGTTTCAGTGGTTACCTGTCTGTAGTATCTTCTTTTTAGGATTCCCTTGTTGTTATCCAGCTTATCAGCTACTGCAGAGCCATAGATCTCCATACTAGCAGTGAAAACTACTAACTCATACCACTGACTGACCACCTCTAAGAAGAAGTCAACATGCGGCCTTTTGTGTACAAAGAATCTGACTGGGTGTTTGTCTATTACCACCTGAAAAAAATGACAGGTTACATGAGAAAATGACAGAAATTTGAGGGAAAATAACCGTTATTCATGATTAATCGAGAAGGATTTTAATAATATTAATAATCAGGGCTGTACTTTGCAACATGTCACACATGCTAAGAAAAATTGTACTGCACGATGAAAACTTACCAAGACAGACCTGTTTGTTTGTATGAAACGAGAGCCATTTCGTGCACATCACGTAATAGAAATACATTCGCACAATGAAGTAGCAACTGCTTAAAGTTTACTGACACATTATTAGACTGATAAACAAAAAGACATGATTGAGGAAAAGCATAGAACATATTAAGCGGTGAAAAATAACTCAAAACGGTACATGTTACAACAATATTAGAGCAGTGTTTAAAAAAAGGTTAACGTACAGCCCTGATAATAATAGTCTATAATCATATTGTTTATATTTTAATATGTGACAGTTTTAATAATTATTAACTATTTTACTTTAAAAATGCATAATATATATATATATATATATATATATATATATATATATATATATATATATATATATATGAAGAGTTCAGATGCAAAAGCCTCTAAATGCCATTTGAAATTTTCTTCTAAAATGACCATTTTTATCAAACTTGTATATTTAAGTTCAGTAATTTCACTTAAATGACAATTAATAGGTAATCTTCATTGCCATTTAAGTGAAATTACTGAACTTAAATATACAAGCTTGATAAAAATTATCATTTTAGAAGAAAATTTCAAATGGCACTTAGAGGCTTTTGCATCTGAACTCTTCATATATATATATATATATATATATATATATATATATATTAGGGCTGTCAAAACGATTAATTGCGATTAATCGCATCCAAAATAATAGTTTGTGTTTACATAATATATTTGGGGGCACTGTGTATAATTATTTTAGATATATAAACAAACACACATGCTTGTATATATTTAAGAAATATTTTCATGTATATTCTGTATATAGATTTATATATAATAATAAATCTATTAAATAAATATAAATATATTATATTATATATAAATATAAATATTTTATTTATAAATATTTTTTTTATTAATGTGTGTTTTTAAATATATACAAAATAATTATACACAGTGCACCCACATATATTATGTAAACACAAACTTTTATTTTGGATGCGATTAATCGTCTTGACAGCCCTAATATATATAAATAAAAACAATTTTTATCATTTTAATAGTTTTTCATTTATTTTATAATTTTTTATAAAAGAAAATCAAAATCTTTATTTTGTAAGAGCGAAAAAGAGCAGCTGCTAGATAATGAACTATTATAGAACCAAGCATAACTAAAAAAAACATAACCATAAATAGAAATTTCCATGAATTACCCTGGCCTGGAATCTCATTACCTGATATTTCTCTGTTTTTAAGCATTGGTCTATAAATGTGCATTTTATAGTGCACATTTAATGTACTCTGTAACAAAAATGTTAGATCTTACTTTGAGGATGAAGTCTGGCGGTGTACCAGGCCGTACTGTAGGTCTGAGGACTCCATCGTGATGCGAATGGATCAATGTCTCGTCAAGATCTAAAACTAGGATCTTTCGCTTCACGGTGTCTGAACACGAACACAAACACACACTGACAGGTCAGTCAACGTATATGAAAAGACTTCACACAAACACAACACTGTCTCAAAGACAAGGTTCACTCAGATTGGGCATGTTATATCTCACCGGCAGCATTGTGTTGTGATAATAATAACGTCTAACTTGAGCAGAAGAAAAGATATACTCACTGAGTCGGTTTCTGGAAATGGGGGACAATGCTAAAATGTCATATCGCACTGTTTGATACTGGATTATCTACAACAGGAAGAAGACAAAACAGGAAACAGCCACCTCAGTACAGCACAGTGCATGACACATTGCAGCAGAGGACCTTGTGTGTACTCCTTTTACAGTATATTTAGCAAGATATTACAGTTTTAATGGAACATCTAGGCCTAACTCTGAACTTTTCAGAACTTATTAGTCTCTAACAATAAGTGAATAAAGACCATTTATTAATCAATCACATGAAAGCACAATAAAAAAGCTTGTCTATAACTGCTGAAGCAGATGGCTTTACATTATCCATGTATATATAGTATCCAAGAACTACTGTTGACTATCTATCCATCATTTAATTCTATCTATCTATCTATCTATCTATCTATCTATCTATCTATCTATCTATCTATCTATCTATCTATCTATCTATCTATCTATCTATCTATCTATCTATCATATTTTTTATATAAGTTTTTTTTCCCCCCCTTCAACAGTTTTTGGTGAACTTTAAATTTATGACCGCTAATGCCATATAGACCATTTCACAAGATGTAAACAACACTGGTCCAGAAGCACTTCCTGTTTCAGTTTTTTAACACTACATAAAAGCTGGGATAAAAAACAAGCAACTGAACATTTAAAACTGAATCAAAAAGTTAAAAAAACATCTTTAAGATGTTTTCTTTACATGTGAAATAAAGAAAACAGTTACAAACTGAAACAGGAAGTGTTTCTGGCCCAGTGTTGTTTACATCTTGTGAAATGGTCTATACTTAATTTTTTTTTAATGAATATTTTTTAAAGATTTATGTTTATATTTATTTTATTTAAAAAAGCAATATTTAATTAAATATTACTATTAAGAATACGCATTAGAGCGCTTTTGCTTTCCATATTCAAGAGTGGCAAACAAAAATAATAATAAAATAGACTGATCATTAAAATTTCCTATAGAAATCTCCATACCTAATAATGTTATTAAAAACATGTCTAGGCCCAGAAATGGACAATTTACCCATTAATACAGGGGTTTTCATGACCATGAGAACCCTAAATTAGTCCAAATTAACTTTTTATGAATATTTTTTAAATAATTATGTTTATATATATCTGCTCTCCATATTCAAGATTGGCAAACAAAAATAATAATAAAATAGTTATAGTTATTAAACAATGTCTAGGCCCAGAAATTAACAATTTAGCCGTTAACGCGGGTTTTCGTGACCATGAGAACCCTAAATTAGTCAAAATTAACTTAAGAGGTGTCCAGGACTTATTTAACAACTGGTCAATTAGCAGCGTACTCAAGTATGCAACCTTCAGGAATTGAACTGAGCTCAAAGTCAGATCGCTGTCTCTTTATGAGGTCCGAGACCCTCTGCTTCAGTCCAGCACTCACCACAATGTGGATACTCTTCCTCTCTTTCTCCAAATCCCTCTCTTCTGAGCTATCTTTAGCTCTCCCAGCTGTCTAAAAGTGTCAGAGGAACTTCGGAGAGAACAGCCAAGCGAAACTGCCAGGGTGACTTTGAAAAGGGGGCTGTTTATTCCCAACTTGCATTAGGCCTCAATAAGGACTCATTCATAATATCAGGTCAAGTTGAACCGACCCGATGGTTGCATGACCGTAAAGCACGTTCAGAGAAGTGTCCGCTACTCCGGCACCCTTATCAGAGTCCTAGACGAGTAATACTTCTATAATTGCGTCTTAATGATCATCTTAAAGATTATTATACAACTGGCTCGCCAAAGCCTGTTGTGCACAAGGGGATTAGAGCCTGTTTTCCTAGCCAAAGTGTTTACATATGCTGAGCTAAAGCATGTGACTGGTTTATCAGCTACTTCTTAAAAACAAAAACCTACTGGATATTGTTATAAATTATGAATCGTCTATTTTTATAAATATTATTAAAAATTGTTTTTGATTTATCCATCTAACCCTGATCATTATTGATTTAGGCTCACAGTAAAATATCATATACATGTAACTAGTCTCTTAAACTTATTTTAATTCGTTTTTTTAATGGGTCGTTCGACTATTTTAGCTTTTCCATCAAATATTTTTATTTTATTTAAGCTTGATTTGAATCGACAAAATCTTGGTTTCAATAGTTTTAGCAAAAACAATAGCACTGGTTGCAAATTATAAAGTCTTACTTTGTACTTATCTCCCCTAATCATTACTGCTTTAGATGCATAGGGAAACGTAATCATTTTCATGAAGAAACATAACTAATTTTGGTGTCAAGTCTTATTTTACACTAATGGTACATGTTCGGCTGTTTATTAACGCTTTACGCCCACAGTAAAGTGTCACATTTACCAATTTAAGAAGTTGACAAATTTGCTGTCATTAGTTTGTAAATGTCAGTGTGTTTAATTGAATCATAACACGTTATTCTTCATAGCCAGCAAACAAGTTGTGCAGTTACCAACTAAATAAACTGTAATGGACTCTCTCTAATGAATCACAGACCACTTGACCAGAATAAACATGGGTAACACTTTGTTTTAATGTGTCCCTGTTACGGTGTAATTACACATATAGTAATTAACTACACGTACTTACTATAGGGTTATGCATGTAATTATGCCTAATTTATAGTTACAATAGTAAATACATGTAATGTGTAACAATAGTGTTACCTAAACATGACATAAATAGCCCCTGGCTACTTTATTAACATCTAGGAGATTGAGAATGATTTACAAACCTGTTTCCATCCAGGTGTCTGTTTTCCCTCCAGACACCTGCGTGAAAGTTAAGTGCCAGCCAGGTCATGAAACAAAAGTTGCTCAAACATGAAAAGGACACTCACCGTTCGTATGTGCTTCCTGAGGATGTATAAGAAGAAGCTCCACAGTCTGGATGTCACGCCGAGGAAAGTGCGCACACCGAGCAGACATTGGCGGGTCTTTAGCATGTCAACCATAACACCAGAGTCCGTGAGGTGTGATTTACACCGCTGACAAGAGCAACACAACACACCTGTGGAAATAAGATCCTGCCAACCATTCACAACTTCACACACCTCACGCGTCTTGATGTGATTCAAACAAACGAGTGAATGGTGCTAAAGTGCAGCGTTTACAAAAAAGTGCGTGGGTTATATATGTATTTATATCACTTGGTGGATGTCTTTATCTTTAGAGAGGTAGTTGCTCTGTCCGGCTCCTTCAAATGCTCGCTGGCTAAGATGGTCAAACAAACTGGAGTGTCGAACAAATGTCTCCGTTCTGCCAAAAGCCGCGAGAAGTGTGATTGTCCATCTGCTGCAACATTAAAACCAATACGCGGATTCCGCTTCTTTTTGATAATCTCCGAGAAAGCGAAAAGGAAAAGCGTACAATTTCTCAGCGCCGAGAACAGTTTAAAGCCAATACGGTAGAGCAACACGGGCCGCCATCGCTCCCCTGACGTCACTTCCGCGAAGAGACAAAGTTTGTGCTCACGTGGCCGCGGCGTTTTTCAAAAAGACGTTTGAGTTCCCAGTCAGTGTGTTCACCAACGATTAATATTCAAAGCGTAGGAAGCTTCCACAATTTTACTGTCATTTAATTTATTTCACTGAAGACAGTGGTGAAGTAAAAAAAACAAGTCTTTTTTGTGGTATTAAATTATTGAATTCCCTCACCAAAAGATTACTTCCGAAGTCACCATGAAATCAAAATGGAACATTCTTTTCAAAATATTGGAGTATGTATTATCAATAATCCATGCACATCCATTTTTTAATCCGTATGACTCATCTACTGGTGCGAGCCGAGGGCGGGACAACCTGTCACTCACATGAGATCGACCAATAGCAAACCAGAACAATCCAAGCATGACATTATCAAGCCCCTCCCAACGTTATTTTCTTGTTCGAGAAGCCGTTTCATGTCAAGTTTAACCTTCAAATGGGCTGTCTACACTTCTGGGTTTCAATTGTAATTGTACAAAAAATATATCATTTTTTGTTTACTTCCCATCTATTCATTAATGCTGTGTTTTTGGAGATATAAAGTACTTTTGTATCCATACCACACAATTCCTCAACTAAACCATTAGCTTTAGCATTAGCATATGTGTGAAATGTGTCAAAAATGTTATTTTTTTTAATGATACACTGCATTTATGCTCTAGTACTAGACCTTCATTTCGGTGTAAAAATTCTCAGATTTATGCTGGATTTTTTTTTTTTTTTTGACACAAGAAGAAAATATATTTAGTTGTTTTTTTTCACATTTCCCATTCATTTCAATGTGGGCGTCATATTGACCCCAAAGACCATTTTTTACATACCTTCTGAACAAACGAATAAAGCCCAGTTTTTGTGTATAGATAAATAATGTATGTAAAGTCACAAAATCATATTCCACTGAGATGAAGGGAACCTTTTTTTTTGTTACGTAAAAGTCAACTGGGGTCGTATAGACCCCATGAACCGATTGACGGCTATGTATGTTACATTGTTGCTCCATAGTTGGAGTCTCCAACTACTGGAGACAAGCGAGTGTCACTAACTTTATTGATTTGTTATATTTCGTCATGCACAAAACGCCCAATGTCTATTGTCAGTGTAACAATGTATGAATCACAGCTCATTCACAAACCACTTTCCAAACAAGCAGCTGTCTGTTGGTTAACTCACACATCAGATCCAGTAAACGGAAGCTCAAGCATGTTCACTTGACGCAATAACCAAAGGTTCATTCTCATGTTACGCAGCACCTTTGAACTTCCCCAATAATAACGCTGGTCAACAAAACTTAAGTCAAAAATGTGTACAATTTGTATGCATGTTGGACTTTTAATTTAATTTTATTGATCATTTATTGTACTTTATTTTGTTTGGAGCATGTCTGACATCATATGGCACAAAGTTTGGGTATCGTCCCATGAGCTTAGTTCAAGATCTCCACCAACAAGTGAAAAGCTGCATGTCAACAACACATATATAAAAAAAACCCAGAATGATGTAAAGTGTACAAAATGAGCTTAGTAATGTGTGTCAAAATAATCATAATTGGGCAATTATGGGCATTATTATGTAATTTTTTAAAAACAAATACAAAAACTGCAAAACATTACTAAGAAGTTAATCAATTATGTCAAAATAAAATCCTCAAACCTGGCCTTACAATAGCTGAGAATAGACCGACTATTTGATTCATAATAAAATAAAGAATCATAAATAAATAATTTATAAAGATGGAGTTGACACTCCCAGATTTAGGACATGATGTTTCTTCATTCACACATCAAGATCATCATCTGGATCTTCCTCATCAAAGTCATCGTTGGCATCAGGCTCGTACATGATCCGTCCCGAGCCAGGAGTCGGCCTCAGAAGAGCTGATTTTCTGGGGGGGGGGGGGCACAGATTGCATGGCAGCATGAAAGACTGAACTCAGACATCAAAATTGTTCAGATTTTGGTGACACTTTATGTTACAGTTTCCTTGTTACATATTTTACATGTACCAATATAACAGTAAATAATTATAACAGTAAATTATGCATAATTACGTAACTAACTAACCCTAAACCAAACCCTACTTTAACCCTACAGTAAGTATATGTTGTTAACTAATATGTAAAGTCAAACTATAATAAGGGCACCTTAAAATAAAGTGTAACCCAGATTTTTAGTTTTTAATAAACAATTAATCGATTTGTTTAACAAACAGTATTTTTAAAGCTGTACAATAAAACCATGAAAAATTGTTTTCGTTCATTGAAATAAAGCTGAAATATAAATATACTTGATGGGAAAAAAAAATGGTGCCTTGGAAATTAACTGAAAAATTATAAAAGTAACTAATACAAATTTAAGTGTAAAACTGCTAAAACTGAAATATATTTTAAACAAACCAAATTAGAAAAATACAAACATTTTTCAGAAAAGTGTTCTCGTTATTTGATAAAGTTAAGATTAAGCCACTGTAGTCACTTGGTCTATTTTAACGATGTCTTTAATAACTTTTCGAGGCTGGCAAGTTTCAATCCCTCAAGAAGCCTATGGACTAGTATGGAGGAGTGATCCAGCTCTCAGATTTCATCAAAAAATATCTTAATTCGTGGTCTTAAAGGTCTTACGGAGTTGGAACAACATGAGGGGGAGTAAATACTGATAGAATTTCTATTTTGGGTGAACTAACCCTTTAAATATCACTATGATTTCTTATTAAAGACAAAATAGTATTTAGCTTTCCATTCATTGACAACCAATTAAGCATTCGCCATGCATTCAAGATAGTCAGCTTGTTGACAATTCTAGAATAATGGTCAAATACAGGCTATTTTCTAATACAGTAGGCTGCAAATTATAGATGTACACTCACCGGCCACTTTATTAGGTACACCTGTCCAACTACTCGTTAACACTTAATTTCTAAGCAGCCAATCACATGGCGGCAACTCAGTGCATTTAGGCATGTAGACATGGTCAAGACAATCTCCTGCAGTTCAAACCGAGCATCAGTATGGGGAAGAAAGGTGATTTGAGTGACTTTGAACGTGGCATGATTGTTGGTGCCAGAAGGGCTGGTCTGAGTATTTCAGAAACTGCTAATCTACTGGGATTTTCACGCACAACCATCTCTAGGGTTTACAGAGAATGGTCCGAAAAAGAAAAAACATCCAGTGAGCGGCAGTTCTGTGGGCGGAAATGCCTTGTTGATGCCAGAGGTCAGAGGAGAATGGCCAGACTGGTTCGAGCTGATAGAAGGGCAACAGTGACTCAAATAACCACCCGTTACAACCAAGGTGGGCAGAAGAGCATCTCTGAACGCACAGTACGTCGAATTTTGAGGCAGATGGGCTACAGCAGCAGAAGACCACACCGGGTGCCACTCCTTTCAGCTAAGAACAGGAAACTGAGGCTACAATTTGCACAAGCTCATCGAAATTGGACAATAGAAGATTGGAAAAACGTTTCCTGGTCTGATGAGTCTCGATTTCTGCTGCGACATTCGGATGGTAGGGTCAGAATTTGGCGTCTACAACATGAAAGCATGGATCCATCCTGCCTTGTATCAACGGTTCAGGCTGGTTGTGGTGGTGTCATGGTGTGGGGAATATTTTCTTGGCACTCTTTGGGCCCCTTGGTACCAATTGAGCATCGTTGCAACGCCACAGCCTACCTGAGTATTGTTGCTGACCATGTCCATCCCTTTATGACCACAATGTACCCAACTTCTGATGGCTACTTTCAGCAGGATAATGCGCCATGTCATAAAGCTGGAATCATCTCAGACTGGTTTCTTGAACATGACAATGAGTTCGCTGTACTCAAATGGCCTCCACAGTCACCAGATCTCAATCCAATAGACCATCTTTGGGATGTGGTGGAACGGGAGATTCGCATCATGGATGTGCAGCCGACAAATCTGCGGCAACTGTGTGATGCCATCATGTCAATATCGACCAAACTCCCTGAGGAATGCTTCCAGCACCTTGTTGAATCTATGCCACGAAGAATTGAGGCAGTTCTGAAGGCAAAAGGGGGTCCAACCCGTTACTAGCATGGGGTACCTAATAAAGTGGCCGGTGAGTGTATATATGCACTAATGATAAGACAAGGCTATGTAGCGAACTGTTGTGGAGATAACTAATAAAGAAGCAATCGTTCTCCACTCAGCCATGTTTAAAGTGTATGGCCCGCCCAACTCTGGGATTATATTAAAATGATCTCTGAGCTAGAGTAGAGAGGGAGTTCATGTTCAATTTTTAACTAGGAAACTCATATTTACGATAGCACAAGATAACTGTTTTAATCAATAGAGGTCTCTTACTTCTCTTTGCTAAATACAAATGGCAGAGCCACTTTCTCCTTGGCTTGTCTCTCCTCCTCAGACAGGCGTAGATTGAAGGTCAAGTTTGAAGCTGGATCAGCCTGTTCAGATCACAGTGAAAAACAAAACGTTACAACAAAAACATCCATCTAAAGTCATTGAGAATCAAAGCGGCTTTGCTCACCTCTGCTACTTTTTGCTCTTTCTGTACATGCCCATGTTGACGGAGTTTGGCCTGTACAGAAAGGGTCACGTCCTCGGACACATTGAAATACTCTTCCTAAAAATGGATTACACGCTTATGATTTTAGATCAGAATCACATGTTTATTCAGAGTAAAACCTCATGTCTTACCTCTTGCATAACTTTGCCTGACTTTGTGCGTCGTGTAGTCGTAGCCACAGCATGGTGTTCATTGTTTGCAGGTGCCACAGAGATAACAGTACTGGCTAAGTGGCTTACAATCCCTACAACACCTTGTAGGTGCAAATCTGAATGTAGGAGACTTATTATAGTTTTAATATCTCCTCCTAGTGGTCAGTGGGAAAAACAAACAAGAGCATTATTTCCTAAGTCTTGAATTAGTCCACACTTAATGCCTGCTACAGAATGTGTGATTTCGGCAATCCTATAAGATCATTACATCACACTGTACGACATGGATCTAATAAACTAGGGTATGACATGTATGTAGGGTAGAGCCAGACCGATATATCGGCAGACCGATATTATCGGCCGATATTAGGCATTTTCCAAACTATCGGTATCGGCAGTTATAATGGCCGATAAATTAATATTTAAAAAATAAAATAAAAACGGACGAAACATGCTTGAACCTTGTCATGAGTGTTGGAGTTGTATAGTTTGTCCACCAGAGGGCACTCTACACCGTTCCTGTTGGCAACACTCGTTGAGTTGGTCACGATACATACATTGCTTGAATAACAATTAAAAGAACATCCCCATCAGTTCTCTCGACTCAAATAAGCATGACAAAATTTGTGACTATCATGTCCAGTTTAAAATAAATAAATAAATAAATAAATAAAAAAAATATCGGCCGATATATCGGAATATCGGATTTTAAAACCCAAAAATATTTGTATCGGTATCGGCCTTCAAAATCCTTTATCGGTCGGGCTCTAATGTAGAGTACTACAATGATGACACTTGTTGAATAGTAGGCTATGACGCAAGTTAGTATAGAAGAGTAAATTGGTTAGGAGCCATTACCACAGAAATTGCCACGATTGATCATCTTTTGTCTGGGACAGCCCAAAATCACACAATGTGTACCAGGGGCAACACAGTTTGTCAATGTGAGATGTTTCACCTTTTCTGAGCTCTTGAAGCCTTCGAGAGATGACAACAGGGTCATGATGTCTTAAAACCAATGAGAGGGAGTCAATAACAAGCACTGGTGCTTTGACGTGCTGCGAGTCTTTAATGAGCTTCGTTATGTGTTGAGAAGTGAACTGATCGACGGTGAAAGATGATCTGCACATCCAGCCGAGGGGATCAGGGAAACCCTTATGAAAATGAAGCCTTTAGACACACAAAACACATGAGAAAGTATTTCAGTGGCAAAATACATAAAAATCAAATCCTAAAATAGACTGTATGTCTGTTCTGAGTGGTAAAAGAATGGATGGAAATTAATCAGTAATATGCTAATATTACTAAAATATTACACTTTTGCTGTTAATAAACTGTTGGGAGAAACAATGGTCAATACAAATAATAACAAATAAATAATATCCGACATAGTTAGCAAAATATGGTAAAATAATAATAATAAGATAGCAAAATAACCAGGCTTATCAACTTAAAAATAAAAATATTATTTATGTCAAAGGCTGTGCATATTATGGCACAAATTAATAAATTGCTTAACATGGCTAATATTAATTATTTTACTGTTGTTTTTGTACATATAACATTTGTTGATTAACATCAGTGATAAATAATGGGAAATGCAAAAAATATAAAGTAACTAACAATATCATATACAGTTAAGGTAACAAAATACCCACCAGCCTAATAAACCTAAAAAAGAAAAAATATATATGTGGCATTTTTAGTACAGGTTCTTCTGTCACTTGGTACTTTGGCTATTATTTATAAAATATAAAATTTCTGCAGCTATTAAAGCAAAACTGCATATTTTAATTTCTGTAAGTTAATACTATTTATTACCAGTGTTGGGTGTAACTAATTACTAAGTAATTAGTTACTGTAATTTAATTACCTTTCCCTTGAAAATGTAAAGTAAGGGATTACTCTTCATTTATCTGTAATTTAATTACAGTTACTTCTGATGTAATTGAGGTAAATACTGTGTGTAGATCAATACGATCTCACAGCGATTCGTACGCATTTTATGAGGTGTCTAAATCGTACGACTGCACTCATACAAATTCGTATGAATTATTGTAAAATATGTATGAAAAAAGTGTGAAATGTCATGAGATCAGACATAAAACAATAGTGGGTTTAACATCAAAATGTAACGTCTGATGTTAAAAAAGTATGTTTTTATAATGTAACCTTCTCCACCTTGGTCAGTTTAAGGATAAATCATGCAATTTTATAGTATTTATTTGAAATAATTAAAAGAGATTCATGTCTATCCTTGTAATATTCAGCTGGTTGAGATTGATATGGGATTTTGAAAGTAATTAGTAATTAAAAGTAATTAAATACTTTTTAGAGAGAGTAATGAGTACAGTAATCTAACTACACTGTTGAAGAGGTAATTAGTAACTAGTAATTAATTACTTTTTTAGAGTAACTTACCCAACACTGGTTATTACCAAGGTATTAGCCAGTAATAGTAAAACTTAGAAAATGTAAAATGCCCTTACGTTTTCTGAAAGTTAAATTTTCAAAAAAGGTTAGTCTGGATATACATACAATATTTATGTTTGTTTTGCATAAATTAAAAAAAAAGTTCATTTTAGGGGGATTTTTATTCATTATAGCACAATAAACTGTTTAGTTTGGTTTTGTGTCACCATTTGTGAAATCTTGAGTCCTGAAACAAAACAGTTGAAAACCACTGCACTATGATATATAAAGATTTTAAATGATGTGCATCGGAAATTACACACTGTCAGGACCATTTAATATACATTTCTATGATGTAAAGTGCTTTTAGGTGTCACCATATGTATAAAAGCATGTCTCAAATTCCAGACACAAATCAAGAGTTAATCTCTCTCTCTCTCTCTCTCTCTCTCTCTCTCTCTCTCTCTCTCTCCTATATATATATATATATATATATATATATAATTTATAATTTATTTAGCTCACTTCTGCACACAGCTTCTGTCCAAGCCTTCACACACTTCTGTTTCACTCGCCTCGAATCCCAGCACATGTACGTCCTCGCCCCTTTAAAAGATTTGAACACAAACCAAACACTGTACAAACTTAATGGAAGTCAATAAAAAAATATTAATAAGAAAAATCTGCAGACAGGAACTTGCCTCTTCAATGCTGCATTAATAAAACACTTGAGGATGCCCCGACCTGTGCATTTGACAGTATCTGAAACGTACAAACATATATTTATTACTATACTCAGCAGTGTAAAAATTTACAAACGGGGTAAGAGTATAGATTTTACCTTGAATGAGTATGAATCCTCCAGCCTCTGCTCCCTGTAGCACATCTAGCAGCATGACTCAAACGCTCATAAACACTATTAGCTAACAGCAAAACAGATCACTTTGGGGCTTGGCAAGCTACTTGAAGGCTTATTACACCAGCACTATTGATTAAACATCTTAAAGACCCAAGTACAATTCAAAACTCTTGGTTATATAAAAGAGTTATGGTAAAATTCACGATCAACACGAGTTTGATTACAGCGAATACTCAATTTCCCAAATACACAGCGGCAACTCGACCCGTGCTCTTTCTTCTGCATCGCCGTTTGCAAGCTTGAGTAATGCATTAGCGCCACCTACTGTGCTGTGGTATATAGTGCATGAGGATGATAGCATCTAAGATTGAAAACCCCTGATCTCATCAAACACATTTGATAGGGATAGGGATGGTTCATCCAAAAAAATCATTTCTGACATCATTTACTGTATACATTTATTTTTATACAAAGCTGTATACATTTATTTTTGAGAATATATAAGTCAATGGGGCCCATCAACTGTTTGGTCAACCATATTCTTCAAAATATTTTCTTTTGTGTTCAGCACAACTCATACAGCTTGAAACAACTTGAGGGTGAGTTAGTGATTTTCATTTTTGGGTGAACTATCCCTTTAACCATGATTCCTGTTTTCAGCCTCGATGTTTTTAACACATGTCTGAACAGCAAGGATATTTTTAATCTATTAAGAGGCAGTAAAGCTATTTGTTTCCTCATAATCGTTTAATAACACTTCAAATGAGTTGAGTCCCTCTTTTTGGTTTGTTTTTGTTATTATTTTGTTTTAGTTTATTTTTTATTGTTCTTTGTTCTCCCTTGTCATGTGAACAGTATAGAAAATATCTTTTTTAGATGATTTGCAGGAGGTGTGATTCTTGATTTATAATATAATAAGATTTATATTGTAAAAAAGGTATTTGTTTCCTCAGGGCCCAACAAAACATATAGTGACAGCTCAACATTGCCCTCTATTGATATTATACGGAACATGGGGGAAACAGTGAAATCTAACTCCCATCTATGATAGATAGCTCACTGAATTGTAAAAAGAGAAAAAAAAATAACTAATATGATTTCCATCTTTAAAAAATTATTATTGTAAAATGATATATTCATGTGTATGTATATATAATATATGCATGTAAAATAATGATATATATAATTATATGCTATGACATGAGTGTGATATGAGTATATAAATACACACAGTGACAGTAGTAACCCATAAATCTTCCTTGAAACTGAAATGTTTTTGCTGTAACGAAGCCGCGAATCAACTCCTCCATGACGTCATCAGCGCGCGACGCTGGGTTTCAGTCTGCTGGCCTCTGGAATGGGCAGATATCACCAGCCCATATTTCACCATTGATTAATTGCACGAACTCCACGGAGAGTCTGTATTTTTCCCGTCGTCTACACGATGCTATGCGGAGGTGAGTGTTTTTGTCACAGGGCGTTTGCGTGCGGGTAAAGGAGCGGCGGTTTGAGTATGTGGGAAGAGCGATTAGCTCGTTAGCGGCGGTCCGGTGGAAATCCCAGCCTTCCATTTAGTCCTGCTTTAGTTTCAAACATGCTTTGACTACCAAAGTTTTTGACTGGACGAAATAAAGCGAACGCGCCAAATTGTTTCTCTGCAAATTATTGATTATATTGCCCGTTTGAAACGTCTGGCTAGTGAAGTTAAAGGCTTTAATAGCAGCTGGCTAACGCTTGACTCTTAATGAAAACATCACTAGTGTCTCGTGCCACGATTCACTCCAGCGCGATGTCAATCCTGACAGGGATTACTAACGCCCCAAAACATCAAATTTGTACGTTATTTTATCTTATTTTTGGATTTTAATGTTTTTATTACGCGTTTCTTTGTCTGTTTTAGTTTAATAGTGTCAGTATGATGTAGGCAGGCGAAGTTTCCGTTTCATGGAAACTTTTCATTTTAGCAAACGATTCGGTGACTTGCTTTTTAATTTATGAAATTGGCTATCAAAATGAAACATTTCTATATTTAGAAAGGTGGCAGTGCATTTTATCCACTTGGCATGTAGTAGCAGAACTCTACTTTTACTACGAAGCAAAATTGCGCCTAGAATTGATTTTATTACCATTAACGTGTTCGTATTTGGATCTGTCGTGTATTTATGTATGATACTTGAAGTCTGCTCTAAACGCATAATATAGATTTGTATTAATGTGAAATATACCAAATGTTAGACAGCACACAGAAAAATAGGAACTAGTATGGTGGTTTAGAAATGGTTGCTCCTATTTCTGCACTTTCTTTCTCTTTATTGAATCTGACGTGTATGAGTCACAGAAGCATTATGGGTTCAATACAGTTAGCCTGGAAGAAATGTTATTAAGTGCTTTATCTTTTAGGCCTAATTCTATTAACTAATATGCCTGTTGCTGCAGTTATTTTTTTATTGTTAGGTTTCTGTGAGATGTATGTAACTATAATATTATTAAAGCTCTGAAAAATTATCAAAAAGGTTGTATTAATTTACAGTTGTAGATGTTAGGGTATGATGTCAACATTAGTAATTAAAGAAAAATGTGCTAAATCTTCCATTTCGAATGATTCCGCTTATCTGGAAATGGAAGCTTGCAAAATTTCCCTTTAACTCCTCTGAGGTTAAGTGATGTTCGTCATGATGCTCGTATTTTTATTTCTAGTATCCTCAACATCGTATTTAAGGCGAACTGGAAGGGGCATTTGTGGATTTTCTTGGTAATTTCCAATATTTTAGTTTGTTTGAAAAGTGGCTTTTGATGAATGAGTAAAACAGGTCTGTGGTTAAGGTTACACTTCCACATTTTGCTCTAGAATATAAACAACACTGTTATAGCTAAAGAAAAATAGCTTTTTTTTCACTGTTTTTCAAAGGTTTTGTAATGTTCAGTTTCAGTTCAATTTTCGGCCCAGTTTTTTATTTGTAATTTAATTAGGGCTGTTAAATGATTAATCACATCCAAATTAAAAGTTTGTGTTTACATATATATATATATGTCGGTGCACTGTGGATAGTTATTTTATATATATAAATATGCACACACACACATGCATGTATGTTTAAGACAAAAATAATTTATATATAAAATATATATATATAAATCTATATACATGAAAATATTTCTTAAATATATACAAGCATGTGTGTGCATTTATTTATATATAAAATAATTATACACAGTGCACCCACATATATTATGCAAACACAAACTTTTATTTTGGATGCGATTAATCTCGATTAATCATTTGACAGCCCTAAATTTAATTTAACTTTATTACGAAAACTAAAACAATAAAAAATGGTTATCAATAACAACACTTGTGTTATAACCTATATTGTATTATATGGTTGTTTGATTAATGGCTCAACAATTATTATCAGTTCTGGCACATAAATAGCAAAATTGTGTGTATTAGTGTAAATTGTCCAAATAAACTGATTTGAATCAAACTTTACAGAAACAAATAAATCTAAAAGGTTGATTCAATGTTTATTTGTTGTTTCAAACTGACAAATAAACGGGGAGACAAGACCTTTAAAAACTTAAAATGTAAAGTAAACTATGCTATGTAATACATATTTGAAAATTTGCAAATTTGCCTGTGAACGCTTTATATAAATACAGTATCTAAATCCGGGTGATCACTTATATCAGTGTTTTATATATATAGCCTATATATATCATCATATCGTCCAGCCATAAAACTTTATTTTTATTTTTTCGTCAGTGTTTAATTAAAAAAACATCCAATAATGCAGAATATGCACTGATAAATATTTAATTGATGAGTTGTTAATATATATAACAATACAGAATGGTTATGGTTTTACACCTATGTAAATTCAGATTTTTGACACAAAATGATAGCTCCAAATCCACCTTTCGCTGACTGTTCAGTTGTTTCTGTGAATTGCAGCGATCCATTTGCTCCTCTTTCTATATCAGTCTGTAAAAATATACCTCCGATTTTTTTTTTGGTCAAATCTACTTGTACAGTCAAATCACAAAGCTCTTTCCCACTTTACGTGTTGTGTTTGTTTTTCGCGGCATTCACGCTGAAACAAATACAGCCGCTCAGTCTTTTTACCACTCACTGTGAGTAACTGCAGGCACTCTGGCCGACGGTGACGTCATGCGTAGGGATGCACCGATATGAACATTTTGGCCGATACCAATAATGATAATTCTTTATATTTGAAAGGCGATAACCGATATATCGGCCGATAAAT
This sequence comes from Cyprinella venusta, assembly GCA_038021265.1. Taxonomy (NCBI): domain Eukaryota; kingdom Metazoa; phylum Chordata; class Actinopteri; order Cypriniformes; family Leuciscidae; genus Cyprinella; species Cyprinella venusta. The sequence goes on along the minus strand of CM075864.1, from coordinate 7,359,705 downwards.
CAAAATCTAATTTTTATATAATTTTTGAAAGCCTGATTGCAAAAACAAAAGTCTCACAATTAAAATCAGTTCCCTAACACAATTATAATGTTGTCATTATAATTTCATGTAGCCGATACGACAGCACATTTTGCACTTAACTATATTTTCCTTTTTACTTCCAATCATATTTCAAGCAATTAAGATCAATCATGTTGAACAGTGCGCATCTTAAGTGTCACAGGTGTCAAGTGTTGAAGGAAATAATTTATTATTTCTCAGCTTTAATATATCAGCCAAATGTTATTATCGGGCCGATAACGATAGCATAAAAATGAACAAATATCGGCCGATACCGATATGGTGGCCGATATATCGTGCATCCTTAGCCATGCGCATACCCTCTATTAGGGGTGTAACGGTACACAAAAATCACGGTTCGGTACGTACCTCGGTTTTAAAGTCATGGTTCGGTACGTTTTCGATACAGCAAAAAGAAAGAAATGCCAGAGAAATGTCCTATTTGTTTAAAGAAAAAATATTTTTAAATAAATGTGAGTTTTCCTAGATCTTGAAACTTTCAGGTTTATAAATGGGGGTCATCTTTGAAGGATGAACAAATAATGTTTTGGTCATCACATTAAAAATAACATTTAAATATATATTTATTTATATAATATTTGAATTTTGAAGTGCTGGAAAAAGATGTGTGAAGTACTTGAAAGCATTTCACCATTCCAGCCAAACTGGTTCCAGTTAGTGTTACTATATTAAATCCATGGTGAATGTTGCTGGTCTGTGGACGTAAAGTATTACTAGTTTATTCACGGCACAATGTTTCTCCTGGTTTCCATGACAGCGCTGTTTGATCTAATAGAGATCTACGGTTAATAACGGAGAAATGTGAATGCATCTCACTAGTTATCGCAGCGATGTTATTACCTCAGTGGCGAATTCAAATGTTTTCTTTACCGGATCTCCAGCGCGGTGTGGTAACAGTGTTGCTTGATCGAGATCGGCTCGCGCTGTTGCTGGTCCGAACTGATAAACGATCCGTGAAGCACATAATCCGTGACGCATGGGTAGCGCAGTTTCGTTCTGCTTTCATTACATTTGCCATTTGATGTTGCGCAACGATGTGTTGGCCACGTCAGCGCGAATTTTACCGGCAGGAAAAATGGTCCAAGCAATCGTTCGGTTTGTATGCGTACCGAACCGGAAGCCTCGAACCGAAACGGTTCAATACGAATACATGTACCATTACACCCCCACCCTCTATAGATTGTCCACATTCTTTAATTGACTAGTTGGGATCGTTGTCTAAACCAGCCATTGTGATTGCCTTGATCAGTATGTCCAACATCATTAGTTTGAAAGTGTTGTTTATATGTATACATCATTTCTTTATGCGTTTAGGTAAGGTGATGGAAGAGGCCAGCGGGAGGTTCTCAGAGCTGATTCCAGTGGTGCTATTTCCGCGGCTGTCAGGCTTTGTCCCTTCCTCGGTTCAGTAACAGCGCCCATTCTCATCCCGAATCACCATGAAGCCAGTCCACGAGCGCAACCAGGAGTGCCTCCCTCCCAAAAAGCGGGACCTCCCTGTTAACAACAACAACACCACCACCTCCACCAACAACAGCAGCAGCAGCAGTAGCATCAGCGGCGGAGCGGGAGGCAGCGCAATTGGGAGTGGTGGTGGAGGTGAGGATGGCCCGTCTTCACAAAGCTCTGGAGTGAGCGGAGAAGCCCAAAGTGGTAGTGGCGAGTGGGTGCGAGCCCAGCCGAGCGTGCATTATGGGGTGGAGGGTGCTGAGGGTCTCATCGGGTTACCCATGGATCAGTACAGCATGCTCTATAAAGTAGCCTTGCCCGCTGGCACCTACTCACCTGTTCTTAGCCACATTTCTCCTGCCTACAACGTTCCTCCCTCGGTGTTACAGCATACCGGTGTTCCCTACCCTCCGCTCGGCTACACCCAGATCCCGCACTCCTCCTTGCAGTTTGTTAGCTCTCCGTACGCGACTGCGGTTCCTTACGGCGTGCCTACGGGATTTGTTCCCCAGTCGCACCTAGTTCCATACCAATCAGTGATTCAGGAAGGCGTGGTCTCGTCCCATCAGCAGCAGCAGGTCTCGACCCACGCGTATGCCAAAATGACAGCGCCTCTAGTGCTCCCGTCTGAGCAGGCGGCGACACAAGCGGCGCTGGGGACTGTGGGGATGTTACCTGCCGGGGAGCACAGCCCGAGAGGCGTGCCTGTGTTCTACCACCCCCCCGTCAGGGGCGTCCAACCTCAACGAGTACCAGAACAGGAAAGGGAGGTGAATGGTGGGGACCGAGACCACGGAGGCAGGGAGAGCCATCTAGATGCAGGTTATTCGTCCAGAGGTCCAAGGGTGGTGCAGGAGTCCCATCAAGACAAGAGCTTTAAAAACCGCAGGCAGGAGGGGAGAATGTCTCCAGGACAGAGAAGCACGCCAGACACTGATCTCGAGGTAAGGGACAGGTTTACTATTATAGCCCGACCGATAAAGGGTTCTAAAGGCCGATACCGATACAAATATTTTTGGGTTTTAAAATCCGATATATCGGCCGATATTTTATTCATTTATTGTCATGCTTATTTGAGTTAAGAGAACTGATGGGGATGTTCTTTTAATTGTTATTCAAACAATGTATGTATCGTAGGGCTGCACGATTAATCGCACGATGTTGTTATGCGCATCTAATCAATAAAGCCGGTTCCTTGATTAGTAGTAAATCACCTTCACCTGCTTTCAGATGGAGCGGCATTTACTACAACGAGCCGTAGATCACTGACAAGCTGAGCCAAATCGAGTTAAAATCGAGGACAAATCGGCAACGATATTTAATGTGATTTGGCTCAGCTTGTCAGTGATCTACGGCTAGTTGTAGTAAATGCCGCTCCATCTGAAAGCAGGTGAAGGTGATTTACTACTAATCAAGGAACCGGCTTTATTGATTAGATGCGCATAACAACATCGTGCGATTAATCGTGCAGCCCTAATGTATCGTGACCAACTCAACGAGCGTTGCCAACAGGAACGGTGTAGAGTGCCCTCTGGTGGACAAACTATACAACTCCAACACTCACGACATGGTTCAAGTGTGTTTCGTCCGTTTTTATTTCATTTTCGAAATATTCATTTATCGGCCATTATAACTGCCAGTACCGATAGTTTGGAAAATGCCTAATATCGGCCGATAATATCGGTCTACCGATATATCGGTCCGGCTCTATTTACTATTATAAGATCAATGTGTTAAAGTATGTAAGATGTCTTGCTGAAGGTTTCGTTGAGAGTTTTAGAAATGGACCTTATTCACAGACTTTGCATTTCCACAATAATCAGCATTGCAAATTTAGTAAAAAAAAAAAGAGTTATACACATGATGTATAATTCCATGCATTGTCTTAGCTGTAAATTTCACAAAAAAAGAATTAACACTGCTGTGACGCTGAGGGACTGATCTGAGGGCCAATTTCTGACCAACATAATCACTCTCTTGATAATAGTCATGAGAACGCTAGCACCATTTTGCTGTTGGAGCAAATGGGGTCCCACTTTAAATTAAGTGGCTTTAAGTACTATGTACTTACATTGAAACGAATAATTTGATACAATGGACTTATTGTGTACATACATGTTTTTACCTTGTACTTATATTTTAAAAATACCAGCATGTAATTACAGCTGTAACTAATGTAATTACATCTGTATTTACAAAGCTGACCCATACTTATACTTAAACCCACCCCTAAACCTACCCATACCACCACACCTGTCCCTAACCCTACCCGTATCCCACCTCAATAGCAGCAAAAGTGTTTTACAATACAGCATTAGCACAATAAGTACTTTGTACTTATTTTTCAATAAGTATATAGTAATTAAAGCCACTTAATATAAAGTGGGACCGCAAATGGGAATGCAAAAATGCCGTTTACCTCTATAGAAGTTTACCCAACTGACGACTTATGCTAATGGTAGCCCTCAATCGGGTCATGGGGTCTATACGACCCCAATCTAGTTTTACTTAATAAAAAAATGTTCCCTTCATCTCAGTGGAATAAGATTTTGTGACTTTTTATACATTGTCTATCTCTATACACACACAAAAAACTGGGCTTGATTCGGTTGTTCTGAAGGTATGTAAATAAATGTTTACACAGTTCTGGTCTTCTGGGTTAATATGACCCCACATTGAAATGAATGGGAAATGTGAAAAAAACAAACAAACAAAAAACAATAAACGAAATATATTTTCTTCATGTGTCAAAAAAAAATCCGGCATAACAAAATTTTTACACAGAAGTGAAGGCCTAGTACTAGAGCATAAATGCAATGTATCATAAAAAAATAATATTGCATATGCTAAAGCTAATGGTGTAGTTGAGGAATTGTGTGGTATATGAATACAAAAGTGCTTTATATGTCTAAAAACACAGCATTAATGAATTAATGAGAAGTAAACAAAACAAAAAATTATATATTATTTATATGATTAAAACTGTATATTTTTTGTACAATTACTCAATCAATTTTTGGGGTCATATAGACCCAGAAGTGTAAACAGGAAACGAAGACCATTTGAAGGTTAAATGTTAAAAGGGTCTGTTCAAAGAAAGGGTTTTTGAATGTCTGTGGTTTTTCACTCCAGAATTCAACCATTTCGATCAACAAACTGATATGTACAGGCTTTAAAAAAGAAAGGGCATGTAATGTGCCATGTATGTGAGACAGTGTTTGAAAGCATAAAAGGTGATTTTCAGAACACAAATATGATTTTACAACAATATTTTTGTGGATATCAGCAAATTAAAACTGCTGCTGAATGAAACACTCACAAATTTGACCTTTGTTCTTCTGTTTTACAATTCACAAAAAGAGTTGCAGATGGGTTGTTGACATGACATGTGACGGCAATTTCTGGCATGCTATAATCGTAAACTCATTGGATAGTGGGTGTTGCATGTCAGAATAGAGCTAGACGATATGTGGGTTTGCTAAAGCAATGCCTAAATAGCTATTTGAAAAGGGGAAGTCATTCAGAAGAAGAACAAGTTATTACAATATCACAGGGAATGTACTTCCAAGTAAATAATGTGGTCAATTTTGATTTTTTATTCAGCAGTAATTTGCCACATCACAGAACTGAGTTCACTGCAGAAAAGCTGATTAAAGATGGTGGCCAGTTCATAATTTTGACTCATGTTGAGATCAGATCTTTCTTTAAAGGAGATATATCATGCAAAATCCACTTTTTTAGCCCTTAAATGCATTTTGTTGTATATTCAGGTGCTTCGTTTATATCTTTATATTCTGTTTTGGTCATATTTTTCAACCTGTTCGGATTTTCCTGTTGTCTATTACGTTTTTTGAACAATAACGTCACAGGATTTGCAGCGGAACTGCCAAATAAGGACATCGACTACCGGTCCAACACTTCGAGCAATCCGCCATTATTATTTCTCGCTCCGATTTTGTAGTCCAAGCTCAATGATGCAGAAGTTACGGGAGGGCAAGTCAAAATGTTCGGTTGTTGGATGTAGTGACCTGAAGCACTTCAAGGATCCCCAATCCAACAACCTCCGCCAGTATAAAGAATGGTTTGCCGATCGACTTCGTCTGAATGAGGTGTAAATTCCTTCTATCATTTAGCTGCTGTGTTTTCTGACGCTTTCTAAACGCAAGTGATCATATTATTATCATACAGATTTTTAGTGGTAAGATTAGACTGTAGTCATTTATCTTGTCAGAGTGCTTGTTTTAACAAGAGAAATAGTCGACTTTCACTAATAACACAACATAGTTAACTTAACTTTACATACCACTGCATCTATATGAAGACGTTGTTCTGCAGGTTTGTCGTCGTCTTTTTCAAATCGCTCGCTCTGGCTCGAATACGTAACGCTTGATGGACAAGTCTTTTGTTGACATTTTGTTAACGTGTGAATAAAAATGTTCTTTGAAACTATAGTAATCGTATATCTCTTATCAAACTACAATAATGGCTGAACGCGGGGAGTTGAACCGAACGTGAACTCAGCGACCTGGAGAGTGGGCGGGGTATGACGCATCTCCTTTTTATTTAAAGGGGACGCTTCGAAACGGGTTGCTCACAGAAGCACATCAGAAAAGAGGTAGAAAAGGGGCTTGTGGAGCTATAATAATGTGGAATTCAGACCCAAGTATTGCAGTTATGTTTTATATAGACCACAACGGTATGATTTATATGTAAAAATGAATGATTTAAAAGCATGATATGTACCCTTTAAAGGTGCTGTAAGCGATTTGAGAAACATTGTTGATATGTGAAAACAATACTCAAACAAACACACCCATGCCTTAATAACTCCGCCCCTAAATAGCGAACAACACACTATGAAACACAGGCAAACAATAACAGCTGACATATTAGACAGCTCATGCAATGGATGATTTAGCTGTAATTCAACAGCATACCTTGGTTTTGTGAAACATAGCAAAACAAAGGAACCTCTGCATCAGTTTTCAGGCCGTCTCTCAGGCGCTGGAAAGCTTTCCAATAGTAATGTGGGTCCTAAAGGTCTTATCTGATCGTAACCCTCCTTCCAATTATATTCCCCAAACCTTTTCCTCTTTGGTAATATCTCAGCCATCTCTCTTTCCCTTTCTTTCCTACTCGCTCACTCGCTCTCTTTCCCCACCATGAGTGTATACGCCCCCTACTGCCAGTCCACATTGTTTTTTTCTCCTATTTACACAACCAGCACTATATATAAACACACTTATTTCAGCACATACAGAACAGACATCTAGCATACATTCACAAAATTGTTTGTTTAGGTGTTGATTTCAATTTTCAATAGCGCCTCTCGGAAAATCGTTTATTATGTTTACACGGAAACGATTCTGAAGAGAAAACGCAAAAGTGGCGTTGCGTCATCACTTTTTATTCTGCGTTTAGACGAGCGTTTTGGGTGGGAAATCCGCGTGCAAACGGTGACGCAAAGTGTGTGAAATTTAATGTAGTATGCACTTCAGGCGGCTGGGAGTGCATACTACAACACCACCAAGTCCACGCACCCGCGTACAACCTTCACCGCCAAGCAGACTTTTGTGTTTTTACCGTTTACACGGGAACGCGGCGGTGGAGCGTTTTTAAGATTTCCACTCTGGAGGGTGGTTTCACTCTTTTGCGTTTTTAAGCCTCAAAAACGCCGTCGCCATGTAAACGAAAGGCACATCCGATAAAATATTTTTACGTTTTCACCCGCGAGCGTTCTCTTGTAAACAGGGCCTTAGTTGTGTCTAGATGTGGAGAACCCGATTAAACAAATAACACAAATTTTGTATTGTAATTTGGAAATGATATAAGAATGAATTTTATTTGCTGGGGTTTGTTTCCATGTTTAAATCTCTAAATCTTGCATAAATGTTTGAGTTTTCTGAACTGCGTTTTCAGATTTTTGGATCCCACTACCAGTTTTATTTTTGTATTATTTATATACTATCAGTAGTATTTAATTATTAATGTTTTGAGTTAGCTTTTGGTGGTATATTTTCAAGTCTAATTTTAGCATATATTTTTTTAAGTTTGTTTTTCAACTAATATTTAGATCAATTACTGAATTTTTAGTTGTAGTTAATATCAACACCGCACTGAACAAATTGTTACAACTTCCCAAGTACCCACATTTGGATTGAACTTGGAAATCAGGTTTCTTTGTTGAACTAATGATTACCTGCTACAACCTGATTATTATACAACCAGTAAGGTTCACTTGGAGTGCAAGTACGCACCGTGATGTTTTGCGATGTCAGATTTTACCTCAAACTTGATTTAATATTGTAACATAATCTGGACCTACACAGTCATATTTTAAATGTCTCCTGCTTTATCTCTACGTAATGTGTTTTTCCTTTTTGGGGGCAATTCTTATGAGTCAGCATCAGTTTACACCACTTCCTTCCTTTATTAGCTGCTTTGGGTGTGTTGAGGATTGAGTAACTCAGGCTACAACTTAGAAACAACAGAGATTGGTTTTTGATTTATAGTCAGCAGAATCTGCTGTGACAAGTCTTAAGGCAAGTCTCGCCTTTCATTTGTCACTATTCATTCAGCTTATGGTGCTTTATAAAAAAAAAATTAACTTCCATTCAAATGTCCATTCTATCTCTATAATGCCTACTGTTTCATATTTGATACTCAAATTTCTAAGGCCTTTAAATTATCTCCATGATCAACTTTGCTGAAATTCCTGTCTTACAATCTTCTACATGCCTTCCGTTGTCTGATTGATAGTTCATACTTCTTTTGCAAGTAAAAGGCATTTTAGTAAAATTATAAGTTAACAACATTCCCTTTCTGGTTGTGGTACATTTTGTCTTATTGCTGTGAAATCTACTTATTATTTTAAAGTAAACGTTAGAGTAACCTTTATATTTTTATATTCCAAGCAACTTAGTTTTATTTGATTATCCCTCATTTGAAGAAAAATCTAATTGATTTACATTACAAGCTATCAGAATTTATAATCAGAATTTTTGGCAATATAAATAACATCAACTGCACCACATTTTGCCCCATATTTAATCCAAAAGCTCAATTTTCCTTAGGGCTGCAACAAACTTTTATTTTGATAATTGATTAATCGAACGATTAATCGACTAATCGTTGATTATTTCGCCGGCTAAACAGTTTGGAACGCTTATTCAGCTTTTTCAATTAGTTCAAACATTGAGTTATACATAATCTTACTATAAAATAAAAAAAGAAAATCAGTTCAGCTTTCGAAATAGTTGTTTTAAGGAACTTTAAGCAAACTAGACAGGTCATTCTCTTTAAGTTTTCAGATTTCAGTCCAACTCAAATCACATGTAAATGCTCTCTAAGCATTGTTTAATTGGACCACTGCTTTTCTTAGAACTGAAACAGAAAAAGTGACATTTACTTCAGGACACTAAGAATGGTAAAATATTAATCTCCAAACCATTCTTATAAATATAAAATTATTACAATCTTTTTTTTTACATGCCAATTGAGTTGACAGAGACATTCTCATTCACCTTTTAAATTATAGTATGAAAAAGAAAACGTAACTGCCATGATATTCTTCCCAACATCTCCCATTATCTAATAAAGAGATTTACTTTACCACTAGTTAGTTAGCTCCAGCTGGAGAACACTCAATTCTCACCGGCTCCTCTTTTGCTGGGATGTTTCCTCTTGTGAGTGCTCCAACATGCATGATGTGCTTCTTGAAAAGCAAGTTCTGCCTTGCATGTATTGCACATGACTGCATTGTTGGTTTGAAGTTTTGTGAAACTTTCCCAAACCTTGCTAGTATGGATTCATTTGCACTCCATCACAATTCGTGCTGTTTTTTTTTCCTTTTACCGCAATTGCATTTGTAAAGGGCTAAATATTACACTCTAGCGCCACAGCGGTCAAATCGCGATATTACGCGCCCTTACATTAGGTCACGTGAGATCAAACGACTTCTCGACAACAACGATATTTGTCGGGAATTTTTTATTGTCTGTCGACAATGTCGACTAATCGTCCTAATTTTGCTTTCCTCTTTGAGTGAGAGATCCATATTCTCCTGTATCATTACTATATGAGCCATAAATGTCAGATGCATCTCTTTTTAAAAATGTTGTCTAAATGTTCAATAAACTGGTCCATTTAAAGAATTCGATTTTCCTGACTATAATTCTGTCATTTCATTTGTAGGTCCAGCAGGTGGTTGGACGACTGGCCTCTCCTGTCCATGGCATGAGTCGCAAGGAAGCGGCACATGTCCCTCTGAACCTTTCTCAAAGCTCTCAGAGGAGTCGAGAGACTCAGAGCGAAGTCAGAACAGCATATGCATTAAATCCTGCTGAATCCAGAGCTCATCAGCAGCATATCGTTCAACAAGGTCATGCCGTGATCTTGGCCAATGGGCAACCTGTTTTCGTGCCCCTGGACTACCATCATCACCAACAGCAACAGCATTATCAATCCAACGATGTGGCCTCAGCAGCCATCGTTGCTTCTCCCGCTACATATACAAAAGCCATGGATGCAGTAGCGTGTCTCCCAGAGCGGGCGGTGGTAGAGTTGCCTCCCCAACACGGTCAGCAGCTTCCCACTCAAGCTCCTGGTGCTTTACCACAGGCTCCCCTGCTGGCACCCACCGGCCCGTCGCACTTCATGAAGGGGGCCATCATCCAATTGGCGACCGGAGAGCTCAAGCGTGTAGAAGATCTGCAGACTCAGGACTTTGTCCGGAGCGCAGAAGTTAGCGGTGGCTTGAAGATCGACTCAAGCATGGTGGTGGATATCCGTGCAAGTCAGAGGCCCGGTCTAGTGGCGCTGCATTTCAACGTAGGGGAGCAGCAGAGCAAAGTGACTATAGATGTTCCCCCCGAACACCCGTTTTTTGTTTTTGGACAGGGCTGGTCGTCTTGTAGCCCTGAGGGGACTGCCCAACTGTACGGTCTAACCTGCCACCATCTGCAAGTGGGCGACGTCTGCGTGTCCGTGACCCTACAGCAGCAAGCCACGTTACAGCAGAAACCGACGCCGCAACTCCAGGCCCGGACTCCCACCAAAGCCAACTCCACGTCAGGAGCCCCTCCTCAACCCATGGGCCCCCCTGCACCCCAGCACACCCCTCGGCCGACGAACCAATTAAAGATGGAGCGCATCCACAGAGAGAGGGACAGGGACAAGGAAGAGCCCATGCAAGTCGGGGGTCCTCGACACATCGACGTGTCCCCCAGACCGAACAGGACTTCAGCAGAGCACACTCGGAGCCAGAGTAACTACTATTTGCACACTGAGGGTCATGCTCCACCGGGAACCGGAGCGGGAGCCTCCTCCATAGGGGCGTCCCAGAGGCGCTGGTCTGCCCCTGGCTTCCAAAGATATAACATCAAGAATGAGGAGGGAAGTTTACCCTCAGTTGCCAACTCTGGCTCCTCTCGGCCATCATTTATCCCTCAGGAGGTCAAGCTATCCATTGAGGGGCGCTCGAACGCCGGCAAGTAGCAGCAACCACAAAAGAGATTGTCTTTGGGAGTGAAGTGTCAGTCGGATGTGAAAGAGGGAGCGTGGTCGGAGGGAGAGAGAATGTAGCCTCAGAATGTTTGAGATTTTGCACATATTGGAAGATTCCCCCTGCCGCCCCCTTCTCCAGTTCTTTTCGGTTCTGGTCTCGAGCAGAGGACTTATTTTGCCAGGTCATAGTCAGAGTTCGCAATGACCTGCATGGGCAGCTTTCTCTGGTAACTCACGTACCAAAGCCTGCACCGTCTGCTTGTTCCTGTGGGTGAACTATCATGTTTTGGCAGTGATCACTTGCATAAAGATATTCCTCAAGTAGATGTTTATTTCAGAAAGGCCAGGGATAAGAATGGGATACAGCCATAGAATCTTGACAAGCCTTTATAATAATAATTATATATTTTGAAGAAGGACGAAAGAGGATAGATTGCTCAACAACTTTTTCCCTAAAAGACAGGCATTTTCTCTCTAAACATTGACTGTTTCCCTTGTTGCGCTGCCAGGCTTTTATTGGCTAAAGCCTTAAAACTTGGACGGTTTTTAATGCGTCTCTCTCTAGAGGTGTGTTTGTCCTCACTTTCCTACACTCTCCTCCTCTCCCTGCCTCTTCTCAGGGTGCTTCTGATGAGGACTACTTTCTAGTCTGGACTCTAGAGTTTGAGAACAGTTGCCCAGCATCGTCACATCAATCAATCGATCCAACAATCTTTCTACAATCAGGAACTAAGTCTCGCACGCATCTTAACAGTTGCATTAACAACTCCTCAGAGGTTTTTAGTTTTGATTGAATCTGCATTCCAGTTTCAGTGTGATCTCTCCTCCTCAACCCATTGGAGTTATCATTTCCCAGTAAGGCTGGCCTAGGAAAACGCCTCTAAATAGTAGGCTACCTCAAGGTTGGAAGCATCCTTCAGTCTGATAATTAACGTCTCTTTTTTTAATCCTACTTTGTTGTGGAGACAACATGTGGTGTCAGCCAAAATCAGCCGTGCTTGCGAAGCTGAGACCAAATGTGGAACAGGTTCTAGTCGTTTGCGAACGGCTTGTTCCTGTGGAAATGGATTATTGCTCTGAAGCGTGCAGGTTTAAGTGAAATCGTCCCATTGGAAGCGTTGAGAACAGACAAGTGTAGATTCACTGCTGTTGGGTGTGGACTGACCCTGCTCGGTTATCAAAAACAAAGCAATAGTTTTTTTTTTCATGTTTTTTGTTGTTGTTTTAAATCCCGTACAGGGTAGATTACTCCTTGTATTTCGATTTTTCTATGTGCGGCGTTTGCAGTCTCTATGTTAAGACCTTTTCCTGCACTTCTCTTGATTTTTCTAAGATAATGCAGTTTTACTTTGTGATAATACTCACTCTAACAGTTACTACAGGAGTTCATTACAAGCATGCAATTACCCCTAAAACAACACCTCTTTCTTTTAGGCAGATTTTCTGTCTGACCAGTAGTGTCTTCAGAGATGACATATGAAAACCACACCTCAAAATGGGGCTTTTCTGAAACACCCGTTGATTAGGATATTCAGGGTCAGCTCTTGCTATTTATAAAAAGACCGTGGTCTACCTTAAATTATGTCCTAACCAGGTATGACATGATGAAATCGCCAAGCAACAGGACGCTTTTGGCTATCAAATTTTCCGATTTCTGTTTTTGTGGTATTGTGCTTGGTAACTCTGCCTAATGTCAAATCTTATTGGTCCAAAATCCTTCCATAGTTTTAATTTTTTAGCATTTTTGCTTTCGGTTTGAACGGACAAATTACTCATCATTGGAAACTTGTCACGTCATGTCTGGTTAGGACCAGTGTTGAACCGTACACTCATCTTGAAAGAGGAAAGAGCTTTATTAATATAGTTTCTAATTCAAATGTGCTGAGGTTTTTATGGTTTCTGTAATTGGTGAACTCTTGTACAGTATTGCATTCTCTCTTCTTCTTGGCAATATTACCCACGAGTGATTTTTAAAACTTGTACTGCAGGCCTTGTATTGCACAGATAAGTTCAATTGATTCACACTGACTCTTTAACGGGAATCAGATATTATGTGTTTTATTGTTCATTTGTTCTTTTTTTTTTTAATAATGAAGGGAAAATGTTTGTGTTCTTTTGAAGTATTCAGTTTTGTTGGTGGTTTTTGGCTCACGAGAAACTGACAGGCAAGGTTGACACTGTTTACACATTAGCCAAGAGAAAATGCTGCAGTTTCACTTTTCGTAGTTACTGGACATTTTCAGATGGATGAAATCATGACTTAAGTGCAATTAGACCAAATAATATAAACATTAGGAAGATTGTGTTTAGCTTCAAAACAGCATTCCAGAAAAGAGCCTGACATTCCCACTTTTCCTTTTGCTGTTGTTGTTGTTGTAATGTTTCTTTGTTTCCCCCTTACTGTTTTGCCTCCACTTACTACTTGTCAGGTGCAATTTTTCGTTTCCATTTCGGCTCAAGTTCTTTCATGAGACCTTTGGTATTTCTCTGCGTTGTTGGCTCTTGGCATTGCTGGGCTGTCTCTGTTTGGGCCGTGATTTAATTTAACAGTTTTTGCACTCTCACTATCACTCAAGGCTTTAAGAGGAGGGGTTTTTTCTTTTAGGTAAAATAATAATATATATATTTTATATAAATGTAGCGCTAGCATTTAACTAGTTAGATTTAGACTTCCTTCAGACTGCATCAACCTCATTGATACCACATGTCTGTGCAGTTCTAAAACCTCTAATGTTAAAGGGATACTCCACTATTTTTGGAAATAGGCTCATTTTACAATTCCCCCAGAGTTAAACAGTTGAGTTTTACCATTTTCGAATCCATTCAGCTGATTTTCTGATACAGTTTCTGGTCCCATTGACTTCCATAGTATATTTTTTCTTACTATGGAAGTCAATGGGACCAGAAACTGTCTGGTGACCGATATTCTTCTAAACATCAGAAAATCGGCTGAATGGATTCGAAAATGGTAAAACTCAACTGTTTAACTCTGGGGGAGTTGTAAAATGAGCCTATTTCCAAAAAAAGTGGAGTATCCCTTTTAAAGAGAAGAGTTGGAAAGAAGGGTTAATCGATTGAACTCATAGGACAAATTATGTGGGTACACTTAACCTTTTTCCCTAGTATAAACCCACCTGGTATACCAACAAGTCTAATTCAGACAAAATGAAGAAATGGCAATGTGTGTATCGAGTATGACAGTATTTGGTTTTGAAAACCGCCATTGGTTCAAATCCATTTGTTGTTTTATCAAGCATTTCATGAGCATCATCTGTTGTTTTGTTTGGAGACATCCTCTTAAAAGGAGTCCCACTTTCATGCTATTTATAATCTGCTCTCAAATCTAGTTCATGTTATTTCTTCCTTGCTCTTTCCCCTTTGTCCCAGAATGTTTCGGTGGCACATTGGACCCCTTTAAGATAGTTCACAGAGGACACTTCATTATCGTTCACTTAAAGGAGAACTCTGGCGCAAAATGAACCTTTGGTCTAATAAAACATTGGTACCTAGTCGACCGTTCTCTGAAATTTGTTTTCATGATAATCGAATGTAAAGAGTTTTATCTCTAAAAACTGTTTAGCGTATAATGCTAGTACTGGGGGCATTTACTAAGTAAAAAGAAATCGCTAGTTTATACCACTAATAAGGCTCAAAATAGCCCCACACTAACACAGTAACATAATGAGAGTCCATACATGCAAAACAAAGCATAAGAAGATACTTTATAAAGACAGTTCACTTCGTGTATACAGACAGGAGCCATCTTGGAAAACAGTCACGACAAGTCAAACCACGAACGTCTATTTTGGGCTATTTTGAGCCTTGTTAGTGGTATAAACGATTGATTTCTTTTTACTTAGTTAATGCCCCCAGTACTAGCGTTATATGATAAACAGTTTTTAAAGATAAAACTCTTTACATTTGATTATCATAAACAAATCTCAGAGAACGGTTGACTAGGTACTGATCTTTTTATTAGACCAAAGGTTCATTTTGCGCCGAAGTTCTCCTTTAACTATGGAGAGTCAGCTTCCCAATAGGGTCGCAATTGTCATCCAAGGCCTTGCAGACACAAATTTAAGTATGTTCCTGACTGGATAAAACATCTTAAACCGGCCTAATTTAGTCTGCTTGTCTTCAGCCTGGTCAAGTGTGTATGGTTTGCTGGTTTTTAAGCTGTTTTGAACAGTTGGTCAACCTTGGGAGACCAAATTTGACTGGTTTCAGGTTGTTGGGTTCACACACAGGGAAAATTTATTAGTTGGTATTCAAATTTAGGGCCTGTTCCATTGTTTTAAGTATTACATTTGATATTAAGCAATACTTGACTCGAAATAGCAGAAACATACAGCTTTAAGATGAGCTATGCAGTAGAGACTCAGTCAGCACCCGATGCGTAATGCAGTTTCAATACTCTCACCAGTTTGTCTGTCGTCTGCTGCGTTTCAAGAAACGATTCGATGTAGTTGCACATTCTGTATTTCCTCTAGTAACCCGCAGGCTTGTTGACCTTTATGGTAGTAGTCAGTTAGGACTATGTCCCTACCAAATCACATAACTTGAAGCGTATCTTGTGTCGCTAGTTTGGTGCTGTATTTTTTATTTTTTTTTGGTTTTGTCAGCAATGGTGCACTGTTCTCTGTCTTTTCTAATGCACTGCCTTACCAGCCATCTCTTGTGGAGATGAAATCTCCCACATGCAGCCTTCATGGTGGAGATGGACTGAGTTCGCTTTCATTAAGAACTGAGCTACTATCCTGTGCGTGACTGTAAGCAAAAAGAGTTGACGCTATGTTTGTGCCTTCCCAATGTCTTAACTTTACTATGGTCTGTCTTATTAAGCTCTTTTCTCTGGGAGATTTGCTTGTCTCCACTTTGCTCTTACTGTCTTCACATGTCGTATATCAATCTTGCTGGCTTTAAAATCATTCCGTACTGTTGAGGGCCATTTTGATCCCATCTATACTGCAACGTCAACCTTTCTGCCTGAAACTTCATGGCATCCCAATCAAATACCTACAATTATAAAATATTACGATAGAAAATTAGTAATAGAGTGCTGCACTGATGACATTTTTGTAGGTCAACCTGGAAGTTAGCATCACCCTGTTTCGCTCAACAAAACTCAGCGGATTAGTGTAGAAAATAAGATTGTTTTAGGGCTGTGAAACGATTAATCGCGATTAATCGCATCCAAGATAAAAGTTTGTGTTTACATAATATATGTGGGTGTAGTGTGTATTTTGTATATATAAATGCACACACATGCTTGTATATATTTAAGAAGAATTTGCATGTATATACATACATACATACATACATATATATATATATATATATATATATATATATATATATATATATATATTTACACAAAATTAATATTATACATAAATATTAGGGCTGTCAAAACGATTAATCGCGATTAATCGCATCCAAAATAAAAGTTTGTGTTGACATAATATATGTGGGTGCACAGTGTATAATTATTTTGTATATATATAAAAACACACATGCATGTATATTTAAGAAAAAAAAAATATTTATATTTAAAATATTTATATTTATATATAATATAAATTATATATAAATATATATACAGAATATACATGAAAATATTTCTTAAATATATACAAGCATGTATGTGTGTTTATATATCTAAAATAATTATACACAGTGCACCCATATATATTATGTAAACACAAATTTTTTTTATTGGATGTGATTAATCGCGATTAATCGTTTTGACAGCCCTAATAAATATAAATATTTGATACATTAGTAACACATTTTTCTTAAATATATGCATGCATGTGTGTGTATTTATATATATACAAAATAATTATACACACTACACACACATTATGTAAACACAAACATTTATTTTGGTTGCAATGTTTCACAGTCTAGATTGTTTTATTGTTTGGCTCTGTGACCCAAAAAATGTATGATTCATCATGATAATACTCACAAATGAACACAACGTTTATGAATTTGAAGCATAAATACAGTCCTCAGAAGTAAAGGCAAAATGTATGCCATAAACGATCAACACCACGGTCGCATGACGTCAACGTCACCATCATTAAAGGTGTAGTTCACTTTTCAAAACTTTTGCTGATAATTTACTCACCCCCATGTCATCCAAGATGTCCATGTCTTTCTTTCTTCTGTCGAAAAGAAGTTAAGGTTTTTGATGAAAACATTCCAGGATTTTTCTCCATATAATGGACTTCAATGGGAACCAAATGGTTCAAGGTCCAAATGACAGTTTCAGTGCAAACTGCAAACTGTTCAAAAGGCTTTAAACGACACAGACGATGAATAAGGGTCTTATCAAGTGATAAAATCGCTCATTTAATAAATAAATAACAAAGTTTTATAAGCTCAAATCCTCGCCTTGCTCTGTTCTGTGACGCACGTTTGTGACTCTCCTGTTCGAACTCGTTCATCAAATTGAACGAATCTTTTTCCGAGTCAATTCATTTGCTTCGTTCGTTGAATGAACCAAATGAATCGGAATGTCCTTAAAGGACATTCCGATGACTAGTTTGTAATGACTAGTTTGTACTGAAACTGTCTTTTGGACCTTAAACCGTTTGGTGCCCAATGAAGTCCATTATATGGAGAAAATCCTGGAATGTTTTCATCAAAAACCTTAATTTCTTTTCGACTGAAGGAAGAAAGACATGGACATCTTGGATGACATGGGGGTGAGTAAATAATCAGCAAAGGTTTTTTCAAAAGTGAGCTACTCCATTAAGTGTCCGACAACTTTTAATATTTTTTTAGTCTTTTTTTATTATTATTCCTGAATTTAGAATAGTTTGCAAAACCATAATTATTAACACAACAAGGTTGTGAACATGGACAAATGTGTAGATGAGGTTACCTGTTCGGCTGAGGATGTTCAATGTCCCCAACAACCTCTGCAATCCCATTAAGACACTTGTTATCAACCACCTTTTAAAAGAGGGTGTTACTAACGTATTTTATGTTATAAAATAAAACATGAAAATATCTTGAGCTCATGTTAACTAGTACAGACTTTAAACTATTTTAGGTTTTAAACCAAAAAAAAATAATTCAGGTTTATGGAACTTGGAGTGCTAAAATGTTAACCCGATTCCAGGTTTTGGACAGCAAAAATGTCATCCCCACAGCTCTACATAGTTTAGCTATTGCCGGAAGATCAACGTGGGGGGTGGGAATCTGTAAAGCTGTGATCTTATCATTTGACGTTGCATATTCAATGGTAACAGCACAGAAGGTTTCAGCTTGAGCTACATTCCTGCGCTTCTGCATTTCCTTCTCTCTATGAATGTGAGAGAATTAATCCAATCATGTCCTTTATACCTCGCTTTTGCTTACATATTGAGTACAGCATTGATTTAAATCATCTCATCTCCTTATAAAGAATAGGATGCCTGCACACTAGACAAACAGAGGGTTTCATGGGTGGAAATGCATTCTTAATGAGGAAAGAGTTAGATTAGTTGAAATAAAATGGGATTTTTGTTTTTTTCCGAATACGAAGCACAATCAGACCAGCCTGCAACAGAATGTGTTGCATTTCAGATTCAGGTTTTGGTCACATGGCAGATTGTCATTTTCACAACACTGGCGTTTTATCAATGATGATTTTCATGTTCCCCATTGAAATCAAAGGAGATATTTCTGGTGTGTAGACGCCCTGTTCTTCGCTCTGAAACTGTGTTGTTCTTCCATAGAGCCTCACCTAATCATGTAACATAGACGTTTGTCACTTTGATGCAATGAAATGTTCTGCACTTATTTCCCCTCACACCCCTATAGTGTTATTGTAAATGTTTCGCCATTATATTGAATCGTTCGAAACCACGTAAAACAATCATCCGGCATTTTTATGCTTGTACAGATATGAATATATGTTTTGTATAATAGTAGCTTGTCAATAACGCCTTAAGATGTGCATTGTTCGTAAACGATGCGTACAAGTGACTCCCGCTCGATTTCATTAGTCGTTTTGACCGTGGACAACTCACTGAGAACAATTAGTGACCTTGCACTTCCTGATTGTAAGATGATCTTTTTTTGGGACTAGCTCATAATGTGTATCTTAGTTGAACACAATGCAAGCTTAATAAAATTCACAATTATTACTTTATTTATATTTTGCTCTTGTTAGTAAATCAGAAGTGAAGTCAAAACTGATGCCTTGCACTGATTCCAGCTCAGAAACATTTCTTAGTAAGCGGTCCTTTTTAGAGAAAATGTGTAATGTTTGAATCTCACAAAACCGAATTTCACTCATTTTGCATAAACTACACTCTAAAAAATGCTGGGTTGTTTTAACCCAACGTTGGGTCAAATATGTCTTTTTGTACTAATTTCTTTTGATTTTGGGGTGAAAACCCCCAATATTTTTTTATAATCAAAAAATCCTTATTAAAGTGGTTTGAGGAAGTGAGTGAAAACTAAATTTATTGGAGTCTGTGTCAGAAGATGCACTCTTAGAAGAAAAGGTTCTATCAGCGCTACGTATTTGGAACCCCTAAAAGGTTCTATACACTCTTAAAAAAGGGTTCCTCTGGGTTCTATATAGAACCCTGGGATTCCATAATTGGCCAATAGAACCTTTTACCAAAAAAATGGTTTGGAGTTCCATATATGAAGTGGGGGATGGAACCATTTCTGGTTCTAAATAGAACCATTTCTTCTAAGAGTGTGGTGCGTTTAAAACGAGAATCCATGCAGATATACATATGGTTTGGGCTAAGAGTCCTAGGAAATCTTTTTCAGTCGTCCATTTAGTGTCCCTGTTGACATCCGGGTAAAAATGGAGAGCTTAAAGGAGTAGTTCACTTTTGAAAAAAAACTTTTGCTGATAATTTACGTCATCCAAGATGCCCATGTCATTCTTTCTTCAGTCGAAAAGAAATTAAGGTTTTTGATGAAAACATTCCAGGATTTTCTCCATATAATGGACTTCAATGGTAACCAAATGGTTCAAGGTCCAAATGAGAGTTTCAGTGCAGCTTCAAAGGGCTTTAAACGACACCAGACGATGAATAAGGGTCTTATCAAGTGAAACGATCGCTCATTTAAAAAAATAAATAAATGAAGTTGAAGTTTTATAAGCTCAAATGCTCGCCTTGACTCTCCTGCTCGAACTCGTTCATCAAAATGAACAAATCGTTTTTCGAGTCATGACTCGAAAGGTCCTAGATAAGACCCTTATTCATCATCTGGTGTCATTTAAA
Source organism: Cyprinella venusta (assembly GCA_038021265.1). Classification (NCBI taxonomy): domain Eukaryota; kingdom Metazoa; phylum Chordata; class Actinopteri; order Cypriniformes; family Leuciscidae; genus Cyprinella; species Cyprinella venusta. The sequence continues at coordinate 7,339,429 of CM075864.1, read as the reverse complement.
GCCCTTTGAAGCTGCACTGAAACTCTCATTTGGACCTTGAACCGTTTGGTTACCAATGAAGTCCATTATATGGAGAAAATCCTGGAATGTTTTCATCAAAAACCTTAATTTCTTTTCGACTGAAGAAAGAAAAACGTGGACATCTTGGATGACATGGGGGTGAGTAAATTATCAGCAAAAGTTTTTTTTAAACGTGAACTACTCCTTTAATAGTTTGTGAAGTGTGTAAACGGCTGAACCTCTTGAGAATAAACCGTCAGGGTTTTCTATATCAGTAACATTTCAGTGACTTGTACTTGTATCATTGCTTCGATTTGTTTGTGATAGATTTTATGTTTTGTATATATTGTTTGGAAGGCTTTATGAAGCTAACACATGGCAGTTTTTGTAAATCCCAGACAGATCTCGGTGGCACGGCAGGCCAGAGTCAGTAATGTCGGCTGAAATCAGGTTTCTAACGGTTTTAAAGGAATCCTTATACTCTCAAATTTAACATTGTACTTTTTGGCACTAAGTGACACTGCTTTTTATGTGATGTGTGACCAGTTTTAAATGAGATGGCATCTGTTTAATGCATAAAAATCTGCGAAATATATGCAATGATGTATGTGTTATATTCAATCCTCAAGTATAATCCAGGTTGTATAAACTTTGTATAGTACGTTTTAATATCGTATGGCCGTACGCCCGTACCAATATGTATTAATTCTTCTCAGAAGCCTTAGAGTCGTCTACCCAAAGTGCTCCCTTAGCCTACCCTACACCTACCTGAACTTTACAAAGCATTAATAACTATATTTTGTTGCGTTTTTATTTGTACCCTTTTTTTTGAATAAAATAGATTTGTACTGTATATTTGTATCTCTCTGTGAACTACTTAGGGCTGTTTTTGTTTTATGTTTTCCTGTTTTAATTCTATGTAAGGACACAAAGATATTGTATTTTTATTGTTACAGCTAACTTCTTGGAAACATTGCATTTATCATGTTTGTTAAGTAAACGCAATATAATATATATATATATATCTATATAATATTAACATGCTGGCTTGACGTCTGTTTTTCTTATGCGTTCCACTCGATTAGTAAATTGTAATACATTTTAAAAAGGGTTGGAAAAGTGCATTGATGCATCTGATGAATCCGGTGCATCAATTACAGAGTTGAATAATAGATTGATTACAATGATATCCAATGTAGTATGCATTATTATTATTTTTTAATCTGAAATACAAACTTTTGAGTCTGTGAATGTACAATTGCTCTTGTTTTTTTTTTTTTTTTTTTTTTTTTTTTTAATGTTTAAAGATTGCTGAATCATGACCAAATTTCAGATGAAATGCAATCCATCAGGAAAAAATACAAATATTTTAATGGGGTCTAATAGTGAAAATGATTATGCATTTTAGTTTTTTCATGTCTATTTTCCCCACAGATAATATTATCAGCATGCCTATTTATGAATACCACATTTCCAATATGCTCTCGGATGTTCTAATCTCACTTGACGTGTGCACATTTTATTTTAAGAGAGAAAGACAGAAACAAACTCTTAGCAGTAAAGTCAATGTTTATTCCACATTCTGTTCCTGCTTTAATGATGAGCTTTCAATCTGTTAACCCAATAACAGAGCATGGCTTTCTGAATAGGACAGGATTTGGCGTTGTTGTGACCAGTGCTATTCTTGTCACTTTATAAGGTTTTAGTCATTTTGGCCTTTTAGAGAGTTGTAAACATTATCATGAAAATATCTAGATGGGAGGAAAAAAAGGCAAGTACGTACTGGACTCCAATCCTTAATGAATAAATGCATTTATAACATGCAAGTTCCATTGACAGGGGTTCATTGACTTGTAAGCACAAATATGTCAAAGAAATCATGACAAATGATTATGCATACCACTAAAATATAGTTTAGGAATAATGCAGACTAAATAGGGTTAATGTTTGAAAATACTCTTTTTATAATTTATCCTCAAAATAGACAAAGGATCCTCTCTACATCTCATTCTAGACTACAGACATTGAGAGTCATTAGATTTTTTCATTGCATTGGGATGTGTTTCCTCAACTTTGATGCTACTGTATGATATAAATAATGAATTTCAGGGAATTTGCCATAAAAATTGCATTGTTCTTCCTGAATGTGCATACTCGATTAAATGAAACCAAAACTATGGATGGATGTCATGGTCGAGGATCGCGGACTTGACTGTCAAGAGTAGCCTGAGGTTTGTGATCTGGAGCATTTGAGTCCATTTACTTTCATATCAACTGCATAGTAGTAATACAAAGTTTCTTGAGTACAGCTCTCAATTGCATAGTGATGCTTCATCACATGTACATTAAATCCTTTTCTTTTCCTTAAGGAACCCATAACGTGGGACCAGAATCCAGTTGCCTTCAACCGTGCGGAAAAGCTCAGCTGCTTCACTTTGAACAGTAGAGGTATCTAAAGATGGTCATGATAACATTGTGAATTTAAAACACTGGAATGTGCATCATTCACTGTAATAATAAATAAATTGTAATAAGAATGAAATATAAGACATACATATCATACACAGTCTACCCTGTTTCCAAAAGGTACTTCCAGATGTACAGTGGTACGTTTTAACATGACTGACTCTTCCGGCTAAACGAAAAACTGAAGTAAAGCTTAAAGGTGATGTGTGTAATGTTCTCCCAACTTTGTGCAGAGTGGTTCTCAAACTGTGGTTGCGACTTTAGTCAAAAAGACCTAAAGAAGTAAATTATAAGATGCACCAACATTGAATTAATCAACTAATTAACGTTCATTTTAAGATAAAAGTCTTAAATGATTCACGTTTATACGTCAGTGTACGTAAGTGTTTGGTCTAATTTCTTAGCAAGCAAACAGTTGGCTCATTTAAGTTTATTAGCTAAAAATTTCAGTCCTTTCCGTAAAATAAGAACAATAGCCTTCTGGAAAATGTGTCGAACTGTGACTCAAGACAGAATCTGTGAAAAGGACATTGAATAAGACCCCTGCTCTTTTCCTTTCACTCTTAAAGTTACACTGTGTAACTCTTTTAGTTTATTCTTAGCTAAAAACACTTAGTTCTTTCAAAAATATATGTGCTCATTAATGTATATTTACTTCGTTCAAGTAATATTCTCGTGAGTGTATAATATGCCATTGAAAATACATACGGGTAAGGGGTTTTAATGTCGGTCGCCATGTTGACCCTCCATCTTGAAAGTACATTAGCCAAAGAGGGACATACCCGTTAATTCATGCTTTGCCTTTCGTATTTATGTTGGAGTTAACACTCATGGACGAGGTCGAACTGGAAGCCAAGTTAATCTTGGACTACATTGGCCACCGTAGGAGTTAAAACGAAATCGGAATTGAGAGGAACAGAAACTAATATTCACTGGATGGTCATATACCTTTTCACCACTAGATGGGGGTAAAAATCACACAGTGTAGCTTTAAGGCCAATTTATACTTCTGCGTCGAGGGTACGCCGTGGTGTACGGCGTAGGCTATGCACATAGATGACGCAGTCATGATCATTTATACTTCTGCGTTCAGCTCTTGGCTGCTCTGCAGTACTACTCCGAAACGCTAGTTGGCGGCGGAGGGTTTTAATGTTCCACTGTGTTTAGATTCCTCGCGGCTACATTACTACAAGCAATAGCGGCTGAAAGAGAGTGGATCATGTTGGAGTTGGAGCTTATTGAGGTGGAAAAATCAGTTAATTTTAGTGAAATTACTCAAACTAAAAGGCAGAAATGAGAGAAGACGTCGGAGGAGATGGTACGTGCGGAAATGCGTGAGATGGTACATGCAGAAATGCGCAGGAGGAAATACGATGCTACCAAGCCGACTGATCACAGATCTTGCGGTCCGCGTTGTCGCAACGTGTAGTTTCGTTTTTGAGGAGGTGCGCGTCAGGCTACGGCAAGGAGTAAGCGTTATGGTACGCGTCTGTACGTATGCTACGCCGTACGCACTGCGCGCACCCTACGCATAAATATAAATTGACCTTTAAAGCGGCCAACCTCCTGAAAACGTTTGAGAAACACTGCTGTAAACTAGGGGTCTAACAGTACACAAAAATCACGGTTTGGTACGTACCTCGGTTTTAAAGTCACGGTTCGGTACGTTTTCGATACAGCAGAAAGAAAGAAATGCTAGAGAAATTTCCTTTTTGTTAAGAGAAAAAATGTTTTTAAATAAGTTAAAGTTTCAGGTTTATAAATGGGGGTCATCTTTGAAGAATGAACAAATAATGTTTTGGTCATCACATTAAAAATAACATTTAAATATATATTTATTTATATAATATTTGAGTTTTGAAGTGCTGGAAAAGGGTGTGTGAAGTACTTGAAAGTATTTCACTATTTCAACCAAACTGGTTACAGTTAGTGTTACTATATTAAATCCATGGTGAATGTTGCTGGTCTGTGGATGGATGTAAAGTATTACTAGTTTATTCGCGGCACAATGTTTCTCTGTTAGCGCTGTTTGATCTAATAGAGATCTACGGTTAATAATGGAGAAATGTGAATGCTTCTCACTAGATCTCGCAGCGATGTTATTACTTATCGAGATCGGCTCGCGCTGCACAGATGTTGATGGTCCGAAATAATAAACGATCTATGAAGCACATAATGAGTAGCGCAGTTTCGTTCCGCATTCATTAAGCTTGCCATTTGATGTTGTGGTGGCCGCGCCAGGGCGAATTTTATCGCCAGGAAAAATGGTCCAAAGAATTGTTCGGTTTGTATGCGTACCGAACCGAAATGGTTCAATACAAATACATGTACAGTTACACCCCAACTGTAAACACTGGCTCTGTGGCGCTTTTGCTCTGTTTGTTGGGAGTTACGTGTTAACCTTTTGGATCGGTTTGAAATTTGAGGTGGGAGTACCTATCTCAACAATGGAAGACAGGGGGCATCTGACGGTGGCAAAGAAATTACACACTTCACCTTTAAATTAGAGTGAAACATTTTGTAATGTGTATTTACCTTGTTATTTCCATTTTTAGCATACACATGCAGCATTATCACTGCTTCATATACGAGGGATTTCTCTCTGGAAGTTTTCGTCCTGATCGTTTCGTTGTACATGCATTCGCTAAACCTTTACATCATTGCACATCTCATAAAAATAGCACACAATCATTTAAATCATTAAATATAAAACCAAAGCACAACTTTCCAGTGACAAAGGCAACTTTTTTTTTTAATTTGTACACTACTTGTGTTGCCATTAAGATCGAGCACACACTAAGTGCCTCACCATTAACAACAAGCATTCCCAGGTCCAATTCAGGACGACACGAGTTTAAAGAGGTAAAATACACATTATACAGTACAGTGACAGCAGCAGAGGGCAGAGACTGGTTGGTTGGTTGGTTAGTTGAGATGTAATGCAGTTATGTAAAATCCTTATCGACATTTTGGCTCAGATGAGGAGTTTGCAAAGGCCAATGTGACCAGTAAAAGTGTGTTTAAGGTAGTATCTGATCTGAGACACTTATGATGATAATGAAGAATTAGCAATAGGAGGTCTCCTGCTCCTCTGTTCTCAGGCTGTGAGGATGCCGATGATCCACACCATCCCTGAGTTCCTAGCAAAAAACAACAACCCGTGTAGCATTGTGATAAGGTATAAAGCCTTTGGGAGGTCAGAGAAGTGTGTCTGAATGTGCTTCGAAGCAGATACTTTCAGTAATTAACAGTACATCCACAGAGATGGGTGCCTCCTTTTGAAAAGGACAATATCTCCAATAGAGGTTTTCCCAAACGGCACCCTCACCCCTTGGGGCGCTCACACAAAAAGTCCGGGCTCAACTAAAGGGTGCAATTGGCGGCAAAGGTGGCATCCTTGTAAATCTTGATAAATGGGACACCATATGGTCTTGTGGACACAAAACTGTGTAACGAAAGACAAGGAGACCACAAGCCCACATAGATTTCACCGTTTGGATCAGTGGCATTCAAACAGCATTTAAATAAAGTGTTGTGGTTTCAGCAAACATGTAGGGCAATGATAATAGTAGGGGTAGGGGTATTACTATTGGTAATAGTAGGGGTAGGGGTATTACTATTGGTAATAGTCCAATCCTACTCCAGGAGGGCCACCAACATCTCTAATCTGCTCCAACACACCTCTCTGGAGGTTTCAAGTAACGCTGAATGCCGCGATTAGGTGGTTCAGGTGTGTTTAATTTAGGGTTGTGGATGAACTGCGGGAAGGTAGTCCTCCAGGAGTAGGTTAGGACTCTCCTGGACTTTAGTAGGTGTTGGATAAGGAACGTTGAGTCAGTGTGTGTGGTCCTGCACGGCCCCTGTGGTCCCGGTCAAGGCCACAGGTGTGACTAGGCCATGCAAAGAGCCCATGCTGAGGTAGTTGGTTCTGTGAATATGAGCTAGTAATGACCCAATCTAGGGTCCTGGGAGGTGAGCCATAGTTGCAGGTAAACTCCAACCTTTTAGACCGGCAGATTTGAACCGTAGGCTGAGTGTGGAGTGTGGCTACACGTCTCACTCCTGTCACTGTAGGTCCGTGTGCAAACGGAGAACCTCCTTGTGGAAAGGCCTCACTGCTCTGAAGAAAGATGGCTAAAAGTCTGAGCCTTAAAAAGTAGATAAATCTCCTAAAACATGCTTACAGACAGGGAAACATGTTCGCCTTGTTTCCCTTCTGTTAATTGTAAATCAATTTATGTTACATAAATCCACAAAGGGTCGTTCACACTGACAGCAAATAAAGTTCATACGAGGAGGTCAGCAAGTCGCCATACTGTTGGCTGCTAGATTGCGCTCTACTTGACTGGTGGTGATGGTAAAGGACTCCAGTGCCTCAGGCCCATTTTTTCCCTCCTCTGACTATCAGATGGGAACATCATCTCAGTCTTATTTCAATGTTTCACTGAGGTCATAGCTAAAGGGATTAGGCGGGTTCTCAAAAATGTCATCATAGTCTACTAAACATTGCTGAGCACTGGTTTTATTTCTTCTTGCTGTTGATTACTGTAACCCGCCACCCTTGGGGGTTCAATGCAATTGCCTGCCCTTGTCTGTCCAGTAGAACCACTTCTGTACTGCAATATCCAACGGTTTCAGGCAGCGAATCATGTGAGAACCGCTGTCTACACTCCCAGTGGTAGTCACCACGTGTTGCTGCCTGTCTGCATAAAGTTGAACTATGCCCAACATTGTTGCTTTGGAACTCACGTTGCATCAAATCTCTTGTCAAAAATGAAGGACATCTGGACAACTCTAATCGCTGTCAGAGTGAGCGCCTCCTTGAAACTGCAAGAGCATAACATTCTCATCACAGTTCTAGTCAAGATAGTTATTCTTTAAAAATGGCAAGATCTTCTCAAATGCCGGGTTGAGAGGTGTTCGGAGCTGTGCTTGTTAGGGAAGCTTCATAAATAGTCCGTTGTCCATGGAGGGGACAGACATGGGAAAGGAAAACTGGAATAGATTCATGTCGGCAGTGAGCGCTGCCATTGCAGCAGGATCATGCTCAATCTGGTTCCTCAGCGATGGGTCGATCTTCTCCAAGCGTCGCTTTAGCCTCTTAGCCTCCCTCTCGCGGATTAGCCGTGCCTGCCTCTTCTCGGGCGTCTCGTTGGCCCGTTTGAGTCGCATGGCCTCCCGGTCACGCTGTAGACGACGTGAGCGCTGTTCATCTGTCTCCTGCATCCTTTGCATCCGCTTTGCCTCGCGGTCTCGTAAGCGGCGCACCTCCCGCTCCTCCGGCGTCTCGCATGCCCTCTTGGTCTTCTTGGCCGTTCGCTCGCGTTCCAGCCGCTGCATCCGCATCTCTATGGGCTCGCTCTTCCTACGCATTGCCCATTTCCTCATGGACGGCGACTGGGCATCCACAAGCTGTTGGTAGGCTACGCAGCTGTTGCAGACCAGCAAAACTCCAGCCGGGTACACGGGCATAGGGTTCATGAGGTCTGGAAGAGGTGGAAGGCCTGTGCTGGAAGGACTAAGGCTGTCCGACAGTGAGGGAAGAGGAGGTGCAGAAGGGAGAAGTCCATCTGGCAATGAGGTCAGTACAGTACCAGGATTTGTGCTGGGGTTAGTCATAGGGCTTCTGGGTAGAGAGTTGGACATTGCACAGGTCTCACCCTCACTGTTGATCTCTATACTGCTTGTGTCAAGGAATTCCTTCAACTTTGCCCTACAATTTCAGAACAGGAAAGAGTTAAGATAATTTGTTTTTGAAAACAATGAAGTATCCTGATAAAATCATGTCTTGAGCTGACCTGTTGAAGTTGTTGGTGTCTGTGAAGCGAGCCCCACACACTGCGCAGTTGGACAGACGGTCCTCTGAATGGATGAGAAGATGGCGGCCAAGAGAGCCTGGAGAACTGAGAGCTCGTCCACAAACGGGACAGATATAACTCTTACTGCTACCCACAGCTGTGTGCTGGTCACAGAAAATAAGACAAGAAATTTCATAACTTCTTCTCGACTTAAAGGGATACTCCACTTTTTTTTGGAAATATGCTCATTTTACAACTCCCCTAGAGTTAGGCTATGTCCACACGGACACGGATATTTTTATAACCGTGACTTTTTTTTTATGCGGTTTGGCCGTTCGTCCACACGGAAACGCAGTATCAGGACACTGAAACCGAACATTTTTACAAAAAAGTATTTTCTGAAACGACGGTTGCAGTATTGTCGCGTAGACAGCGAAACCGGAGTTTTTGCACCGCTGACGGCTTCTGATTGGCTAACGTGGCTTTACGGTTAGGTTTATATCGCCGCCTGCTGGTGTTGCATGCGCTTGATGTCTTGTTTTTGCGTTTTCATGTGGACAGAGGGGTTTTTTTAACGCAGGAGAGAAAAACTCCGGTTATAAAAATACCCGTGTCTGCATGGACATGGCCTTAAACTGTTTTACCGTTTTTGAATCCATTCAGCCAATCTCCGGTTCTGGCGGTACCACTTTTAGCATAGCTTAGCATACATCATTGAAATGCACAAGACCAGTAGCATTTCTCCCAAAAAAATTACCAAAGTGTTTCGATATTTTTCCTTTTTAAAACTTGACTCTTCTATAGTTACATCGTGCACTAAGGCTGACGGAAAATGTAAAGTTGTGATTTTCTAGGCTGATTTGACTAGGAACTATACTCTCATTCCTGCGTAATAATCAGGAAACTTCACTGCCTTACCATGAGTGCAGCAGGCGCGATGACTACACAAATTAAGTCCCGGTCACGTTGGAAGCCGGGGACTATTTTCAGGCGCTGCGTCATAACATTACGCCTGCTGCACTCATGCTACGACAGTGAAGTTTCCTGATTATTATTATGCAGGAATGAGATGTAGCTAGTCTCACTAGTCTTAGTGCACGATGTAGCTATAGAAGAGTCAAGTTTTAAATAGAAAAAATATCGAAACACTTTGATAATTTTTTGGGGAGAAATGCTAATGGTCTTGTGCACTTCAATTATGTATGCTAAACTATGCTACAAGAGCTACCGCCAGAACCGGAGATCGGCTGAATGGATTCAAAAACGGTAAAACTCAACAGTTTAACTCTGGGGGAGTTGTAAAATGGGCGTAACCCTTTAAAGGAACAGTTTCAAAATGAAAATGGTCATCCACTAAATCTCATGTTGTTCCAAACTCATTTGACATTCTATCTTTCTGACAATTTTAAATAACGTACTGGTCATTTTTCAAGCATTTACAATGGGGATTAGAGTTTTCAAGCTTCAAAAATGGCCAAAAGTAGCATTAACTTATCATTTAAGGTAGTCTCCATTCATTAAAAGTGGTTTGAAAAGAGTGATCAGTACTTTATTCAAAATTTCTCCTCAAGAAAGTAAGTACGTTAGAATGACAAGAATTATTTTAAAAATATGCTTTCGGCTATTAGGACAGATTTATGCTCTGATTTGCAGTCTGGAGGAGCTAACGCTAGTTCCAGAAAGTCTGAGTCAGTCTGCAAATTTCATTGTCATAGTTGACAGATTTCACAGACGATCACATAGAGTAGATTGGCACAGACTCCAGGCTGATCTCATGAAGTAGCGTGTGTATGACACGCCAATTCGTATTTGCATTTTTGGCGTGTTTATGAACGCCGTTGACTTAACGTTATATAAATATAGGACTTACCTCAACCCCGTCCCTAAACTTAACCGTCACTGGGGTTAATGGCATTTATGACTGGACATTTGACGCGCGTGTTCTGACACGCGGGATGACGCGGACGTTAATGGCGTAGACATACACGCATACACGCGGATACACGCGAATAGCTCAAAATGCGTAGAAATAATACGCCACTTGACTCGAAAGTGGCGTGTATGTTTACGCAAAAGTCATGATGTCATGTTGCAGACTCGGTCTTCTGACTGGATGGAACTTTTGCTAAAAAAGATAACGTTTGATGTCGAGTCAATTTTAGTGCTCATTTTGTTTATATTTGTCAAGGATCTTGTCAATGTCAATTTTATTTCTATAGCACTATTAATCACAACCATGATTGTCCAATGTGCTACACAATGGTAACAGAACAAGGCAAGTCTTCTGTTTGAAGATCATACTACCAGAAGTTGGTAGTTTGTCCTGAACAGTCATTTGTGTATGAAGCCTGGTGTTTGTTACATATACAAAGTCAAGTGTTCAGATTTTAAAAGTTGTGTAGTAAATTTCAGCATTTAGATATGCTTCACAATCGGCGTGTAATTGACAACCAGACATGTAATTTGATCTGATAACAAAATGTTTTTGGCTCGATGGTTTAAAATACCAGGTGTTAACAGTCTACTCTAAAATATACTAGAGGCTTCAGTAGTCCTCACCTGGTAGACATGTGCGATGAGCTGATCTGGGCCAGTGAACTCCAGGGAACAAAGCGGACAAGCAAAAATTCCTCCCTGGTCTGTCCCCTCCACGCTCTCCTATCAGACATAATGAACCAACAAAACAATTAAAAGTTTAGAGTCAATGTAGTGTCATACTTTAAATAGTATGATTGAACACAAGTGAAGTGACGAAGCTGATAATGTCTGTAGCTGCAGATGACTGATGCAGCACTGGTGTGGTGTGGCAGACAAATGGATCCATAAGCCTTTGTGACTCATTCCAACTGTCACTTAAACTGGGTTGCTTTAGAGCCATGAGTCACCCTACAAAAATATACCTTTAAAGATGTGATCGTGAAGAATTTCTAATGTTCTACACCTCAAAATGTATGTAAATGTAAATACAATGACAATCATATTGACCTTATGTAGCCCCGCTGCTTTTTAGCGCTGCGCTTGTTGTGTTCTGTCTTCCAGTTTGTACTTGCACAGAATGAAGATAAGATGCTGTATATTGAATATATATTCAGAGATTTAACTATATATTCGGGATTTACATTTATATATTCAGATTTACATTTATATATTCAGAGTTTTAACTATATCTTCGGGATTTACATTTATATATTTCGAGTTTTAACTATATCTTCGGGATTTACATTTATATATTCACAATTTTGACTATATATTCGGGATTTACATTTATATATTCATAATTTTGACTATATATTCGGGATTTACATTTATATATTCATAATTTTGACTATATATTCGGGATTTACATTTATATATTCCGAGTTTTAACTATATCTTCGGGATTTACATTTATATATTCAGAGTTTTAACTATATATTCGGGAGTTTTAACTATATATTTGGGATTTACATTTATATATTCAGAGTTTTAACTATATATTCGGGATTTACATTTATATATTCAGAGTTTTAACTATATATTCGGGATTTACATTTATATATTCCGAGTTTTAAATATATCTTCGGGATTTACATTTATATATTCAGAATTTTGACTATATGTTCGGGATTTACATTTATATATTCAGAATTATGACTATATATTCGGGATTTACATTTATATATTCAGAATTCTGACTATATATTCGGGATTTACATTTATATATTCCGAGTTTTAACTATATCTTCGGGATTTACATTTATATATTCAGAATTATGACTATATATTCGGGATTTACATTTATATATTCAGAATTCTGACTATATATTCGGGATTTACATTTATATATTCAGAGTTTTAACTATATATCCGGGATTTACATTTATATATTCCGAGTTTTAACTATATCTTTGGGATTTACATTTATATATTCATAATTTTGACTTTATATTTGGGGTTTACATTTATATATTACAATTTACATTTATATATTCAGAGTTATAACTATATATTCAGGATTTACATTTATATATTCAGGATTACATTTATATATTCAGAGTTTTAACTATATATTCAGGATTTACATTTATATATACAGAGTTGTAATTATATATTCAGTATTACATTTATATATTCAGAGTTGTAACTATATATTCAGGATTACATTTAATTATTTCCTGTTTGACCCCCCCCCCACCCCCCCCATTATATATATTTTTATTTAGGACTTTTTGCAAATTAAGCTGGAAATCATTAAAATAAGACTGGTCAAGGCTGAACAGTTTTGCGAGGCTTTTACAGTGAATAAAGTGAGTTGTCTGAAAAAGCTGGTCATACAAATCATGTGATAAAGTGATAAAACAAAAGAAGAATATAAGATAGATAATCACAACAATCTACTTCATACATTAAACGTGCATAACTTACCTCTTTGACGTCATCCTGTAGTACGAGGCCATGGCCTCTCTTATTACTCATCATGCTGTAATCAGCAGAGGCATTTGAGGAGTCATCCTTATCAAAATCACTATCACAGTCATCTGGCAGTATAGGAAAAAGTTAGATCATGTTATCGACGGCGGCATCACAGGTCAATTGTCTTCCTGGATTTTTAATATTTTCTGAGCAGTAAGCAAATGTATAAATTAATTCACAGATAGCTGTCATGTAGCTCACCACTTGTGCTGTCTTGCTCTTCAGGTTCCTGCGAGTTGTTGCTATGGCATTCGCCATCTTCAATGAAGTCATCTCTAGCGTCCATCTCAAAAGCGTGCTGAGGGCCGGACAACCCAGTCGTGTGAAAAGGCCCTGTGAGTGAAACAACACATTCATACCACTGAGAATACCACCATATATACTGTATAACTAGTTTTCGAGTGGTGCTTGCCCATACAAAACACTTTGCCAGGGCATTGTTATGCAGTTGCTAAGGTATTTTGAGTCTTTTTAGTACATTTCTGGGTGTTTGCTAGGGTGTTGCTTACAGGCCCATGTTAAAAGATCCTATGGTATTCTAATCTCGGGTCCCTTCACTGTAAGTCTGTAGAATTGTTTGTCTTTTTAATGCCAAAAATATAGATTTAACATTTTTATTTGAGATTTCATTCATGACTGTAGTAGCACAAATAGTGTTGGACAATTTACATGCAGAGCATTAATACTTAAAGGGATATTTCACCCTAAAATGAAAATGTCATTCCAAAGTTTTGGAGCACAAAAGACATTTAGAGTAAGGAAACAGCCATTTCAGATAATGAACGGGTTGTATGACACATTTGCTTCAAACATTTTTTTTATAAAACAACAAAAAAAAAAAATATTGAGTTGTTTCTAATGTAAAAAGTAAAAGTTACCAGTAAGCTTAAGCTTGTGCACACTGAAATTAACATCAAGTATTATAATAATCAAAATTAAAGGGGCTATATGTCAGAATTTATGTATTTGTATATTTTGTATTGCAAATGTGGGAACAGCCTGTAACGAAACTTCAAAATTAGACCTTCCCCGATTTCCTAGGTTGTCGATGCAAGCCAGTATTTTTAAATGAAGGACTAGACTCTTTTAGCGGGAAAATCCAAACAACGTGAAGGTTACACGCTCCAGAAAGCCTCTCTTCCGTTCAATGACAGATGAAACGAATGCTTACAATGTTCAGGATAATGCCGAAAGAGCTGTTCTGTACTGTACTGTTAGTGTTGTGCAAAGAAAAGGGATTAGTTCAAACTATAGACTCACAAAGATCTATATATAGTCTCAAATATACTTTATAATCAAATTATCTTAAAGCTACACTGTGTGATTTTTACCCCCATCTAGCAGTGAAAAGGTATATGACCATCCAGTGAATATTAGTTTCTGTTCCTTTCAATTCCGATTTATTTTAACATTTAAACGGAAACGCGAAAGGCGAAGCTTGAATTAACGGGTATGTCCCTCTTTGGCTAATGTACTTTCAAGATGGAGGGTCAACATGGCGACCGACATTAGAACCCCTTACCCTTATGTATTTTCAATGGCATATTATACACTCACGAGAATACTTTATTACTTGAACGAAGTAAATATACATTAATGAGCACATATATTTTTGAAAGAACTAAGTGTTTTTAGCTAAGAATAAACTAAAAGAGTTACGCAGTGTAGCTTTAAGTGTCATTTTAATGACCTCGTCTGTTGGCATGACACCAGTTATTTGCAAAGCTGTTTCAAACACATCCATAATCACCATGATCAGATGCTTCCTTAACTGCTGTCATTTTAAAAAAAAGTATTTAAATTTTAGATTTCGCTCTCAATTGTGTGGATAGTGTTGGGATGTTCGCTGCAGGTATTGCCAACGTTTTACTTGTCAGTAAAGAACGAAGAATGAAAAAATATACCATGTACGTTACGTGTACATGAGTGCAAGCATGAATAATACGTTTCTGGCTGCAGTTCACTTTACGGCCACTGGTGTCGCTAAAAACAAAAGTTTCTGAATTCTACATATAGCGTCTTAAAATAACAAAAATAGCTATATATTGTTATGAAATACAATAATTCATATTGTGAAATAATAATCTGGTTGCATTGCCTGCCTCTAAATGACAGGTTACTGAATGAAATTTATAACAATTAGCTTACATGACGCTAATCCCCTTAAATAGATGTCAAACGAGTGTGATTTATTTTGTGGATGTGGAGTTTGAGGAACCCAGTTAAAGGAATACTCCACCAGTTTTCATATTAAACTATGTTATTCCCTTAACTAAGACGAGTTGATGCATACCTCTCTCGTCTCAGTGCGTGCTCTCTATCGCTCTGTATTGCCGCAAAACTGTGTTAGCACTTAGCTTAGCCCAGTGCATTAAATATGGGCCCAAAAGAGAAGCGACCAAACACTTCCTCGTTTTCCCTATTTAAACACAGTTACTTGATTAGTGTAACTCGACCTGGGCTGGTGACACAAAATAAAGCGTTGTGTTTTTCTAAGCGTTTAAAATTGATGACTATATTGTATGGCGGAATACCATGAAAATTGCTTTAGAGCACTTCGACTTGGCGCAATAATACCTTCACTCGTGAAAAGTCCTCCTACCGGCTCGCGCTTGTCGCATGTCACGTTGGTTGTATTGACCTATGGTATTGACGGAAATAAGAGGGAGGGGGAGAGGAAGCGCGAGCCGGTAAGAGGACTTTTCACGAGTGAAGGTATTATTGCGCCAAGTCGAAGTGCTCTAAAGCAATTTTCATGGTATTCCGCCATACAATATAGTCATTAATTTTAAACGCTTAGAAAAACACAACGCTTCATTTTGTGTCACCAGCCCAGGTCGAGTTACACTAATCGAGTAACTGTGTTTAAATAGGGAAAACGAGGAAGTGTTTGGTCGCTTCTCTTTTGGGCCCATATTTAATGCACTGGGCTAAGCTAAGTGCTAACACAGTTTTGCGGCAATACAGAGCGATAGAGAGCACGCACTGAGACGAGAGAGGTATGCATCAGCTCGTCTTAGTTAAGGGAATAACATAGTTTAATATGAAAACTGGTGGAGTATTCCTTTAATGTTGGACATCACAGAGACCTGATAAGCAGGCTAGCTGCTGTCAGTCCGAAACTCATAGCATTTCTCTGCATTTCTCTGCTTAAAAAGTGGATTTTGTATGATATGTCCCCTTTAATTTGCAATTGCAAGGTAAGAACCACACTATTGC
Organism: Cyprinella venusta; assembly: GCA_038021265.1. NCBI lineage: Eukaryota > Metazoa > Chordata > Actinopteri > Cypriniformes > Leuciscidae > Cyprinella > Cyprinella venusta. Next base: position 7,323,494 of record CM075864.1, on the reverse strand, counting down.
TGACATGTACGAAGTGGTTGAAGCTTTTCATTTAAAGCTGACCCTATTTGAGCGGGATCTTCAAGGGAGGAAGCTGCACTTTCCGTATTTACACCAGCATTGCGAGAAACACCAGGTGCAAGAGGACCCGTTAATGCGTGACTTCGTGATGAGACTTGCAGAAAATTTCAAGGAGCGTTTTCAGAGCTGTCGAGAGAACTCCTCCTCTTCCTTCGACAGCCATTTTCAGTCCCGGCCCACACCGGACTGTTGACGCCTGGTTTCATCCTTAGATGAAGCATCTTTGCAGCTGGAGATTTTGGAAATGTCAAAGTCTGATTTGATCAGAGAGCAACATAGGAGGCTATAGTGTGAGCGACTTTTGGACAAAAGTGGTTTCTCAAGCTATTCAAGAACAGCAGAATTATTGCAATGTTCCTTCTTTCAAATGTTCCCATCCACTCACATCTGTGACTCATCGTTTTCTATAATGAACATCATCAAGAACCAGGGATGGAAACAGACTGTGCATCTGGATCAGTGTCTCATAATTGCTGCTACAACAGAATATTTCCCTAACATTAGCTATTGCTTTATTCATTTTGTTTGTTAAATGAACCAAATGACACAAAAAAAAGATTCGTTCATTTTGATAAACGAGTTCGAGAGTCACGAACGCGCATCACAGAACAGAGCAAGAGGACCATTTTCGCTTGATAAGACCCTTATTCATCGTCTGGAATCGTTTAAAGCCCTTTGAACAGTTTGCACTGAAACTGTCTTTTGGACCTTGAACCATTTGGTTCCCATTGAAGTCCATTATATGAAGAAAAATCCTGGAAGGGTTTCATCAAAAACCTTAATTTCTTTTTGAATAAAGAAAGACATGGACATCTTTGATGACATGGGGGTGAGTAAGTTATCAGCTAGTTTTTCTTACTCCTTTAAGAATGCCTTTATAGTGCATTATAAATAAAGGCTTCATAGAAAGTGTTACCAAAAAGAATCCTAGATGCAGTGTTGCAACCCATCAAAAAGGCTGAATCTGCTTGATTTTCAAAGAAAAGACTGTATATCAACAACAAGGGGCAACTACTGTGTACAGAACAATAGTTGATGCTGCATTATTAACACATTACAAACAAGCACACTCCACCTCACGCTCACCAACCCCCACGTTACACGCTGAACCCACAACATACACTGCAGTCCCAGAGGAAAGCAGAGCCTGCATCTCCTGCGTGGCGAGTCTGTGCCTCTAATGTGAGAATCATCTCCTCCAGAGCTTTATACGCCCACACGGAGCTGCTTCCCACCCAGCATGCATCCCATTACGGCCATCCACTAAACACCTTCTGCGAAGCCACTTTATTGAGTAACATGAACGGCAACCGGCATACTAATAAAACCAAATTTGACTGTTTTCTGATGAAAATATGAGGAATGAGTGCAACATGCCACAGTGTTCAGGGAGGTTGACTCTAGATATGAATCAGATCCCTCCTTCAAAGATCTATGGGATATGGGATATTAGTTTTATTGTCCATCAGGCAAAAGTTTTGTGTGATATCTTATAAACGTTAGACTTCATTTGAGGTAACATCAAAGCTTAATATGCTTAGTGGGTTGTTCCAACACCGTAAGACCTTCGTTCATCTTCGGAACACAAATTACGATATTTTTGATGAAATCTGAGAGCTGGATCACTCCTCCATACTAGTCCATAGGCTTCTTGAGGGATTGAAACTTGCCGGCCTCGAAAAGTTGTTAAAGACATCGTTAAAATAGTCCAAGTGACTACAGTGGCTCAATCTTTAGTTTATCAAGTGACAAGAATACTTTTTGTTTGCAAAAATAACGACTTTATTCAACTATTCATTTCCTTCTCTGTGGGCCTCGAGATTTTACTTGGTGAAACTACGCAAAGCTTCTAGGTTGTACGTCACACATAGGCTCACTATTGGCCGACGCTGATCATGTGTTTGATGCGTGTGACGTACAACCTAGAAGCTTTGCGTAGTTTTTCATTTTTGGGTGAACTAATCCTTTAAGTTGTGACATATTGACCTTAAAGGGATACTCCACTTTTTGGGAAATAGGCTCATTTTACAACTCCCTCAGAGTTAAACAGTTGAGTTTTACCGTTTTCAAATGCATTCAGCCGATTTTCAGATATTTATAAAAACGTCAGTAACCAGACAGTTTCTGGTCTCATTGACTTCCACAGTATTTTTTTTCCTACTATGGAAGTCAATGAGACCAGAAAAGGTCTGGTTACTGATATTCTTCTAAATATCAGAAAATCGGCTGAATTGATTCAAAAACGGTAAAACTCAACTGAGTTGTAAAATGAGCTTATTTCAAAAAAAAAGTGGAGTATCCCTTTAAGATAATACTGTTTTCATGAATAATCTACCTTTTCAAGTGAGAATATTCATTTATGAGCACTATTATAAAACACCTTTAAGCTAAGTGTTTAAAGCTCGCTGTACACTAAAGAATCCATGATCACGGTGTCCCAGAAGTAAATTAGACATTTCATCTCAATACAACCTGACATTAATTCTCGTAGCCAGCGATACGATTTTTGCAGATACAAGCGTGCAGCCATCTTTAGAATATTGTGTTTGAACTTCCCTTTTTTAAAGCATCGAAGCGAAGGCGAAGAGTAATTATCTAGTGAAGTGAATTTACTTATTGTATTAACAACAGTTATTATAAGCATTGTAATTTTGAAGAGGATGTCATAAATGTCAGTAGACCGGGAAGATTTTGAAACAAGGGCTTCATTCATAAATCAGTCATGCAAACCGGAAGACGGAGCACAACTCGAACGGCACTAAAAAGGGGTGGGGTTACATAAGGTCTATATCATTAGATATGTTATGCCTATTTTACACAACCAGTTACTTTTTTGTCAACTCACAAATGCAACCAGAATATAACTAACATTAAATTGAACTCCCTGAAAGTTGCAAACCCTGTATCTCTGACATAATGTAATAACCCTCATATCTCATTCCTCATTCCCAACCTGTCTGACTTTCTGCGCAACTGCGCAAGAATCTTGGTAACCAAACATTTCTGTTAATAATTCAATTAAATTGATGTAAATGAACAATTTTTGGAACCTGCAAAGCACCTTTCAGTGTAAGTGCCCGTACACACCGGGACGAATATCAGCGTGCGTTATTCGCCAGCGTTTTTCAATGCGTTTTATGTGTTCACACCCGAGCGATTTTTGCTGACGACGAGCCGAGTGGACATGCAAATTCATTCCCTGACATTAGATGGCGCTTAACGTAAAACAGAAATAATAATAGTATACTATTATGCTACTATTATTACAGAAATACTAATATAAATTATATTACATAGCTCTTTATGCTCCGAGACCAGCATTTATCTTGCCCATAGATATATTGCCTTGCATCTTCCTCGTCTTCCGGCAGTGTAAATATCTTCTTTGCCGTTAAGTATGTGTGCACTGCTTGGTAAGACCGTTTTGTGTTTGAGCGCCCCCAAGTTGTGTTTTACTTTAACTTCAGAAGCTCCAAACAAGTGAGCAAAAGCATCAATCTCATTGGTCGGATAGTTTATGACGTGGCGCGTCATACCAAAAAAACGAACCCGAGGCGTTTATTTAAAAAAATGACGCTTTTACGAGTGCCGTTTTTCGCGTCGGTCATCACATTGGCGCCCTTTGTTTAGTCACAAAGCGTTAAACGTCGGTGAATATCACGTGCGAAAGTCGTCCCGGTGTGAACAGGCCTTTAAGTTCTTAAAAGAACCATTTTTTCATGGAAGACCCAAAAAATACTTGAGAAATATCTCAATATCTTCAGTACCACAGAAGAAAGAAAGTCATATAGGATTGGAACATCTTTAAGCTGACTAAATAACAACTGAATTTTTAAGTATGAGCAATGGTAATAGTGAGATGTGGCGTCCGATATATAAGACCAAGTTCAACGAGGACTGGAATCTGGTTTTTCTAGTGTCGCCGTGCAGAACTTCAGGAAGCTTTATTCTATATTTGAGCTCAGAGACCATTTCAGGAATGACTTTACCACACGTTGTTTTTCCATCTGAAAAACAATAGCTGCCAAATTTTACATCCACTAATCATTAAAGGAGGTTGTCAAGGGTTGCCTACTTTCCAAGCATCCCCTGGACAGTTTCAAAGAGTGTTTGGGGGCATCTACAAGGACAGAAGATTTTGCATGAGAGATATAAGCGCTAAACTACGATAGGCTACAACAGAGCGGCTTCACGCCAGTCCGCCCGTGATTGATGGAAGAGAGTTACCCATCCCCCACTGCCAGTTCTGTCTGTACATCTGTCTCTCCACCCTCCCTCCGTCTTCTCCCTTCCATCCACCCTCGCTCCCCCTCTGTGTGCCACTGTGATGTTATCTCAGAGTCTGTGTGTCTGTAGGCAGGAGGTGACGCAGTGTCTGTCTGAATCCAGACAAAGAGACAAACTCATCATCCAACAGACACATGAGAGAAAGGGTAAAGTCAGAGGAGGGGGGTGGGAACGAAACAGACAAACAGAGGCAAAACTTAACTCGGATACCAAACAATGAGAGCACTCCTGAATTCAAACCATCCCTCTCCCACAGCCCCACCGATCCAACAAATACAGTGGACAGGGCCCTCACACACTGTCTAGTTTGGTGGGGTTGAAGAATGGTCATTGACAGACATCAGATAAACCCAGACAACCAATTCAAGGCTCACTTTGCCTAACTGACAAAAGCAAGGCATGATGGAAGGGCAAGATCACTCATACATGTTCCCATGGAATGAAATTTCCCACATTTCCCCCAGTTTCTAGTACCAAGAATCAATTTGGGAGGGAAAAGACAGAGCATTATTTAGTGTAACGTTTCAGTCTTTCATCAGGTCTGAAAATCTTTACCTCGTGTCTGCAAATATGGTACACTTCTTGAACACAGCTAGATACTAATATAAAAAAGGGTTATTTATTGGCATACATGGTTACATAAAGAACCTTTAACATCCACAGAGCCTTTCCATTGCAAAAAAAGTTATTCTATGGCACTGTTACATATACAAAACCCCATTTCTGATCACTTTTCTGAAGAGTTTATGAGTGGCCAAACTGTTTCCATATATTACCCTGCTCTTTAGAATATTTCATTCTGATTTATTAAAAGTGGAATTCAGCAACATTTCTAAATAATGACCACTGTAACACTGGAAACCTGTTTCAAGATAGCTATGCTTGTGTCCTGTCACAGCACTGTCTCTACTAGTAAAGTAAAATAAGTAAACAAGGACAACAATTTTACTTTAAGGCAAAAATAAAAATGAATATTAATTTATTTTGTAATGAACTGTGTAATAAGAGATATAATGTACAGCTTGAGCGAATTACTGTACATTATTCTGGACATTTAAATATGTTTATGTAGTATTGCTACATGTGCTAACTTCTATACAACCACTGATAAAAAAAAACATTTATTGAAACTAGGAAAGAACTATTCATTTTTATTTATTCAAGCAAGACAATTAATTAAGAAAGACACGTATTATACAAATAATTTGTGTAGTAAATTAATAAATGCAAGCTAGTTTTATCAAAACGACTAGGCTAGTCACGATTAATCTCATCTAACAAAAGTTTGTGTGTATTTAAATATATATTAGTGGTGTCAAATTGAAAGACACACACATATGTGTAAAATTATATATATATATATATATATATATATATATATATATATATATTAGGGGTGTCAAAACGATTAATCGCGATTAATCGCATCCAAATTAAAAGTTTGTGTTTACATAATATATGTGGGGGCACTGTGTATAATTATTTTATATATATAAATACACACAAATGCTTGTATATATTTAAGAAATATTTTTATGTATATCCTTTATATAGATTTATATGTAATTTATATTATATATAAATACAAATATTTTATAAATAAATAATATTTTTTTTCTTAAATATACATGCATGCGTTTTTTATATATATACACAAAATAATTATACACAGTGCACCCACAAATATTATGTAAACACAAACTTTTATTTTGGATGCGATTAATCGTGATTAATCGCTTTGACAGCCCTAATATATATATATATATATATATATATATATATATATATATATATATATATAAACATGTATTTTATAAACAAACTTTTATATTAGATGTGATTAATCGCGATTAATCGATTTGACAGCACTAATTTAAACAGAATTCGGATAAAGTTCTTATGTTATCCAGTTGAAATCAAATATCAAACAGTAGGCCTTAGGTAAAAAAGATTAAAAACTTACTAAAAGCATACAGAAAAAAAAAAGTGTATAGCTTCATTTAGACTGGTTGCAATATTTTGCACAGGGGGGTTATATTTAAAGACTATTAAGGTTGTGTCGCGTTTCACAATTTCTTAATTACATCAGTGTGATCTTTTCAGAAGTGCCTGCATGTGAGGATATTGTCAGTACAGAAACATCTTCAGAGTTCAGGTATAGGGCTATATTTCGTGAGGTTAATTTACACACATGTCTCTCGATTCGGTTTTACGCAAGCTGATATCGTGACCATGTTGTGATGATAGTGTGTGTGAACGCCTGGCCTCTGGCTGTTGTCCTCGTACAGTAAAATGCGGATGTAAGACTTCACCAAAGCAAACAACTCAATGCCACAGAGTATCACGAGGACTCGGGCTTCCCAACATGATGGTCATGGAGACAAAACGCCTGCTTTTGCACGAACTAGTAAATGAAAAGTGTTTACAATACCTGGGATACCTACAATTCACTTTGAAAGGGTTGGTCTGTTTTCGTCTTGACATATTATCCCCCACTCCCGGATGAAAAAAGTCGAATCTCTTCTCTGATCCGACTGATGTGTGAAGATGTTTCTACAATCCGAAGGGAAATGTTTTAAAGCAGACAACAATCCAGAAACAAAACGCTCCGAGCGGACAGAACTGAGCTCTAATCGGCTACATTGGCCAGCGCGATTAGGTTCATTTGACTAAAAGACAATCAAAGATCACTTCTGCGTAATCAGACATCTTGGTCTTGGTCGGCGATAAGAGCGCGTTCATGTCGATAGAGGTCGGTTTCCAAACATTAGAGATCGGGAAAGATGTGAGGAGATGATGTGAAAGCCTGCGCCAATGTAGCCAGGCAAATACACTGCAGAGAATCTCCACCGACATGCATTTCAAGCGATGAGCTGAAGTGAGAAGAATGACTAATTTTATCATCTGCCTTCTCCTGCTCATGCGCGAAACGTGTGTTCCTACAGGGGGCGCTCTGCGGCTCACAAGACTCACCCACCCTATCAAAAACATTGAAATCTCAGGACGTGTTTTGTTTATTTACAAACATTTGTACACTTATAAACATTATAATGTATATCTTCTAATTTCACCTGTTGGTATTAGTATTTCAATTTGCGAATAAGCAGTGATTGGTTCATCCAAAACAGCGCTGGGTAAAGTAACATGGCACGAGCTCATCTTCATCTTGGATCAGTACAAACAGTGAGAAAAGTAACATTTAAAGTGGCTAATACTGGTTAGTGGCTATAATATACAAACTGTTATTTATTGTCCCATTAGAGATAACTTCTCTGCGCTTTTCTCCACCTATTTTTTTTTCATCAATTTAGCTAATTTCCTTTCTTTTTTTTTTCATTTCCAGGATTGTAAGCCTGCTTGGTTTCTAAAAGAAACAACGAGACGCATTGTGGGATACGTACGTTGATGTGGATGGATCTATTCGGAATAATATCTATCTATCTATCTATCTATCTATCTATCTATCTATCTATCTATCTATCTATCTATCTATCTATCTATCTATCTATCTATCTATCTATCTATCTATCTATCTATCTATCTATCGTTCGCCTGCTCTATCTATCTATCTATCTATCTATCTATCTATCTATCTATCTATCTATCTATCTATCTATCTATCTATCTATCTATCTATCTATCTATCGTTCGCCTGCTCTATCTATCTATCTATCTATCTATCTATCTATCTATCTATCTATCTATCTATCTATCTATCTATCTATCTATCTATCTATCTATCTATCTATCTATCTATCTATCTATCTATCTATCATCTATCTATCTATTCAGAATAATATCCAAAATTTTGTATAGCCTATTCTTTAGTATAATTAATTACTACTTAATAGTAATTTATAAACTACCATAAGATTGAACTTTATGGACAGTTATTTGCATAAATTTTAGCCAAAAAAGAACCACACTTTTTAACATGTAATTGTTACATACAATTGGATATGTATATAACAGTAATACATCTCATGCATTTGCAATAATTTGGGATATAAAAGAGATATTTGATAGGGGTGGAACGTTATCCTCATGTCATAATTCGATATCACAATAGTGATCTTTCTACGTTATTATTTTGATAGGACATATGGTAAAAGCTTAACAAAAAATGTATTGGTGATTAAAATGCTAAATTTGGTATTATATGCATTGTGTAAATGAATAGGCTTCCAATGCACAGGACGATGGTGACACCAGAACAAAAATATTAATGATCCTGAAGCTGAAAACACAGAATTATTTTTGACGAATGCTTACTCTGTCATTGATTATATATTTAAAATAATTTAGGCCTCTTTTTTACTGGTAACAGAATAGCCTACATTTGGCAAATATGTCTCCATTGTATTATATTTTAATGTACGGACACTTAAACTCTGTAAACCTGAATTATTTCTCACACAGTAATTTCCATTTTGGGTATAGGACTATTATCCACGATATGCTGTTAAATTTTAGTATTCTGCACAGTATATTTTAGCAATGTGTTACTGTAAACAGAAAACATTCCATGCCATAAATATTTATGGAAATAGATGGATGTCTGACAGTTTTTTATAACTGAATGGATCATTTTGCATGTGATTACATGATGAAAGAATGTTTAAGAGTTATTATGACCGTTTTACTGAGAATCAGCTAATCTGTTTTGATCATCAGTTCGAGACAATTTTGCACACTTGCCAAAATGTGTAATTTGAAACTTTTTTAAATGTGATGTGAACAAGAAACTATTTGTTCAGAGATCTGAACTTACTGTTTTGAGAAATATAATTGAGAGAACATTAGGCTATAGGCTAAGAGTACATATATTTGTGTTATTATAATAATAATGTAATTACAATAATTATATGAAAAATGCTATACAAAAAAGAAAAACCCATATGAAACTAAATCAGCATGAAACAGAAGTTGCTTTAGTTTTGTCTTTCAGATTGTGACGTTTATCTGGGTTCTCGAACAAGCAAAAATGTAGGGCAGCCCTTGATTTTGTCCATTGGGAATTGATTGGATGGTTGTGGTTTGTTATTTGTGGATCTTTTGATTGGCAGGTTATTGCCCCACCCTTGCACAAGTCAACACATCATCAAAGAGGTAGGGGGAAGTTACTTTTAATTTAAATTATGGATTTAAAACAAATAAATGTGTATGGATGAATTATTCATAATAAATACTGCAATATGCTAATTCAGTATGCATGCATTATTTTTAATCAATTTTGATTTCATTGTGACTTTAATAGAAAGTCAATATATTCCAGATAGCCTGAATAATTTGCTTTGGCTTTAGTGTCGTGACAATATAAAAGCCAGTTATCTGACTTTGGAAATGACATTCTGCAATGCTTCACCACAAAATTCCTCGTCAGGTCGACCAAACGACCCCTGGCTTACTAAAGAGAACCAGTTCAGTGACTCCCAAAGGAAGTGCCACAACATTACACGCTGACGTCATCACTGACTGCCACGAGGTGAGGTAAGACCGCAGCACGGCTCTTTCACGGCAAGTCATCCGCCGAGCTGACACGTAGATCAGCGTTAAAATACAACTGTACTTGATTGACATAATATGAAAATGGGCACAGTATCACGAGTTTTCCAGTGAGCACTGCTTGGGATTTATATATCTTGTTATAGGCTACTTGATAATAAACCACGTCTATGCAAAACGTTGTCCTTGTATTCTCTTTATAATAGGCTGCTTGAAAACGCTAATAAATGTTGTCAAATCTCACAAATCCTAGTTCACAGCACCATTTACTAAAAGAGCTTATTTATAAATAAAAATAATAAAATAAAAACTACACGCCATAAAAAATTGAGATGAGGTTAAGTATTTTTGAGTATTTTTTTTTACATTTCTAAGACTTGTTTTGCCCATAATAAATATAACATTCGAATTATAGTCCACAAAAAAGACAGAGGATTCATACCTAAAATGGGCATTTGTGTATAAATAAATTATTAAGTTAACAATGTACTGAATCCGAGAGTTGGTGTTTTAATAAAGAAAAATAACTTAAAAGATACTCGAAGTCGTGCCATTTTTTTTAACACAAACGATGTGTAATGGCCTCTTTTGAGTAACAGAAACAGTCTTTTTGGTTTGGCAAGTGACCCAAATTCTAGTTGACATTGTATAATGCCATCTATTGAAAATAAGTCATTCTACCAGAGCTTTTTTTTTAAACGCCAATCATGCCCAAAACAACTCAATTTTGAAATTATAAGTTGTATTAGGAATTGTACCGACATAGAAAAGCATATATGTGAGATCAAACGTTGGGAATGTTTTTTAGGTTTCACAGAAGGTCTCATAATAATAAATGTACTACGAGAGCAGGCGCGCCTTCCTACATCCGCATTTGAAGTTCGGAACATCAGTTATGTAACCTTCCGCCTGCGGTAGAAGTGCTGAGGCTGGGACCGCCGCCATTTTGAATGTCTGGTCCGTTCCTCCTTCCGTCGATTGAGAAGATTGCACTTGTTTTCTGGTATCGCAACGGCTGGTGAGTCGAACCTTATTTTAATCGTTTGAACAATTTCAGTTATGACTGGTACGTTCTGAGCTACCAAGCTGCTCGTTTTTATCGGGGTTGGGTAGTTTTGACTCTGTTCTGCATGGGAAGTGGAGCGCACAGGCTAAAGCTAAAGCAGCTCGCGAGCCTCTCGCTCGGTGGCGGCGCTCTGCGCGTGCACCGGGACGCTGTCATACGCTCTAGCGCTAACGGTCGCCCCTCGCTAAACTATCATTCTCGCTGTATTTCCACAACGACGTTCCGCTACCAAGCGTGAAATTCCAACTACACTGTAGTTTATGAACGTTTCAGTGGGTTTAAAGTAGATGTGTGTGTTTAATCCTCCGTCAAACCTACGCTCAATTTGAGGCCTGATGAGATTCCAGTCAGTTAGCAACGGACACGCAGCACTTCATTCACCGACATTGTGAAGGAATAACAGCGGCACTTAATACTTCGTAAGGTGTGATTATATTCGTGAAAAGTACTGAAATGTATCCGTTTTTTAACCATAACGTAATGTCGTCTCATCTCAGTGTTTATCATTTAGCTTAGCACTATTGGCTTGACGTTATAGCGCAAGTGGATGGATCTAACGTTAGAAACATAAACCTTAAACAATCTCTCTGAATACGATATAAAACCACTATTGCATTTTCACCCTGACTGTTTTAAGGTCAAGAATACGAGGTGTATGATGCCACTTGTGTGTGTTTTAGACTTTAGTCACCAGGTGGGTTTGAGAGAGAGATGTGAAACCGTTCTTAATGTTGAACTCCAATCATAGTAACGTTATGTTGTTAATGCTGTTTAAAGTGTTGTCTCTGTCATATCTTTACAGCCGTTTTGCTGGTAGTGGATATGAATGACGTGTTGGCATCTCTTCATTGTGATTGTGGAGTAAGGTTATAGAAATTAAGGAAGTGACCGTCTGTTAACGTGTCCTCCCAGTCACTGCTGCAGTTTGCATGATTCCTGGCTTAGATTTGCATTTTCTGTCCATGTCAAGAGTTTTTTTTTGGTTAATGAATAATTTAAAGGTTGCACCTACGATTTCATATTCAATCTATTATTAGACTATGAAAGGTTTAGTTCACCCACAAATTATCCCATCATTTACTCACCCTCGAACCATCCTAGGTGTGTATGACCTCTTTCAGACAAAAAATACTCTGGTTCTTCCCAGCTTTATAATGGGAGTGAAGGGTACCACAGATTTTGATGCCCCAAAAAGCGTCCATCCATCATAAAAGTAAGCAATTCGGCTCTGGGGGGTTATTAAAGGCCTTCTGAAGCGATGCATTTTTGTATGAAAAATATCCATTTTGCTATTTGTGGATCTTATGTGAGTGACAGGTTATTGCCCCACCCTCGCACCAGTAAACACATCAACAGAGAGATGTCGCTCCAAGAGGTAGGGGAAGAAAAATATCCATATTTATAACTTTTTAAACTACAATCACTAGCTCTCGGTTTCAGCTGTACCCAAGTTGAGTTCTGGCGGAAGAGTGACCTTTGACCCGACGTGTGACATAGGATGGAGTAGCGTAAGCTTTAAGTGAGAGTAGACTTCTTTTCCACTTCAACAGGGCAGGGCAACAAACTCAAGCTAGTCCGACATTTCTTTAAAAAAAATTCTCGTTTTAGACTTATGACAAATTTTTGACTGGTGTTTTGTTTTTGCTCTATTCGCTTCCACATTCGTCAGTATATCAGGGTCCGAGTTCAATCTTTGGCCAGAACTCTGGAAGCCAGTGATTTATAGTTTATACATTTTATTTATACTTAAAATAGCCACAACTTCTCCATGAATCTTTCAAAACGTTGCATTTAAACATTTTCCTTATCAAATATACTTAATTTACTAAAGAAAAAAAAGCCTGACATAAATAAAGTGCTAAGAATTAAAAGACATCTGTCAGTAATACAAATGTCCATGATTGCTGTTCACGGTCACTATTTTTTAGTCTTGAAATGTTCATTCAGCAGATGAAAGTGTTTGCTTGAATACATATCTGAATGATAGCCAAAATTGTAAATCGGGTAACCAAACACAGTAGTAAAGATAGTGATGTCCATAACACCAGGAAGTTTGTTTAAGTTTGACTAGACGTTATTCAATAAATTTGTCCAATTACAGTGTGAGTTTATTCATCAGATATTTTAAATAACTGCTTTAAATGCTTTGTAACCAAGTACAGAGAGTACCAGATCTCATAAGATGAGATTCTCATCCGTGGAGTTGACAGATTCTATTTGTCTTTTTATACTGGAAATAATGGACAACAACGCAAGCCGTTTACCATTCTTTACATTGAATTAGTGTCTTTTCAAATGTTATGAGTCCCACACTTGAACATTAGGTTTGTTTGTTCTCATACTTTTCTTCATAACTTTACTGTAGACGTTTATCCTAAGCAGCACTAGTTTAGTGGAGAAGGCCACCAGCAGCGGTATGTTACCAGTATTGATGCTACTAGTATTTTTATTTATTTATTTTTACTCCCAAATAATCATAATAGTTACTTGTAACGTTTTTAATTTCATGTGCAATTATTTATTAGATACTAACTAGTACTTATTCTAGGGCTGTCAAACGATTAATCGCATCCAAAATAAAAGTTTGTGTTTACATAATATATGTGGGTGTACTGTGTGTAATTATTTTATGTAAGTATATAAAAACACTTACATGCTTGTATGTACTTTATATAAGAAATAGTTTAATGTACTGTATATAGATTTATATTTAATTTATTTTATTTATAATATGAATATTTTATATATAAATCATTTTTTTCTTAAATATACATGTATGTGTGTGTTTATATACAAAATAATTATACACAGTGCACCCACATATATTATGTAAAAACAAACTTTTATTTTTTGAATGCAATTGATCGCGATTAATCGTTTGAAAGCCCTAACTTATTCCATTAGTAACTAGCATCGATTCAATCTGGTTATGCTTTGCTGCTTGATTACTAGTAACTAGTGATGCGCTGAAATTTCTGCATCTGAAAATATATATAAATTTTGTTTCTGGTTTCAGCCAAAATGGATTTGAAGGGCTGAAATCATTGATTTGAGCAGTCAGTGCTTCTCCATTGATGCATTTGGACTCTGTCAACGTCTATTTTGTGCTCACCATGTGGATTTCATGTAAACATTAGCAGCAGTGTGGGCGCACCTCACCATGACCAATAATGAAGCTGAAGATCTTTAATACCACTGGTTTATCACCTGAGAATGCAACACTTTGAACAGCATACCGAGTTTAATTACCCAAATTTAGTTTCTGAAACTTTATTTTTGTGAACTTTGCTGTCTCTGTCTGTTTGTAACTGTCCTAATAGTCCGCTTGCCATATGTCTTCTTCCCTGAACTGATTTGGTGAGACTGTTTCTATTTGGTTTATAGCACTGCTTATTGAAACTCCAGGTCATCTCCTTGAGGGGGTGCCATTTTTTGCTCTTCTCCTGGTTGCTAAGCACAGCTTCCATGTGATCAGATGTTACTCTCTGGAGGCAGGTGTGAGAGAACTTATCTAGGCTTGGGTGTATCATGTATGTTGAAACCGAGATCACTCACTGTTTAAATGATGTAGAAAAAGTATTCACATTTCCACTATCATAATCTGGCACATTATTACCATATAGCTACATATAGGTTTTTGGATTATCATGTTATTGTCCCAGATTAGGACATATGGTGAAATATTATTTTAACACCTGCTGGAGTAGAGCCGCTTTGGTGGTTTTGAACGATTCTTGTCATTCAGTTAAACCGATTGAATTCTAAAGTCAGGTTTTATCAGCAAACTCTTCTCTTAAACTGTCTATTCAAAGCTGAAAGGCTTCCCCAGTGCAACAGATCTCTTCACATCACCTGTTTACCAGTCTCCGCAAGTTTGGAGTTATATGCCTTTGGCAGGAGACCCACAGTGGAACAATACTCTTATTATCCCAGGACTGGGACGTATGGTCACATAAGGCTGACCATGGAGAAAGTATTTTGCTCTTGAAGAAGTATAAAGCTTCCCCACCTAGGGTCACCTTAAACCCTCTATTGTTCCCAGCTTGGCTTCTAAATGCTGAGGTCAACCTGGAACTATAAGCGGTTCCCCTGTACAAAGAAAGGTTGCTTAAAAAAAGCATATTATATGTAAAATTCCACGAAATTACGCGTTAATTTGCCAATTCCGCAATTTCGTCCGTGATTGCGGAAATCATAGAAGGGTTTCCATACATTCATTAATTTGTGGCGGCCCGCCACAATATCAACTCTGACCGCCAGGGATTGTTTTTTAGATTTTAACTATTTAATATGGGTAAAATTGTATTTTATTTCTAGATAAAACTCCCTTGCTTCCTCCCTCCCCACTCTCACAAACTGACAACGGAGATGCGAATAGCCCCTCCTCTTCGAGCACGATCTGAAATTTTGAATCAAAGCATGAGCTTGCGTTGGAGGACAGATTTTTGCGGTGCTTATTCCCCCAGCGAAGAATCAGAATCAATCCGGAGTCGAATGGTTGGTATAATGAACACTATAACTCTGAGAAGTTAGTCTATATTAAACGCTGTCGCGTTTACATTACAGATACACGCATTTAAAAAAAAATCTAAATATTCATAAAAATCTGTCGCGAAATGATGGCGTTTCCATTAAACAATGTTATGCGATTAAAACGTCTTTTTTTTTCCTCTTGCGATAAGTCGTTTAGAAAAACATGGCAACAGACGTTGGTAGGTTTATATATCACAGCCACCACTAGATAATATTATTGTTGTTATTAATGAAAAGAGACGTAGCCCTAAGGCCATGTGTCCACCATAGCATTTTTCCACACGCCTGGCGTAGGTTTTCAATGGGAGCGCCGCGTTTTTTAAACGCCTTGAGTGTAACAAGGTACTGAGCATTTTTTTTCACGCTGAAGTGCCGAGTGCCCAGCATTTTTACTGGTCGCCGAGAGTTGAAAAATGTTCAACTTAGTTTGGATAAAACGCAGTGCTCATCACGGTCACTTTTTACCCAGCCATCCAATCACAGTGGAGGAGGGGCGGGACTAAACCACACTGACCAACTGTCACAACATTCCGTCTGTACAACGACATCAACCAGCAGAGCTAACCGAAAAAAAATGGATGAAAAATTCATTTTTAGTATGAAACAAATTATCTGTGAAATCAGTTACAAGTAAACTCTGCAGTGGTTTACTGCGCTGACAGAAAAGCTCTAAGCCCATAGCACAGTGTCTTCAGCAGAGCGTCTAGCGTTTTCAGCTGGCTTTGGTGGTCACACGGCCTAAAGGGGGTCGCACACCGGACGCGCCGCGTCGCGCAGTGCCACTTCTTTAAAATTCGAACACATTATTCTCTATGAGTGTACACACACCGGCGGCGCCATTCGGCGTCTGTCCGCGGCGCCCAGCAACGGCTCAGGACCGTGTTCAAAACCCTGCAGCGCCACAGAGCGCCATTTACATAGTTTATATAAAATTGTAATTATTTTTGACTCAAATCGTTGCTGATGGATCCTGACTTCGCACTATGCTGCAATATACATTTGGTTTTGCATTCATTTACAGAAATCAGCTGCTTGAATGACAATTGCTGAATGTTATTGGATTTTTTAGGTGAGATTCTCAATTCATTCAGTTAATGGATGCTCTGAGGTAAAGTTTTCAGATTGCAGACTCAGCAGCGATTGTATTTAATTGTGCAGTACAATAATAACATAGAACAGACATTATCTTCATTTCCTGTCATTAAACATTACAATATTGCTGGCCATATACTAATGAGAAAGTGCGCGTCCGGTGTGCGATACCTTGAGTTGTCCTAGACGCGGCGCTGCGCTGTGCGTCCGGTGTGCGACCCCCTTAAGTGTTATCCAAGCATTAATGGTAAGGAAAAACTCATACTGTGAGTGGCACATTTGAGGTGTTTTCTCACTTATTTCCACTCCGAGTTCTTGATTGAGGCATTTCTTTGAGGTTTAGAAGCCGGTGTTCCTGTCTTTGGTCTTATTTTATAAAGAACTCATTTCGTATTCTGTCCAAACACATATTTTGGGCATCTATACTTCTATCTATCAGAGTGCGAGTCTGCGTCTGTGTGAGCTCATGCTGCACTCAGTTTGGACTTACCCGAGTGGATAAATGCTCCGTGTGGCGCGCGCAGTTCAAATGAGTTTCGTTCCGCTTTTGGCGCATAAGCATTATCGAACATTTATCGACCTCTTGATATTGTTTTATCGAGAAAATTTATATTGCGATAATAATTGTTTTATCGCCCAGCCCTACTTTGAGTTCTCTCCACCGTTCAATAGCCTTCCCGATTATTATTAGTTTCTTTGATGAAAAACTGCGGTATTCCATCGCCCTAATCCCCCTCCTCTTCTTGGGGATTGCCTCTTTCATGTTAAATGTATCTGGTCCATTGATAGCATGGGTTGATGGATGCTGGCTTAGGGCTGGGCGATATGGCCAAAAAAAATTATCACGATAATTTTTTTTATATCAGTCGATATCGATAATTATCACGATATATGTCAAATCTTTATTTCTTTCAAGTTTAAAGGCAGATTTTTGCTCCTAAGTGAAAGTTGTATTAACCAGAGCGTGAATTGTGGTTTTAAACTACTCTTTATTGTCAGAACATATCTTGACAAACACTTGCCAAACAGGTGAACGTTTCACAAATATGAGGTAGAACATTCAAACATTTTTTCCTTAAAATAAATATATGAATAGAAAAATATTTCTTCAGCACAGTTTGCAGTGCAGGCTGCAATATTCAAATTACATGTTTTATCTCAAAATACATATTAAGTTGACAGTGAGTTGATAGTAAATATGCATCCTAACTCAAGCTAATATTAAGCTAATGTTAAATTTATGCTCATTAACAAAAACAGTAACATCTGGGTTTTTTTTTTTAATATAACGACCACATTTTTATTTTGTAAAATGTAATATTCTGACTGAGTTGTATTAAAATTAACCATTGGTCATCCAGTCTCATGCATTTAGATGATGATAACCACAGATAAAACCAGGTAACGTTATAGCCTATAACTTAGCACCTCACTATCATGGCAAAATGTAACTTTATGGTTTCTGTGGTATTTGTATGAAAACAGTGGCCTAACAGTTAAATACATTATTAAATGCTGTACTTAAAAAGACATTTAATTAATTGTCTACATTAATAATATTATACAATCAAATATGTATATCCCATGCACATTTCAAGGTGCAGTTAATATTACTAGGCTAACCTTACAGTAAATCCATGGCTAAATGGATTCAGTATCAATTCAGATTCTGACTGGATCGTTGCACGAAGTGTTTCTCCCTTTTGTCAGCGGTGTTTTATCTGCCCTAAACTGGTTTAAACTTGACATTTGTGTTCTTGGCTGAACTCAAGCGCTTCTCGCTGGATGTCTTGAGCGAGACGATCAAAGCAATCGCGTCTGCTCTAGCGAGCTCGCGCTGCGCTCATTGCAGTTTCAGTGCAGTTTGGACTTTGACCCGAGCGGATAAATGCTCCGTGTGGCGCGCGCGGCTCAAATGAGTTTAGTTCCGCTTTTGGCGCATAAACATTATCGAACATTTATCGACCTCTTGATATCGTTTTATCGAGAAAAATTATATCGCGATAATTATCGTTATCGTTTTATCGCCCAGCCCTATGCTGGCTTATTCTTCAACTATGACTTCGTGCACGAAAACAAAAAGAAACAACAACCACCCACCCCCCTACCTAGGCTGCCTACAGAGACGCTTTTTTTTTTTTGACAGCCTGCTTATGGTGTGGGCAGCTAGCTGATCGTTAGGAAAGATTAGATGAATGTGATAATTTTTGTTTGGGCATGAAATCGCTGATACAACCTTTTAGTTAAGCCGGGGCTGCTAATTGCCCTTAGCCTGCATGCCATCTGCATACAGAAGTTTGCTAATGCTAACACATAGTGCCAAGTAAGCTGAAGAGGCACTTAGAATTGAAGCATCCCTTTCTCAAAGAAGAAAAAACTTGGCTTTCATCAAACCAGGCAGAAGACCAAGAACTGTGTGAAGGCATCTGACATAATACAAGAAGAGGCTAGTTACGTATTACTTGGGCTTATTGAAGTGGGAAAAATTGATAGCTGGGACGGTGGTTTGATTGCCTTTTTGTTAAAAACAGTCGTTCTGAGGGTTTTGGTTCTAATTACACAAATTTACCCATTTGTGTCTGTTTTGAGTAATATTTAAATCATCACATGCCTGTTTGTGCTCATTTTAACACCCTGAAAGAGTCTTGTCATCTTGGTGTTACTACAAATTTGTAAGCGTTTTTTGCTCCTAGATCAAATTACATGAACCCCTCTCACACCTTAATGCTATTTTTTTATTTATATAATTATTATGCATCCAGCCTTTATGACCTCATATTAATTGAGAAACAATATGGATTATGGTATTTGTAATTTTAAAACTAATTTATCACACCAGAGGGCCATTTAAAATTAACTAGTGAAGAAAAAGGTGTTGTAAAGGGACCTAAAATGTACACTTTCCCTTTATAAAGTCCACTTTTAATGATCTGAGAAACATGAATTTACCCCCCCCCCCCAAAAAAAAAAACATCCCATATTTATTATTACTGAAATACACTAATATCTGTATTAAAACAACAACAAAACACAAGATAGTCCATCCTTCAATATCCCAAAACTCATTTGGCTATATACTTTGTAAATATGAGTCACAAAAGCTTTTCAATTCCTCCAACAACACAATAAAAATAAAAAGATAAATAGCCTACCAAAAAAGCAACTTCATTATGTACATCTGTAGCATAAATCTTCTACATTCACAAAGCCTAATTTCTGATTTATTGTGAGCTAAATTCTGCTGAAGACATTTCGATATAGAATACGTGAATGGCCAAATCAACAAAAATACGTTTTTTTTGATGTTGTTTTTTTTTTTAAATAGTAAGTTTGCTGATTGACCATACGATTAGGGGGGGCACATTGTGTCATCTGTGTCATTTTTATATACTAGCTTCATAGTAAGAGCAATCTTAGCATTTTAGAATTTTTATCCAAGGCAAATCTTAACCATAAATAAGCTCTTTTTTAGGATTTCAACTTGTTACTTGCCATGAAAATACCCAAAGAAACTTGCATGGCTTTAAAATACTAACCAATCAATAATAATAGTAAAGGAAATAAAAATCATGGCAAGAATATTGATTCGAATCATTTGTAGATATACATTTCTTTCTTTTGAATTTCTCTTTGAAAACCAGAACAAAAATATCAGTGTTTTTAGATAAATTTTGAACTTGGGAAAAGGGCCACTGTGTGTTTTATTCCTCGAAAAAACACTGCTTTTATCACCTCATGCTTAATTGGACAGTGACCCTGTGTATTTGTCATTAAAGGCACTTCTTTGCACTGTCCATCCATTTACGAGCGTAACTTCTGTTTGTCTGCAGGGAAATGCTGAGAATGTCATTGTTTAGCAAGTAATTTCTGTGGTTCCTTTCTGGCTCGAGCAGCTTAATTAGGTGCTGCATGTTAACAGATTCAAGTGCGGGGTTTCTCTGTGATGGAGAGCCAAAAGCATCTCTCATCTCTGCATGGAGGAAGGGAGGAATAGAGGAATATTAACTGTGTGTGTGAGATGGATCTTCTGGTGTGTTTAATGTGCATTATCAGAGTAGTAAACCACTTGAAGTGCCCTGTCTTTCTGGTGCCACTGATTACTTAGTTTTGCAACTTACATTTAATTACAAGGTGACCTCTCGCTATCCACACTCCATCATTGTGTTGAGAGGAGCTGCTCGGGGTGTGAGGTGAAAGTACTGTAATGCCATGTCTATTCAACCTCAGTCTGCAGCACGAGTCACTTCCTGTTTGGTCTGTTTATATGATCCATGTTCATATATTTAACTCCTCTTTTTGAGAATGGTGTGTATTGACTAGGGATGTCAATTTTCACAAATTCCCATGATCGTTTGTCGTTTAAATTAACGATCAATTAATCGTTAGCATGATCGATAAGTTTTATCGAATATTTTTTATCATCGGCAATTAATCGATCGGCGATCAATCGTTGACATCGCTAGTATTGAGGTCTTTCCACGTTTGAAACAACATTCCTTCAGATGTTCATTCGTGTTTATTTGATGCTATAAATTAACTAGAGGGAAGAGATAATCGGTTCACGAGCAGCTTTACCTGAGGCGCTACATCGATCTGTCATGACGCATTAAACGGCTACAAACATGGTATTGTTGTGACTAGGGATGCACCGAAATGAAAATTCTTGGCCGAAACCGAAAAAGAGGAAACCAAGGCCGAAACACCGAAATAATGCCAATTATTAGTATCATTGCATTTATGGCTATGACTGTGTACAAACTTTACTAAAATCAAGGCATTGCAATTGCATAAATTAATATAACATTTTCAAAGAATAAGTCAATTACAAACTATGCAAATATTTATTTTGCACAATGCACAGTATAAAATAAAATTCAAACTAAAATGTTTAACTTGACCCCACTCATGTGTACACTAAATAATAATCTACTGGCCTGCAGAAAGGTTTTAAAATGAAATTTTCTCTCAAAAACAAAGCCGAGTGCAAACTTCTCATCACACCAGCACCCAGTTTGTACGTCTAAATTAGTTTAGCATACAACAGCATAAAAGACTTTTTTTAATGAACAATGGTCCATGTTTAATACAAATGTACATGAAACTTAATGAAACATGTTTAGTGAATGTAGAAAATATTTAAGAGAGCATTAATTTAGTTCTATACATACATACATACATGTTCCCAATTCCCATACATATTTTTTTGTAATGTCACAAGTAATAATCTCAGGGTTTACTGGGTTTTACATGATTATTTTTGTATTGGTGGCGGGATACTAAAAGAAATAAACATTGTCATGTGTTTATCTTTCTTCTTCTCACCGATTCCTAATGGTTAGAGGACAGTTTTGAGTCGTCCACTGTCGTTTCAAGGAATAGTACAACGGAGAGCGCGTCAAGTATAAACGCCTCGACCGTTTGGAGCGGTGCGCACGATGTCTGTGGAGACTCGCGCTGCCTTGTTTATACTTTTGCCTGCCTCCGTAGCGCGAGTCTCCACAGACAGCGCGTGCACCGTTCAAGACCCGCACGCAACCGGAGTGGTCGTCATGGCGGCGCGCATTGTTTAGAGCAGATATAGGTGGATAAACAAGGCTTCCGTCTCCTCGCGGCTTCAGATACACTGAAATGCATCCACACCTCAGACACGTTGCTTCAGACAAGCACGTGCGGCTCGCGGTTTCTGTTTGCGTCATCACAATATTTCGGCCGTATTGTTTCGTGATAAAAGTCTTTCGAAAATTTTCGGCGGCCGAATATTCGGTGCATCCCTAGTTGTGACCAAATGACCAAATTTGAAAGTTGAGACTTTTTCATATCAAAAGTAACCTTGTCTGTTGGCACATTGTCAAGTCCTCTTTCCTCCACAATGTATTTTTTGTCCATGAGAACCATAGACTGTTAAAAATATGGACAAAGGATCTGTGATGTCACCCATAGACTTTCTGAAGAACAGTTTTGAGGCTGTTTATGGGGGTAGGGGTGGGGAAAAAAATCGATACAGCATAGTATCACGATATTTTCTGTGGCAATACTGTATCGATACACGGGCGCCAAGTATTGATCTTTTTTTGCATGTTTAATTATACAATTCTGTTTTACTTTCCGGTTTTCTTCATTGGTTTCTCTAATTTTCACTGCTTGAGAACATTGAGTTGAATCTGAAATCGCCCCCTAAACTAGGGCTGGGCGATAAAACGATAACGATATGTATCGCGATAGACACGTGATCGATATCAATAAAAAATGTGTTCGATATAACGTTCGATATTTTTTTTTCTTCGACGGAACAGTTGCGAAGCAAGTTTGGTTGCATTAACAAAGGCACGCACTCTCTGGTAACCTAGCGACGCAGGGAGTGACACACTGACAGGCAATCATGTAATGGTGTCCGTTTGATTGCGCCGTTTCGTCGTCTCGTGCTGCTAGATTCCTCTTCAGTAACCGGCGAATCGGCGATTAATAAACAGAAAATGAGTGCCCTTAATCTGTATGCCGTGCAGGCTAGAATTGCGAAACATTATTGGATAATTCGCTCTATTCGCGTTTGATGTGAACACAGCATAATGAACAAACAGGCTGCGATGTCAAGATTGTAATGCTGGAGTCGGCTGGAGTATGTGTGTGTGCACGCGAGAGAGAGTAAGCACGTGCGCGATCTAACTTTGTGTGTGTGTGTGTAGGAGAGAGATAGACAGACATACACGCGACGCGAGTGCAATCAGACAGTGGAGACATAAAAACATACGATGTCATTTTGGTAATACAGGACACCATTCAGTCTGCAAAGTGTTTACTTATAATTGTGTAGGCCTATACTCGCAATAAAACACAACATTGTGCTTTAGTCACACTGTATGTCTTGTCAAACAGTAACCTACAACTGTCACACATGCACACATACACTGTTTTAAAAGAAAATTATATCCAACCCTTTTTTAAAACTGTCTGTGTGTTCCATCTTTTGGCCAGTCACAAAAATAGACTCTGACAGTCATCAAACCGCATTGATTTTAATTTCTTGTCCTCAAAACAGAGCACTAATCTGTTTATTTTTAAGTTACACATTAAAAAAGGAAATAAAATGTGTTGGTAGTATTTTTTTAATACGGAAATCTATAATTCTGATGAGAATAACGGGTTAATTCAAATTAAGGAAAACATATATATTGATCTGAAATATAGCTAATTAATTTTAAATTAATTCAGGTACAATTACAAAACATATCTCAATGTCTTTTTATTAATTTAATAAACTAATTACATAAAACTATTATCAGTGCACTATAGATAAACTGGTTCTATATGTCTTTATTAATAAAACTTATTTTAAAAAAATACAAGGCTTAAGACATTTATAAAAATGCCTTCTATATTTCTGTTTTGCTTTTCACTCCATTGTACCAAAATTGTACAGAACCATGACTTCTGTGTACATTACGAGACTGAATCCAGCTTCTTATTGACGCTATCCGTTCCACCTATAAGAAGCTGCAAATAAGAAGCTGGATTCAGCCTCGTTTTTAATTATTTGAGTTTTCCATGGTTGTGTTGACATTTCTGTCTTGGGATTATAATCAGGGGAAGGTTAAGTGTAAAATAAAAATGTTTAATTGTAATAGATTTTTTATCCTAGTCCTTATTTTAAATGGGTCATAAAAAAATCAATAATTATCGATATCGACCGATATGAAACACTGATATCGTGATATAGTTTTCAGCCATATCGCCCAGCCCTACCCTAAACAATCATTCACTAATTTAGGCTTATTCCCTAAGTTAGTCCACTAATACTGTTCACTTGAAGGAGTGAATGAAAACAAGTGAGCGACTGAACACGTAACACTGACTACATTCATGTGAGAGGTCTCCTATTTGGAGAATAATTACATCCTGTCCTGTGTCCTGAATGTTCAAGAACAAGTTCTTCGCACTTCAGTTAATGTGTAGAAGATAATGTTTACAGAATTAAATGTGACATTTAATTAAAGTGAGTGGAGCAGTCTTATTTTGCTCATTTTTTGGGATGTCTTTGAATAATACTGGGAAACATGAATCGCAATATATTGCTTGTATCGCAATATATTGAGAATCGCAATAATATAATCGTGGCCCAAATTTTGCAATACTATCGAATCGTCACGTTGTTGCCAATTCCTACCACTAGAGGGGTGTGGGCGGCTCCATACTGGAAAATCTTGGGAAATACAAATGTACAGAAAGGATACAGAGGTGGTATGATGTGTTGTCAAATCATGGCCGAGACGTCAAATTCCACTCGGAGCAGCCCATTATCAGTTATCAATCAATGTTAACAGCCCTTATTTGTCATACATTTTATATCTAAATATGATCTAAACTAACGAGTTAGAAAAAAACACCCCCCTCACAGTTGTCAGGCACTCGGAATCTATCGAAAAATACAATAAAAGTACATGGGACCAACCTGTAAAGCATGAATTTATGCTGTGAAAACAGACATTTTAACATGGGGTATATGGCCATTGGCTCCCTTTTGGGACCGGCTTCTAGCGGATTTTCGCACTTCCGGGTAGGCTTGATTTTTCAGATCAGAATGTTGCCGCTTCGTGAGATGATGTGTGGCATGAGAGTTACATGGCTTGTCAGACATGGCAACAATAACTAAAGGTGACTCTTGGCGAATAGTCAATTGCATAATATCCCCTTTCATGTGAAGTCAAAGTTTCTTTCCATCACCCTTCAGGGCTCTAGAGTGCGACCAATTTGGTCGCAAATGCGACCAAAATTTGAAAAGGTGCGACCAACATTTTTCCTAGGTCGCACCCGTGCACCTAACGTTCTCGCATGATCGCATCCGCTGACTCTCCCCAAACAAAAATGTTTTTCTCCTTGCACGTATAGTAAAATGCTCCGTTGCTGTGTGATACGAAATAAATTGCGACCTGAACGTGAACACCAGAGAATCAGTAACGGCAACCAGCAGCAGAAGAAACAGACGACGAAGAAAGTTTTAAAAATGTTGGCTACTTTTTATGGCTAGGAATATATTCTCATATTCAAAAACTAATGCTCATTTTACGAACCCGTTGTGTTCAGTTGATGAATGAACGGAAGATTGTAGCGCGCAACGCACATCCCATCCAATACATCGCAATAATCTTAGTGCTTTGTTACTATTGATATGAAATAAAGTCTCAGTTTTTAAATTAGGTCAGTTTCCTTACGAAATTCAAGAACATAAATAGTGTAGGCTATTGCCGCTGTGGCGTGAGATCGCTCTCAGCTCAAGTGAAGCAGCAGCGCGGAGCGCACATGAGCTTCTCTTCCGCCTTAATAAAACCATTTACAGCGTGAAATAAACATGAACTAGCATCTGAAAGTGTAATAAAAGATAGAATACAACTTAGCGAAATCCGTATCTTTCATATAGAATAGCTCAATCAGTGATTCATTTCAACCGTGGAAAGACGTCAGTAAAAGGCGTGTAAACAATGTAATGTAACGTCACATTTACCTCAGAGAAAAAATAAAATCCAGTTACCATAAACTCGTTAGCCAGCTAGAAAAATTAACTCTAGATCAGCATTTTGCCAAATATATGCACCATATTACATATTCAGTATAATTTTTAACGTTTTTCAATATTTAATGCATGTTGTTTGAAAAAAAAATCTGACAAGCTTTTATGTTGCCACCATTTAAATGTTTATATTTCATATTACATTATTATTATAAAAATAAATAAAAGTGTAATTTAAGTGTTTGTGTACAAATCAGGTAATTTTTACCTTCAATATTATAGTAGGCTAATGAATATGGGCTACAACTGACTCCCACTTTACAGCATTAGTTGAGATTAGTTTTCCTTGAGAAAATTTGCCATGTACCTGATATCCAAAATAATCAATATTGAATCGAATTGTGAAATTGGTGTCAATACCCTGCCCTTACTTGGTGTCAATACCCTGCCCTTA
This sequence comes from Cyprinella venusta, assembly GCA_038021265.1. Taxonomy (NCBI): domain Eukaryota; kingdom Metazoa; phylum Chordata; class Actinopteri; order Cypriniformes; family Leuciscidae; genus Cyprinella; species Cyprinella venusta. The sequence continues at coordinate 7,296,995 of CM075864.1, read as the reverse complement.
CTTGAACAATGTAAAAACAGCACTTTAATTTTTTTTTTAAAGATTTATATTTTTATATACAATATAATTGTGCTTAAAAAAACTACATCTTATTCTTTTTTAAAAGCATTTACATAATATATATGAATATACGGAGCGTGATAAAAAAAGGTGACCTTGAAATTGTGGCGTTAAATGTGATGCGAGACGAAAAAAAATTGAGTGCACCTAAATTTTGTGCTGGTGCACCTAAATAAAAAAAGTTAGGCGCACCAGTGCAACCAAGGCAAAAAGTTAGTCTGGAGCCCTGCCCTTTTTTTGTTTGGTCACTCCAGATGTTTGTGTTAGATCTGGATTACCTTTGAATGCTTTAGAAATAGGCTCCTGAATAGGCAGTCATGTAATCTTACCAGTTTTGTATGTGCTCGCGTTTTTAATTTTTAATCAGCCTGCCCTCCAGTGGATTGAAACCCGATTCTGTTGAAGGAATGGAATTTCACATGTGATTCCACCTGCTTGTGTCTCATTGGCTGATGAAGCTGATTATGGCCATACTCTGATGTCTGCCTTTTCCAGACTACTGACTGTCCCCATAGAAAAGCTCACCTCATGTGCTAGTCTATTGAGATGCTCGGCGTCTTTTGGGATTTTAGAGCTCTGCAGAACGACTGATCAAGAGAGCGCTCTAGGGTGTTGTGCTTAATTCATCTTGCAGTGCTGGAGCGATTTCCCTATTTACATCATTATCATGGTAACGCTTCATTTAGACAACCGGTTGCACTATTAAAAATTCTATTAAAGTAAATTTATTAGTTAATATCATGCGAAAAGTATGAGTTACATAAGCGGAAACATATATTAAGCTTGATGTCTGAAAAGTCAGTCAGTTTTTTTTTTTTAATTAAATCAACTAGTGATTTGCCTGAATGACCTAAAATTGGACTTAAGAACACCCTGTATAATTAGGCTGGTTTTAGATTCATATAAATGCCTCATCCTCATCCATCTGGACTCATTTCTTTGGTAACTTTTATATAATACTAACTGAAAGGAATGAAACCAAATGCTGGGAAGATGCATTTTAAAGTTTTGTTATTGTAACAACATTTTAAAAACAAAGCAGACGGACAACAGATGCAAAATAATCACTGCAAAAAGAACGCCTGAATGAGTAGAGCTGTAGAAGTGATGCTTTAAAGGGGATTTAATCGGTGCAATTTTTCAGAAATTGTGTTGCTTGCTGTCACGATCCTAAGATCTCATGTTGTTCTGGCAAATGCAAAATAAATCTTCATTTGTTTTTGTGGCACATATATAGGAGGTACTGTACTGTGACATTCCCTTGGCTGACATTGTGCTTTCATTACAGAGGATGCCAGCTCCGATCAGACTGCGGGAGCTGATCCGGACAATCCGGACGGCCCGAACCCAGGCGGAGGAGCGAGAGATGATCCAGAAAGAGTGTGCTGCCATTAGGTCCTCATTTAGAGAAGAGGACAACACATACCGCTGTAGAAATGTGGCTAAGCTGCTTTATATGCACATGTTGGGCTACCCGGCACACTTTGGCCAGGTGAGAAAACGTTGTTTCAGAAATTGCAGGGTCATCATTGGGATCTTAAACCCACTTTAACCTGGCAGAATTTTGCAGTGTTTGATGGGCAAAATCTCATTTTTAGCTGGAGTGCCTGAAACTGATTGCATCACAGAAGTTCACAGACAAACGGATAGGATACCTGGGAGCCATGCTGCTCCTGGATGAGCGGCAGGACGTCCATCTCTTAATGACAAACTGCATCAAAAAGTGAGTGAAAAGATGATCTCATCTTGTCTCAACAACTGCCTGTGTGATTGGTGGGAGTTTAAAATGACCGTTGTAGGTGGAGAGCGTAAAGTGCTGGATGATTGGAAGCTGCTTCCTGAGTTTGATGGCTTTTTCAATGGCATCTTTCTTCCCCATTTAGTATCCCTCAAACATCTTATATAAGTGAAAAAATAAACCAGCACCCATGTTATTATCATTATCTCTTTCTTCAGAACAGATTTTATATTGAACATCAAATGGTACAATTTTGGTCTCTAATAATTTCTTGAATTTGGTAGTCTAATGCTCTCAGCTGCCAATAATTCATTGTAGTTGGCAAGAACCATGTTTTATGCCTTTGGCGTTTATCCAGAGCTACGTGCATTGCATTCCAGGCCTGTGAATTAAATGACCTTGGTGTTACTAACACCATGCTTTATTGTGTGAACTACAGGAAAGTTTCTTTTCTTTCTTTACTTTTTTTAACCTTGAATTGTTTATTTTTTCTCATGTCGCCTATATAATCTAATGACTTTAATTGCTTAGATGCTGTAATATTTTTTACCAGATGAATTTCCTTCAAAAAAAATTAATTAATTGGCTGCATAGCATTTGACATCAATATATGGACAGCGTTTTCCCTTCATTTTTAAATTTGAATTATTTTGCTGTATTAACTATAGTCATTTTATTCATTTATTTGGTTGTTAATTTTTATTTATTTATTTTATTTTGACAAATTTTTGAATTGCCCAATTGGTTCATAATCACTCATTTAAAGGAGTAGTTCAATTAAAAAAAAAAAAAACAACTTATGCTGATAATTTACTCACCCCCATCTCATCCAAGATGTCCATGTCTTTGTTTCTTCAGTCGAAAAGAAATTATTCGATGAAAACATTCCAGAATTTTTCTCCATATAATGCACATTACTGGTAACCAAACGGTTCAAGGTCCAAAAGACAGTTTCAGTGCAAACTGTTCAAAGGGCTTTAAATGATTCCAGACGATGAATAAGGGTCTTATCAAGCGAAACGATCGCTCATTTAATAAATAAATAACAATGTTTAAGTTTTATAAGCACAGATGCTCGCCTTGCTCTGTTCTGTGTGACTCTCCTTTTTGAACTTCATCCAAAATGAACGAATCTTTTCCAGAGTACATTTGTTCATTTCGTTCGTTGAATGAACCACATGACACGAAAAAAGATTCGTTCATTTTGATAAACGAGTTCGAACAGGAACACGCATCACAGAACAGAGCAAGGTGACCATTTGAGCTTATAAAACTTAAACTTTGTTTTGTGTTTTTTTTTTTTTTTTAAATGAGAGATCATTTCGCTTGATAAGACCCTTATTCATTGTCTGGAATCGTTTAAAGCCCTTGTAACAGTTTGCACTGAAACTGTCTTTTGGACCTTGAACCGTTTGGTTCCCAGTAAAGGGCATTTTATGGAGAAAAATCCTGGAATGTTTTCATCAAAAACCTTAATTTCTTTTTAACTGAATAAAGAAAGACATGGACATCTTGGATGACATGGGTCACATTTGACATTGTATACATAACATTTCCTTATGTTCTCTCTGCAGTGACTTGAACCACAGTACACAGTATGTGCAGGGACTGGCCTTGTGCACCCTGGGCTGCATGGGCTCATCTGAAATGTGCCGTGACTTAGCTGGAGAAGTGGAGAAACTCCTCAAAACGTCAAACTCCTATCTGAGGAAAAAGGTATTTCACACTCCTTCGCAGCTGAACATGGACTTCATGTCCAGTTGGATGTCGAACTCTGAATGTGTGAATGGTGTGACATGATCTCTTTGCCCTCAGGCCGCACTGTGTGCGGTTCACGTCATCCGCAAAGTCCCAGAGCTGATGGAGATGTTCCTGCCAGCAACAAAAAACCTGCTCAGCGAGAAAAATCATGGTGAGAGCTCTGCTCCTTAAACATTCCCATAGGTCTAGGTCTCATAGTCATTATAATGAATAAACCGATAGATCATTCCTACTAAGCGATACATTTTCATCATATATGGGTTAATATATTGTATACACGAATGTATGTTGCCTTAAGATTACCTTTTCTTTAATTGCGATATTACATTTTAGTGAATATGGAGGGGTGAATTTTGATTTGAGTGGATGCTGCCGTTATAAATGCAAAAACAAATGTAAAAAAAATAGCAATTTCTGTCAGGACTTTTTTTTCCTAATTAAAATGTTTGAAGCTTACTTTGTTAAAATTGCTTATCTTATCAATTTAGTATTTAGTTATTAACTCTGTCCTCAATATCATTTTCCATTACTTGTCCATCTCTCACTTTCAAAAGCAAACTCCACCATCATCCTCAATGAACAGAATCAATTTTGCCCTTGGGTAAAAGAAATGGCAAACTTTAGCTTTTTATTGTTAAGAAACTAGTTATTTTGAATGTCTTTTGTTCATACATTCAGAAGTCTTTCACATTAAACAACAGCAGAATGTAAATAAATGTTCATAATGTAAATGACGCGTTTATGGGTTGCTTATGAGTTACATAATGAAATAGAAAAAGAAGTCAATGTATTGTTCTGTGTTTTCTGCAGGAGTTCTCCACACATCTGTTGTTCTGCTCACTGAAATGTGTGAGCGAAGTCCTGACATGCTCTCTCACTTCAGGAAGGTACACAGCAAGCTTTCATGCCTTGACCTTCACTAGTCACCTCTAAAACTGTTTATGCACCACATCAGCCACTCTGAGACAAACACTCTTATCTGTTGCTGCTGATAGCGTTGACATGACTACTAAAATGAGACTCTAGTCCTTTGACTGAAATCTGGATGCCTGTCCTAGATTTAGCTGCAGGTGTGTTTATCTCACTGGGAGATGATGAATAAGGGTATATCTGCTTCTACTCTTCCCACCCCCAGCCAGATCTACTGTGCCAGCACGCCCACCTCTCATGCTCATAACTGTAGCATTATGTTAAGCTCTTCTCTGAAAGTGACTCTTTTTTCCAATTCCCCCCTAACATCTACTTCATATTTTTTCTGTCATTTGTCTGTTACAATTCCTGCATTGTATTAGAATGAAAAGGTAAGAGGACATTCTGGTTTCATAGCTGGTGCATGCTCTTAAAGAAAACAAAACAGACTCATCCTCATGGTCACTGTAGACGTAGTCCAATTTTTGGTTTTGATGCACTGTTTATTTTGCAATTGTCGTCATTTTAAGTGTTTTCTTTTGTTTTTATGCAGGATTACGTAGATCTCATTTACATTTTCACTTGTCCTGCTTTTACCTTTAGTATTAATTTTAATGGTTCTCTTTCATACGGTCACTATTGGGTTGTGGTTTTTCCAATATGTACATTATAGTGGGGGCACAAATAAAATGGAGACATTTCCAAAATTTAATGAGAATTTTATTAATAAACAAAAAAAGTGCCAAACAATTTCCAAAATCAATGACATGATATCCATGTCTTAATGTATAGTGAAACCAATCTATTGGAAGATGATCAACTCAGGGTGCCTACTTGTATTGACACTTACGGACCCTTTTTTATGTGCTGTCCTGGTTTGAAATCTCAGTGACCTTGCTGATAGTCCTTCCTTTTTTCTCCCACTGTTAATTTTCTTTTTTTTCTTTTGTAGCTGGTTCCACAACTTGTAAGAATCCTGAAGAATCTCATCATGTCAGGCTACTCCCCTGAGCATGATGTGTCCGGCATTAGCGACCCATTCCTGCAGGTAAAGACGCATCATCTCATGTCTATGTTGCTGTGGCTGTGTCCGACATCTTCCACTGCTCACTATGTCGTGGACTATATAGTGAGCTCGCAATTTTGTAGTGCTGTCCGAATGTATAGCGATGATTATTATACCCTATATAGTCCACTCAATGTATCCCAGAATGCATTTTGAAAAATAGTGTACACAGGGTTTCCGCGGGGTCTTAAAAAGTCTAAAATTTCAAAATCACAATTTAAGGCCTTATAAAGTCTTAAATTTGCTGAAGTATTGTGTTCTAGGTCTTAAATCTTTTTAAATGGGTCTTAATTTTCCTATGTCCATGTAAATCTCATTGAAATGCTCCTGCAGCGCTTTGGAATTTGTTTTTTTATTCATATTACGTAGTTGTAGTTCTTAATTCGCTGTATTACGACTACAAAATAGACCAATATGCAACAGCCAATCAGTTTTGAGGTTTTCTGTTATTGGCAGGTATCTCAGATACCACAGACGGACATAAAACGGATTTTATTCAGCTATGGGGATATGAATTTAGAATATCTGAATTTAGGATCCGATTTTGCTGATTTGGATTTTGCTTTTTGAGACTCATTATGCGTTTCCTTTGTATTTTTTTTTTTATCGTGATCTAGGTCTTAAATTTCATTCATAATGGTCTTAAAAAGGTCCTAGAAAGTCTTAAATTCGACTTTGTGAAACCTGCAGAAACCCTGGTACAACCGATGGTCACTAACCCAAGCCCTATATTCCATTATGCATTGTGCTGATTGTAAAAAAGACGGACGGGCGACAGCAATGACGTAATCAACGGCACAGAGAGACGATCGAGTAGTGTCCGAAAGTAATGCTGGTGAGCTCACTATATAGTGCTCTACTCCCTACCCCTAGGGAGTAGTGGTTTGAGTGGAGATTTCGGATACAGCCTGTGTTTAAAAGTGATATCGGCTGTTTTGGAACTTCTGAATTACAATTTGACACGCCCCCTAGTTCTTAAACCCCACCCTGCAAAGACAGTTTAGAGGAAATTGCACACTCCCATGACAAGCACTTTATTTGTGAAGCGGAGAATGGCGCGTGAACGATTCATTTCAACATGCCCTCAACTTCCTGCTTCCCTTATATGGACTGATCTATGAACATGCAGAATAGTTGACGGGGAGAAAGTGCCTGTAAGTTTTCTGTTTAGCTGAACCCTATTTACAGAACGAGATGGAGATGTCATGTAATAGTAATATTTCCTGAGTGCCATTCCATAAAATCTCTTACAGCACCTTTAATGTTGCCATTGAAGTGAATTATAGTAAATCTGAAGTCCTTTATTTGGTCAGATCCACAAAATTGATTTTTAGAGTGGTCCTTAAGTTTGCAATCCATTTTTTCCAGTTGAGTTCTTTATATGCTAAAGCTATGGTTCACTTTTTTGTCTCTTGGCATTTTTAAGGTGCGTATATTGAGGCTACTGAGAATTCTGGGAAAGGGTGATGACGATTCTAGTGAAGCTATGAATGACATTCTTGCACAGGTAAGCAGTGTGTTTAGATCCACTTTATAACCACATACCTTTTCCTTTCTACCTTCTAAAGATTTCCCATCAAATATTTTTAATAGGTTGCAACGAACACAGAGACGAGTAAAAATGTAGGCAATGCAATCCTCTACGAAACTGTTCTTACTATTATGGACATCAAATCAGAGAGTGGACTAAGGGTGAGTGTTGCTCAGAAATCTGATTGAATTGTCGATTTCCTGATTTTCAAAGGGTGTCTCAGGGCTGCAGACTAACATTTCAGAGCAGTAGCACCTGTGCCACCAAGTTCTACAGATGGTCACAACAGCTCTGATTTAGTAGCACCTGGGGGGTGGGGGGATTTTTAATCATAAAGGTAAATTAATCATAGAATGACTTGCTTTGCAGTAACTAATATTACATTTACTTCTTTGAAATGCATTTTTGGCAGTAAAGCAATGAGCTTGAGAAAGGAACTTCTATTAACGTAACATTGTTATAGAGAAAGATACAAATATTTGGGTTATCGCATTAAAAATAATTGGAAAAAGTGTGAAGCATTGAAAAATTCTTGAATTTCTCCTTCAAAAGGATGTACGAACCTTTAAATGAATAATGTAAAAACATTTGACTGTTTCTGCCACAATCTCATGTTAACAGTTAGTTACTACATTAAAGGTACAATATGCAAGATTGTTTCGCCACCAGGGGTCGCTAACCTCTTACAATAACAAAGGTGTACATTGATGACGTATATTCCACTTTAAGCGGAATTATGGATCTTGTCGTCAAGCTGATGGATCTTTTATGGATGCATGAATACATTGATGTTTGTAACATGACTGTAGTATGAAGAAAGGCGCGATTGCTAGACGTATACCCGCACCAAACGCAATTCGAGTCCCGCGGATGTAAAGGAATAAGGACATTTAATTCTACCGAACTATACACTGAATTACTTGCATAGGTCAGTTTCTTAAAGGAATTAAACTTGAGGTAACACAGCGCAGTTTCACTTGCTCTAACAGTTTTACTATCACACTAAACGGCATTTATGTGTGTTGAATGTTTTTTGTTAGTTAGGTTGTGTGTTGGCTGTATAAGACTTAGCTAGATTAACATTAGAGAATAACACACAGATCCTTTTCTAACTTTTCATAATGTTGAACTACACAACATTGATTAGTTTTATATACATTGATTTACTCACCTGTTTACTCAAATAGCATGCAACACTCGCATTTCTAAGTCGACATTAGTCGCAGACGTGGAGCTCTCGGCATCTCGAAAGATGTTGATCTTCGTTTTAGTCCTCTTTTTGTCTCAAAGTCTGCTTGGTATGGTCCATAATGTTTGAACCAAACTCTGCTAGGGACGTTCATGCTGTTGAACACATTTAACGGGCATAACCGACCCAGTTGTCTACGTCTGTCGCCACGGTTACTATTGCGTACAAGGTCAAACCTGGCGGAAACCGGGGGTAACGCGGATTTGACGTCATTGACTGACGACTCCTCACCTCTGCTCACACGTCCCGTTTTCTTGGTTAGATTGCATTGGCCTAGTGGTTTTTGGATATTTTACTGCTAAAATCCTGCATATTGTACCTTTAAATGCATGGTGAATTGGTGATTTGTGGGCTGAAATGCCTTCTATAACTTGTTTGTTCGTAGCATAATGTTTTCCTCGTTTCCACGTCAACACTATTTGATCTGTTATGGTTTATAACTAAGAATTCTGCGCCAAATTCGAATGCTTCTCACTATATCTTGCCGTGATGTCATTAATACTGAGGTGAATACAAATGCTTTCTCACTGGATCTCCCAGTGCTGTGTTTTGGTGTTGCTTGATTAAGATCGGCCCCTAGCTAAGGAGTGAATTAATGTTTCTTTTAATTTGGCCTTGGCTGCATTATAGATTTTTCTTACTCTAAATGTGATGTGTTGGGGAATTTGGCTATTAAGGCGAGACACTACAGGTGAATAGGGTTATTCTTTTTAACTAGCAGATATCACCATGAAACTTTCCCAGTGGATTACATACATTAAGATGTGAAAAAAATATATTACAAGTTTTCTGTAATTTAATGTTAAAATATGCAAATTAGGCATTATCTAATGAAATTTGCCCTAATTTGCATATATTTTAAAAAACGAAATCTGAGTATTGGATAAAGCCAGGTTCAAAATTATTATTTCATTGTGTTCACATATTAGATGGGGAAAAAAATACAGAGGGATTTATGGATATCTACTTTTGTTATCCTGTAAATCAGAAAATACTGCCAATAGCCATGAAAAAATGAATTTCGCCGTGTTTTTTGGAATAAAATGTTATATAAATCAGGCTAGGAATAATATATTTACAAATCCCTCGGTAAATGTCTTCATAATATAACTAGGAACAAAACTGGAAAGTTTGGTGTATACAGGTGCTACTGAAGTGGAGATTTCGGACTTGGAGTATGAGAGAAAAGTCATTTTGAGAAAACGGGCTTTAAAGATTTAGCATCAGCCAATGAGATTGCGTATTTAGAGTTAAATCCCTCCTTTTACTTTCACGATTGGCTGCTGGTAAAAAGGAAATGACCATATTTGGATCCGACAGCGTTGAACAGGAGAAAGAGAGCTTTCTAACTGTGTGTGTGATGACAGGGTGCAGATCGCGATCGCTGAGCAGCGGGAGGATTTAAAATGCCAACGTTTGAAGAATTTATGAGAAATCTACAGACGCAAACAGACAAAGTGTAGTAAAATAATGACCTAAATGTGTAGTTCAGACTTTTTTTCACCACAAGTCTGAAAGAAGACATGTTTTTCAAGACAAATATCCCAAAATCTCAAAATTGACCAGTGGAAAAAAAAACTGTTTTTGCCTGCCCTGTCTCGCCTTAACATGTTAACATTTCAACTATATTCTGCTGAAATTAACAAATTGACTTGGGGAAAGAAAACATTTGTTCATTTTGTTTAACAAGACTCAAAAAGCCAGTAAAATGATCTGAACTTCCCATCATTACCGCTCTAATATTGATTTGAGCTGATTAACTGTCCGTACTGCACTTTTCGAACAAGAAGCACGGTTTCGTTCTGCTTTTTTGTTTTTCGTTTCATGTTTTTCATATGCAATAGAAATGGCCGCTCTTATCAGTTGGGCAACGTAGTGGTTGCACTAATGTGCAAATAAACATGTACTCGCACCAGCAAGAAAAGGGGTCACAAAATGCAGTCTGGAGCTCTTGTATCTGCAGAAAATTATTCAATTCTTTTGTTTTTTTTTTACAGGTTTTAGCAATTAACATTCTGGGACGTTTTCTTCTCAACAATGACAAAAACATCAGGTATGCTTTGTTTTGTCTGTGACTTTTTACCAAAGTGTTATACCAAAATTGCTGTTCTGTGATGAAGATATTGAGTGATCCATCGTCTGAGTGTTTCATTGATGATCTCATTGTCTCTGACTACAGCTTTATTGTGGGCCGAAAATGTGCTGTCCACACTAGACACAATTGTTGATATGATAGGGCTTTGACATTATTACTCTCCCTGATCAGATATGTGGCATTGACATCTCTACTGAAGACTGTGCAGACTGACCACAATGCTGTGCAGAGACATCGAAGCACTATTGTGGACTGCTTGAAAGACCTTGACGTGTCCATTAAAAGGTAAATTATGTGCAGGCTGTATGGATTTTATATCAGTTATGGCTTAAGAGGATGAGTCCTGCTGCTTACACTTGTCCTTCCACAGGCGTGCAATGGAGCTGAGCTTTGCCCTGGTCAACGGCAACAACATTCGGGGCATGATGAAAGAGCTTCTGTATTTCCTGGACTCCTGTGACCCTGATTTCAAAGCAGACTGCGCATCAGGGATCTTTCTGGCCGCTGAGAAGTAAGGCTGTATATTGGGAAAACGTAAATCATTTGAGAGGAAGTGCCAACGTTACCCATATTGAGAGAATGGATTTGCAGCAGTCGTGTTGCATGTCCTTGTAGCCCTTTTAAAAGTCTGAAGACTGTTAAGTTTTTTTTTAAATATTATAAAAGCTTAGTTAAGTGGATCTGATCAAATTCAATAACCAAGCCCTTGCAATGCAAATAGGTTTTCTAGAGTTGTTCGAGTGACTCATGACTGTGTGATGATAAAATGAGTGATCCATCGGCAGAAGTTGACTCTGTTGACACTTTTTATCTGACAGTGCTAAAAGGAGTTTGGTTAAGAATGGTTTTACTTATGCTTTTTTGTTTTAGTGACTTGATTGAATATTTTAGACCGTTATTTCTGCAAGCTAGTAGACTAAAGCTCAATAACACTTGTTTGTTGCAGGTATGCGCCCTCCAAAAGATGGCACATAGACACCATTATGAGGGTTTTGACCACGGTAAATATATCTAATTTTTGTACGCTATATTCTGCTTGAATTTAATCACATTCATAAATATTTCAGTTTACCACTTTAAATTTGTAAATTTAAAATTGCCACGGATCCTCGAAATCTTTGAAAGTTTGTGAATATGAATAAAGAAAAAACAAGGCCCTGGAAAGTTTTGGAAACTAAAACGCATAGATACGGGTCCTTGAAAGTGCTTTTTTATTTATTTTTATTAGAGTGAAATTTATTTTGTGCTTTCTGGAAAAATCCATATTATTTATATGTGGGTACGGTTGGGGTTTAAGACGACTAAATGATTGGTCTTGCATACGTCACCAGAAAGAAATCTGTCGCAATGTCAGTAAGTTGACATTTTTACAAAAAAATTCTGGTAAAAAAAATAAATATGAGCAGAGGAATCATTCACATAATCTAGAACACGCATATAGACCATTTCACAAGATGTAAACAACACTGGTCCAGAAGCACTTCCTGTTTCAGTTTTTTAACACTACATAAAAGCTGAGATAAAATACAACCACAGAACATATAAAACTGAATCAAAAAGTTAAACAAACATCTTTAAGATGTTTTCTTTACATGTAAAATAAAGAAAACAGTTACAAACTGAAACAGGAAGTGCTTCTGGACCAGTGTTGTTTACATCTTGTGAAATGGTCTACAGAAAATAGGGTGAATTTATTGCAGACTTTAAAGTAGGCTGACTGTAAAGAATAATATTGTTATCGCTGACAATAGATTTTCTTAATCTTAGCCTTGGTAATGTGTTTTTGACGTGTGTGTGTGTCATGTGATACCCTTGTTCCACCAAAGTGATTTTGATACTCGCGCTGAAGCTAGTTCTTGGCCCGGGGAATCTGCAGACCTCTTTCAGAATCCGTTTTACTTGAGAAAAATGATGACATAACCTGCCTACAAGTAAACACACAATATCTTTAGAGTTGAGGACATTTTTAACATCCACTATAATTTAATTCGGTCTAGTTTTGCAGCATTCTTTCCTGATTGAGCAGTTATTTGTTATAGTAATTATCCTGCCCTCTTGCCTGAAAGTTAGCAGTTCTTGCTTCAAAACCAGGGCCATTTGTTCAGGTCCAGACCACATTCTCTGAGGTGAAAATGTACGAAACGGCCCCCTTTTGGTGGCAAAGTGAAATGATACCCTTGTTGTGTTTGCTTTTATAGGCAGGGAGTTACGTCCGGGATGACTCTGTGCCCAACCTCATTCAGCTCATTACAAATAGCGTAGAGATGCATGCCTACACTGTACAGAGACTCTACAAAGCCCTCCTGGATGACATCTCTCAGGTTAGAATCTTCTTAACACTGTTTTCTCTTCATTTGACTTTTAATTGGTCATTTCAAAGTGAATATAATGACAGAACTATTAAAAAATGATTATGCTTGTGTGCCTAAAGTTATACAGTAGTTTTGTGTGAACAACAGAGTGAAATGTAAACCATTATTAAGCTTGAAAGCATTAGGCCCCTTTTAGACTTTGAGCCTCATTCACTATGGACCATTTTGTGTTTGTACGCATAGGAAAACTTTGTTGTTTTTTTGCCTAATTCACAACTTGTAGTCATTTTCATAAAACATGGCCAAACCATCTAAATATAAGAGCTTTTTTGAGCTTCAATGCCATCCTCATAACTAGTTCAAACACTATAAACACCTTTTATACAGACTTGCTTCACAAAACTCTAATTAGCCAGCTGTACATATGTGGATCTGTGAAATACACAGAAAAACAGTTTAGACAGAATTTAACCCTCAGGTGCTCTTCGTTTCGGAGTCACACTTGTTATCTTCCCGGTCAAAAGTGACCGGACACCTAAAAATGAGACTTTCTCCATCCCAGTAAAACCAATGCAATTTATATTTGTTCTATAATATTTATTCTTTTTAATTTAGTATTTTGAGACAATTTAATTGAATTATGCAATATTTATGGTTTATTTTTGCCATGGAAAAATATATTTATATTTCTATATATATATATTATTTTTTATAAAAAATATTAATGCAGTATTTTAGTTTAATATAGAGTCTAGGCCTTCAGAAAAAAATATATTTTTTGAGGAAAATTAGCACCATCTGGTTACAGTATAGAGAAAAAGCGTAGAATCATGGTGTAACCACTAGATGGCATGTATAGCTCTCTATGGAGAGGCATGTGAATTCCCAAGCTGTTTATGAACACATTTTTTATTTGTTGTTGTTGGAGGATGGTGGATTTGAATATATAGTTGAAACAATATTAAAAACTATTTCTTATAAAAAAAGTTGACAAACAAAAATCTTTTTTTTTTTTTTTTTACAATTTCCCATTAATTTCCTATGGGGGTCATTTTTGACCAAAGACCACAAGTGTGACTATTTTTTTAAGACCACTTAGCCTGCTCAGATCATGACCTCAATTTTTTTGTGTGTTCACTTCACATACATAATGTCATAAAAGTCACCAAGTTTCGTAACATTGCGATGAAGCTGTGATTTTTAAAAATTCAAAACATACTTTTTGTAATCACAATTTATTGGTGTGTATGTGTATAAAAGTGTTTGTGTGTGTTGGTGGGTGTGTCTGTTTTGCACTTTTATTGGTGACATAAAAGTCACCAAGTTTCGTAATTTTCTGAAGAAGCTGTGATTTTTAAATATTCAAAACAGATTTCTTTAATCACAATTTAATGGTGTTTTTGTGTATAAAAGTGTGTGTTTAGGGGTGGGTATGTCTCTTTTGCACTCTTGATGTTTTAGAGTGTCACCCCTTCAATGCTGAGCACTTTTTTTCTGCATCGTGGCCGATTTGTAGATTGTACACACAAAAATTCTCAAAGTTTTTGTCAGTTTCCCGTTCATTTCCTATGGTCGGTCATTTTTGAACGAAGAGCACAAGTGTGACTATTTTTTTGACGACCAATTAGCTTGCTCGGATCATGACCTTAATTTTTTTTTTGTGTGTTCACATACCCAATGCCATAAAAGTCACCAAGTTTCGTAACATTCCGAAGAAGCTGTGATTTTTAAAAATTCAAAACATTCAAAAAATTCAGAAATGACCGAAGAGCACCTGAGGGTTAAGTCATGCAGGTTTGGAATGACAAGTGTATAATTAAATGAGAACAGATTTTTGTCTGTGTGAACTAACTAAAACTTTTCTTCCTATAGCAACCTCTAGTACAGGTGGCATCCTGGTGCATAGGAGAATATGGAGACCTTTTGGTCTCAGGCCAGTGTGAGGAAGAGGAACCTATTCAGGTAAATGCCTCCATGGGCTCTTCAAACTACACATGCACAGTTATTTTAATGGCAAAACAATTTATCATTCTGATTTAATCTGAAAGGTTTCTGAAGATGAGGTCCTGGATGTTTTAGAAGGTCTCCTCGTGTCTAACTTGTCCACCCCTGTAACGAGAGGTTATTCCCTGACTGCTATCATGAAGCTATCCACCCGTTTCAGCAGTGTGAAGTAAGCATACTTGTTCTGACTCACTTGATACAGGGATATATTTTCTTGAAATGAGTTTGTGTCCCCAAACGGATCAGGCAATGATCTTCCATTTTATTTTGCCCTACAGTCGAATCAAAAAAGTGGTGTCAATATATGGCAGCAGCATAGACGTGGAGCTACAGCAGAGAGCTGTGGAATATAATGCACTTTTCAAAAAATATGATCACATGAGGTAAAAGATCACCTACAGCTCCAGACTCATGTTTGTCTCAATTTCAACAGACAGGTTCACCCCTAGCTCTTGTTTCTTGTCCTCACTCTATTTCTTTCTTTCGCATGAAGACCTGCATTACTAGAGCGAATGCCTATCATGGAGAAAACAGCCACTAACGGCCCAGCAGAGATTGTGCAGACCAATGGGGAAACAGAATCAACCATACTGGACACAAAACACCTTCCCAGCATCACTCAACCAGCCAGTCAGGTGAGTTTTCTAGAGCAAGGTTTCTCAATCCAACCCAATGTACATTTTAGGCATCTGAAATAATCTGACTGCGTACTCGGTAGGGCTGGGTAATAAATATCGATTTCTCGATGTTTATCAATTCTCATTTTTACGAACCAATATCGATTCTTTAATCTCAAGAATCGATGAGTCATCTTGTTTCATTTGAATGAATGGATCATTGTGTCGCGGCTGTGCGCATCCAAAAAATTGCAATAATCTTTGTCCTTTGTTACTATTGATATGAAACAAAGTCTCAATTTTCAAATTACGTCCTTTTTCTTTAGAAATTCAAAAACATAAATAACGTTTTGGCGCTGTGGCGTGAGATCGCTCTGGCGCAGCTGAAGAGAAGCAGCAGCGCTGATCTCTCTTTCGGGTTAATAATACCCGTTACAGAGCGAAATAAACATGAATGAGCATCTGAAAGTGAGTTAAAAGAGAGAGGACAACTTATCGAAATCCGTATCATGTCGCATTGATTCGCTCAATCAGCGTTTCAACCGTGGAAAGATGTCAGTTAAACAGCTTGTAATCATTGTCATATATCGTCATATTTACCTCAGGAAACCCACATAAACTCGTTAGTCAGCTAGAAAAAATAACTCCAGAGAGGAGCATTTTGCTAAATATATACACCATATATTACATATGCATTATAATCTTAATGTTCTTCAATATATAATGCATATTTTAATAAATCTGGCAAGTTTTTATGACCATGACCATTTAAATGTTTATATTTCATATAATCTTCTTATTATAAAAATAAATAAAAGTGTAATTTAAGTGTTTGTATAGCTACAAAACAGTTTATTATATTATTTATCATATTAGGCTAATGAAGCCTATAGGCTACAACTAGACTCCCATAGTTTACAGCATTAGTTAAGAGATTTGATTCCCTTGAGAAATTTGACATTTATTGTAACTGATATGCAAAATAATCAATATTGAATCGAATCGAAATCGAATCGATTTGCAAGCTTGTGAATCGAATTGTGAAATTTGTCTCAATACCCAGCCCTAGTACTCGGCCTCTGAATTTGTGTACTTCCCTCATACACAAGCAAAAGGATGTCAAACGAGTTCATACTGTACCGTTATACATGACACACAATTTATTGGTTATTTCGCAATGGCATGGGAGATGAGGGGAGATGGTGAATGGAATGCGTCTTGGAAATTATATATACTAAAAATATACACTATCTGGACTAAATTTACTAAAAAACATACACTATATGGACAATGGCCATTTTGGGGGAGGGGCCGGCGAAAGGTCAACGCAAACAGTGGCAGTTTAAGTACACTGAGTGCTCCAGTAATGTTCTGATGAGTTGAATCAGGTGTGCTAAATAAGAGAGATATCCAAAATGTGTAGTGCAGTGGAGCCATTAGCAATGGGTTGAGAACTTTTCTTCAGTATGGTTGAGCAGATAAAGAGGGATATTTAGCCATTGTGAAATATTTAAACTAATGGTCTGTTTCCTGTTTTTCAGGCCAATGATTTATTAGATCTACTTGGAGGTAACGATGTGGTCCCTGTTATCCAAACAACTGTTCCCACGAAGCCTGCGTCAGCTGGAGGAGAACTGCTGGATCTGCTGGGCGACCTTTCTCTGACAGGTACACTTCTGCTGTTCTGTACCAAATTCACATCCTGCCATTCCTGCCTCTCCATGTTTAGACCACTGAGTTTACAGTGTTGTCATTTAGTCCTTAAAGTAGTAGTTAACCCAAAAATAAATCTCTTATTTATAGTGCTCTATTCTCATTTTGCTATCAATTCTTAAATTCCAAGCACTGATCTTTTTAAGTTCTTTTTAACTTAACTAAGCTTTATTTGTAGCATGCCTGCCATTCAATAAAGCACAATAAGCTTTGTTGCTTTTTATGTAAAACAAATTCTCAGCTTACAAATTCTGGCAATTATAGTACAAAATTCAAACCATAATGTGATCTGAACCTCTCGTCCTCTTTACTAATAGTTACAGCATGAAATAAACTTTAATGAAACATCAGAAGGTGTGTTGAAAGATATAGTGAAATGTCAAAATATATCATGCCTCAATTTGTGTTTCAGCTGCAGAAAATCAAACCCCAGAGAGCAGTGTTTTGCTAAATAAACACCGGATTACATATTTATTTTTTTAATTTAACCTATTATTCAATGTTTGAATGTTGAAATTTGTCATGAAATATTTTTGAAAAAACATTTTAGCATTAAATTATTATAAACCTATTATTAGGAAAAAAACTGCACTTTTTTGCTTTTTAAATTTTTATACAAATCAGTTGTTAATTTTAACCTTTAATATTATTATATACCAACTGTCAGGGTTCGCTGTAGTTTTTGGGTCTGTCAACTTTAATCGTTTAGTCGACTAATCAGTCGATGCCGTCTTGGTCGACTGACATTCTTATTGGTCGACCAGTTGCATTTTTTTTTTACCAATAGAAAGAATTTTTCAATTTACTCCTTGATATTTATTCCTTTATAAGCAGTTATTTATTACTGTATTCTAAATATAATTAGCCTTTGTTTTGTCCCCATCTTTAAATGCTTTAATTTCGGCCATTTTTGTAACTGCGCCACAGATTAGCGCACACACATAATACACTCGGGAGGCGCGCCTGTGGCCGGCTGCGCTGCTGCTTCGCTCTCGGTAAGGGATGCTGTATTCAGTCAGTTAAAACGCTGCTTGTTTTGGCTTTAGTCGACAAAATGTCCAAGAAATCTAAATCTTTTGCCCGGCTGCATTTTAAAACAAAGACGAGAAGACTGTGGTGGGAGGCGACCGCGTTGCTCCATTACGAGCGCGCAAGTCGCGCGTCTACATTTGAAATCGAACTTGAGCGCGCAAAAGACGTGAGCAGTCCTTTTAACGGCTATATCATGCTGACTCAATAGATTGTGTTTTCTTAATATGTTTTCGTTTTTATTTGTACACTTGACGCATTTGAAAATAGCCTAAATAATGCAACAAAACGAAAATAAACCTATATGCGGTCCTACAGCCTATTATTAGGATTGTTTTTCGGGCTATTTGGGTTTTTTGTGTGTTGTTTAAAACACCTTGATCGTCAGGACAAAAGTTAACCAATAGCTTTAAAAGTAAAGAAGAATATAAAGCCTGTATAAACAAGAGCTTTTGTCAGGATTTTTCATGATGTGGCAGATAGCAGTTATATTTTTTGCAGCGTCTGGTGTGGTCAGGTGCGCGATTGTGACTTACTATAGACCTAGGACAGAGTTCTTCACTTTTTGCAGTTTAAAATCAGTTAATTTTCAAAGAATTGTATTATTATTATAGTTTTATTTAGGCTATTTGTGATGTTTTTTCGTTGTTGTTTTAAAAATGTTCAATCAAAACATCTCGAAACAACAAATTTGACTCACGAAACATCACGAAACAACAAAGTCAACAAAGTTTTTTTTAGTCGACTAATCGTTGCGCAGGACAAGAGTTTGGTCGGCTAAGGATTTCTTTGGTTGACTACAGCCCTAATCGTATTATTTGAGATTTAAAAAAAAAAAAAGTACTGTATCTGCCCTAGTAATTTACACATCCTCAATCTGGTCCAAACCCGAATGACTTTCCTTGACCAGTGGTTTTTATTTTTGGGTGAAACCCTACTCACACCTTTTGTGTTCCTTCCTACTCCTTAGGTGGTCCAACCCCCACCCCTGCTCCCTCTGTACCCATGTCCCAGCCCCCTTTCCTTTTGGATGGTCTCTCTTCGCAGCCCCTTTTCAATGACATAGTAGCGGGTGAGCTTGTATTAAATTTCTTCATAATGATTAATGCAAAATAGGACAATGCAATTATCATATCCGTTTCTCTCGCGCAGGCATTCCGCCGATGACGGCGTACAACAAAAATGGTCTGAAAATTGAGTTCACATTCGAGAGGGCCAACCCCAATCCCAATATTGCAGTTATCACCATCCACGCCACCAACTCCACCGAGGCTGACATGACAGACTTTGTGTTCCAGGCTGCAGTACCAAAGGTTTGTTTGTTGGGGGTTTGTTTGTGTACCAAACATGGGGACTGAAAATGTAAAAATGTATTAAACTTGATTTTAAAACTCTGCATATGCCCTGCAGTCAGGTTCATGTTTGAAAGTGATGCAGTCATTCAGAACATGACCAAATTCCTTTTAATATTGGAATATAGTTGTGCAAGTATATGTCATTTGGTAATTTTTGCTTCAGCCAAATACTTAAACGTTTGTTTGTGGTTTTAGACATTCCAGCTGCAGCTTCTGTCCCCCAGCAGTAATGTAGTTCCTGCAGTCAACCAGGGAAGCGTCACGCAGGTCATCAGGGTTCTCAACCCACAAAAGGTAAAACATCGCTGGCCACGTTTTGCTTCCTATTGCAGTCATTTGTCCTGAAACAGCTTCAGAAGTCTGATCAGAATAATAGTTGAATAATTTTACCCTGAAGTTGAAAGTTTGCTTTAAAAAGCCTGTGGCAGCCATTATTTATCTTGGTTTAAGAATAGGAGGAAATGTCACATCTCAGTGACTTTGATGGTTTAAGTTTTAGGTGGCGTCTCGGTAGCTGATTCAAATCAGGTCAAGGGCGTCACACCTACCAATCGTTTTTCTGAAATCTCGCCCTTGATTAGTCATTTTTCTTAGATTCCCTGTCATGAAATGGGTATATTAGATTACGAGTTCTTGTACAAACAATCAAAATTGAATTAGAATTCATGGAGTGACTTTACCCTGTGAATGTGTAATTGTCCCTTCCAGGCTGTCATAAGTCTAAAGGCCGTTACATAGTCAACGCGAGCAAGCAAGCTACGCGAGTGACGCGAGCGACGCGCTCCCTTTCATAGTGTAAAAGCAGACGCAAGCGTCACGAGCGATGCGTAAAATGCAATACACCGGTCACGCAACAGGGGGTAGTAGATTTTTCACTGCAAACCTGAAAAGTGAAGCTCGTGAAGGCGTGCGTGGCTCTTCACAACTTTCTGGCATCCACTGAACGTGCCATACATGCCCGCCACCTTTGTGGATGCGACGTCTGACACCGGAGGGTGGAGGCAGCACGTTGTGGGGGACCAGAACATGGTCGACGGACCACGGTTTTCGGTCGGCAGCAGCAGACCCTCCCGGAGAGCGTCACTTGTCAAGGAGCAGCTGGCTGATTACTTTTTATCAGATGCTGGCTTGTTTCCCCACCAGTACAGTGTGCTGCGATTGGGTAGCACTGACCAATAAATTGATAAAAGTTCGCTTTGAAGCATGAGGTTTTTTTATTTTTTATTTAACACTTTACACATTTGAACTTATTTGGTATTATGTGAAAACCATTACACATTTTTATAATTTGGTATTATTTAAATTATGTAAAAAACATTACACATTTTAAGTAATTTGGTATTTTAATTCATTAATTCATATCCATAAACCATTAATTCATATAACCAGGCTGGTAAATTTGTCACGGGCACTTTTCCAGTCCGTTTTCACCTGATTTACTGTCTTTCCCATCGCGATTGCAACCTCTCTCCAGGCATTTTCCAACACAATTTAATTTGAGTGTACTAATTGTGATGAACTGTCATATAAAAGCGGATGAACCATGGGTAAACGTGTACATAAGCTCGTATAATTTTTCCTCCTCACCCGCCATTGTATTCAAACCTTCTTCTTCTGTTAACATAATATATTTGAATTAATGTACAATTCTTGCAATGTCGCCCCCACCGATAACGCATAGTATTGCGTGCGTCAGTGCGTCGCGCATCAAAAACTAGGACGACACATTTGGCTACGCATTGACGCATAATGGCGGCCAACGCGTAGCGATGCATAGCCTTGCGGAGGCGTATGCGTACCGATGCGTTGACTATGAAACGGCCCTAAGAGCACCCTAGAAAACACCGCAACACAACCACAACACATGTGGTTTTGCAAAGAAAAAGTTTTGATCAATGTTAACAGCCTCCCTCTGTCCTGCAACAATATTAATGAAGGTTAATACTGAAAAATCAGCCAGTGAGACGTTGGTTTTTTTGAGTTTGAAATGAAATGTGTGAACAATCTGATTAGGCTAGTTGTGCTGAAGTCAATGTTTTTCACAGGGCTGCTCGATTTTATCGGTATAAAACCGAAATCACGCCGTTATCAAATTGCAAAGACACACTATACAAATATTACTACTGTAAAATACAGTTATATTTTTAATTACATATTTATTATTTTAACTGTTTGTTTGTTTTTTTTGTAATAAATACTAAAATAAATATTTAATAATTATTTTTTAATTATTAGGCTAGTATTATATAGTAATATATAATACAAACAAGCAAAGCAAACCTGAAGGTCTCAATTTTTATTAGACCCGCCCCCGCCCATATCTTTGTGACTGATATTTACATGTTATAGAATTGCACATATCTGCTTCCGCATGTGCCTGACTTCCTCTTTTGTTTTAGCAACAGTTGCGAATGCGGATCAAGCTGACATACACTCACAAAGGCTCTCCTGTACAAGACCTGGCCGAGGTCAACAATTTCCCCCCTCAATCCTGGCAGTGATTTGCTACCCTTCTCAATCTTAAAGACCCCCCCCCCCCAGCAAGGGAACTATGGGAAAGATGTCCCCTCCCCATTCCCAAATGATCCCCCGTGACATCACCACAGATCGCTGCCCTGGGGTTGCATGGGAAGCAGTGGAATCTTCCTGACACAGTCAAGAGTTGATGGTATGAAGACTAATGATGATGACGATTACAGCGACAATGATGAAGAAAAATCACAAATATCTGAATGCATATCTTTTTTTTTTTTTTTTTGCCCGTCTGTCCTTTCTCTCTGCTTCGGGATTAGTGCAAAATGTCCATACTCGTATTTGCACTTAATGTGTCACTTATCCTCTCACTATAGTGCACTCCTCCCACACTCCGGCTCACCCTGCCACCACACCACAGTGGCCACTATACAAAGGAGCTGTTTGATTTGTCCATTTTGTTTTGAATTTTCCATGTTTTTAATCTTGTTAATGGGTTTGGTTTATTTTAAGGAGAAAAAAAACAAAACATGCTGAATAAATTGCAAAGTCTCAACATTTGCACCTTAAGCATTTCAGAATCAAGAGGAAAATGGGTTGCGATGGCGCCTTAAATTATCGTTCATTGTACATGGCATTTCTTAATTTTCGTGTAAGGTTGATCTAACGTCCTATAATAAAGTATACCAGATGAACGCTCCGGATACAAGCTACGTATGTTCGGCACATTGTCTACCAGCTAACAGATCTGTCCAGAAGTGCTTAACCTTCATCACGTGAATCATCATGAATAGGCAAGGTCAAATAACTTGAGTCGTGAATTTTTTTTTGACAATGAAACTGGAGCGTTTCCATTCGAGGTAAACTCGATTTGTTTAGTGGATGGGAGTTTGAGAGTGTTGCTTGTTACTGTCTGTATGCATTACATCACTCAGTACACTCTAAAAAAAAAACGCTGGGTTGTTTTAACCCAATTTTGGGTCACATATACTATAGTCAAACCCAGCTATTGGGTTACATTTTTAAATTACATTGTTTTTGTCCATATTTGACCCAAAATTGGGTTAAAACAACCCAGGATTTTTTAGAGTGTAGTTTTGCATTTCCCCAAAACCCTTAATTTGGCATTATTCTAGTTAGTTTGTTTGCCTCTACTCATCACAGATGGTGTGTTCTTGTATTTTTTTTAATATTGAAATGCATTTATATAGATTGAAAATAGCCTACACTAAAGAAGTTTGATTTTAGCACAATCCTTAAAGATTGGATCCTAGTCGGACAGCATGATCTTAAAATTCGAATTGATTTTTCATTTTTTCAGTAAATTAACACACATAGAGGCCCTGCGACGTATAAGACGGTTATGGTCGGCAAGCATAGATGCTGTAAATATAGACTATGAATATAAGGCCTTCCTGAATGTAGTTATATGCACTGAATGGACCTTTTGTTTGTTTTCTTTTGTTGTTGTGACTTTCTGCAGTGATTTGTAGTACAGATTTATTGCCTGATTTGAAGCAATGTGCCTTTGTCATAAACGGTTAAAGGAAAACCCTCAGATGTCTGCGAGATTTGAGCGTTTATCGTTACAGGAAAGCAAGAACGTGATGTTTGAAGAGTAGAGGACTTTTTTTGTTTCGCTGTCATTTCATTGGAGTTCTCATTCAGAGGGCGTCTTAACTCAAATATCAAGTGCGTACTGTTCGTGTGTGTTAGTTTGTCTCCAAAGGCAGTTCGCAACATTAACCTGAATATACCTCACATTGTCTTCTTTTCATTTTTTTTTGTCTTTGTCAACTTGAAAGAGTACTTACTGCTTCGAGTCATTGAAACGCTCGGTGGAAACCCTTCGCGTCCGCATCCTCATGTCATCTCTCGCTGCTCTTCATTTTTTTTTTTTTTTTTATCCTCATCACTTTGCGTAATTACATTCGCCAAGTCTGGTGACCAAATCGAGGTGTTCTTTTGGGCTTGGGAAATATATTTTTAGCGATGTTATGTATATGGAGAAAAACGACATGATTCTATTAGCCGTCTTTTGTTGCGATTCTTTCGTTTTCCTGGCTTTTTCTGTACATACAGTACTGAGGGCTTTTAAGATGCATCGGCTTGTTCTTTTCATCCCTTTTTAAGATCCCATTTTCTAAGACTTCCTTTCAGTACTGCACAGTGTATAATGTTTGAAGCTCTCCTTCAGAAAATAGTCTAATTTAACAACTTACCTGTTTGTTTGATTGATTGATTGTTTATTGGAAAGAAAATGTACTATGTGCTGCCTGTATATTGTATATAATTGTAAAACGCATAAAAAAAAGATCAAATCAAATAAAAATCCCATTTGAAGACCTATGACGTTCAGTTAGGGGGGTGTGATGCGCACACGATCTTGAGTTCGCATTTGTTTTTAGTAGATGTGTATCGCAGTCTTGTACTACTGAAAGAATGAAATGCTGCATACAGACACAGATGTAGTTTCTCCTCTCGATATGGTGGCCTGGAGATGATTTCTTTCTCATGTTCTTCCCAGTTATTCAGATATAACAGTGATTTGAAGGGGTAGTTCACCCTAAAAAATAAAAAAAGTCATTATTTGCTCACCCTCATGTTGTTCCAAACCTGAATGACTGACTGATTTTCATCGTATGGCGTAGAGCCCGACCGATAAAGGATTTTGAAGGCCGATACCGATACAAATATTTGTTGGTTTTAAAATCCGATATTCCGATATATCGGCCGATATTTTTTTTTATTTCAGAAATGCGCAACAAAACATTAACAGATTTCCCTAACATTAGTGATTTGTAGTTATTTATGAGTTTTAACTAAAATAATATGATAATGCATTTTTAAAAAGAAACTTGTTTCTTTTATTGTCACAACTGATGATAGTGGCATTAGCTAGCTAGCTTTGTGGTTAGCTCGTCTATGATGAGCCATAATTTAGCAATGGATTACGTCAGACTGCAAATTGTAAAACATACATTTTCAATATAACATGCCAAGGAGAGATGATACGACTTATTGCTATAACTGTCACGCGCTATTAAAGAAATACTTCAGTCACATTTTCAAAAGTTAAAAGGACAGTCAGTGAGCTACACTGTAATGCGCAACGTAACTATTACTAGCTAATTCCGCTTATTTAACAGCAGCAAAACTGGACATGATAGTCACAAATTTTGTCATGCTTATTTGAGTTAAGAGAACTGATGCGGATGTTCTTTTAATTGTTATTCAAGCAATGTATGTATCGTGACCAACTCAACGAGTGTTGCCAATAGGGACGGTGTAGAGTGCCCTCTGGTGGACAAACTATACAATTTCAACACTCATGACATGGTTCAAGTGTGTTTCGTCCGTTTTTATTTTATTTTTGAAATATTCATTTATCGGCCATTATAACTGCCGTTACCGATAGTCTGGAAAATGCCTAATATCGGCCGATAATATCGGTCTGGCTCTAGGGAGGTGTTTTTCAACTTTATTTTCCACAGATGAAAGTCATACAGGTTTTGAATGACCTGAACTACATTTAGACCTCTCTATAGGAACATTGATATGTGGGGTAAGCTTAAATCCAAAGGTTATAGTTAAAAGATTTCTCATAAACTACATTATCGGTATTTCCATGGGTTTTAGATTCGCACATCTGACCAATATTCCCAAATTGTCTTTTTGAAGCACATGGAGTTAAAGATGAAATGTCCTGGTGTGAGAGTGTTTCGATGACTCTCGAGTGAACTTAATGCGGGGGTGGTACATTAAACGGCGGCCTGCAGTCGTGAGGTGCATAACAATAGTAAATAGCTATGAAATTGCACCGCGCAAGAAGTTTTAAAATACAACTTTTTCCAGTCATGCAGCTTTTTACACTACTTTGTCAGGCGAAGGTGATTGTGTTGAAGAGCGTGAAATATCCATCTGTAAACTTGCCAAGTCTCGGCAAGTTTCCAAACACCAAACAATGATCTTTTTTGTTTTCCAGCCGCATGTAAAAAAAACAACAAAAAACAGTGTAAATATTGTCATTTCTACTCTTTATGTAAACTTCCTGAGGTAATGCAAGCTAAGTTTCAATTCGTAAGTCACCACTGTTCACTATACCTTGCGATACATGCACAGACCTTTGTTGATTTGGAAATATGCTGGTGATTCTCCATTAATCTTCATTGAGAAGCAGATTTTCTTTGTGCTGGATGTGGTCAGTCGGGGGGGGGATTTGAGCATCATTTGTTTGGGTGAAACTGTTTGGCCAGGTGGACACTGTATCACATGCTTGGGACGGTTGCCTTCTCCATCAGAATCCCTTTGTAATCTGTAAAGGTATCGGTTGTTTTTGAAGTGTATCTATACAATGCCCTTCTCAGATGTTTTACACTTGCTATTCAACCACATCTGACCTTGTGCAGGAGGGCCGGATGACCCCGGTGAATCTGACATGCTGAACTGAATCACAGTCCCATGTCCTCGAGGAATGGGTGTTGGGACTGAAAAGAATTTGTGATGGATGAAAATGACATGGGATATTTTAGACTTATGCTGTGTATTATTGTCTTTGGGTTGGAGAAAATGATCAAATGAAATAATAAAACAGTCAAACTTGATGTGTGTTGTGTTTTGGAAGTGTTTTTCTTCAGTTGGAACTGAACAGGATCTGTGAAGCACCGTTCTGGATGATCTAGTTTGAGCTTGGAAACAGTCTGCTGTCTCCCTCTTGTGTTAAACTTTAAAACTGCAGTCGTCCATGTCATGGAAGCTAAAGCAAAATAATGATTCCTGATGTCCTGTCAAATGGACACTGAATTATACAATAACCTTTCATGTTATATTGTGTTTCATCATATCTACCCTATAATATTGTGACGAGCAGACTGGGGTTCTGTTTATGTAAAAATAATAGGCTAAATTAAAAATCAAAGTATTAGTTTCCATTCAGAATGCCTGAGGAAAAAGTGCGTCGTCTAAATTTAGTATCTGGAATCAGATGAGAGGTCAATGTCACGATTGTTGTCGTGATTCTAACGTTAATTTCGTAATTAAGTCTCACCTCAGAATTATGAACTTTCCTGCATGGCGTAACTCTTCAATTCACGCGCAAATTCGGCGGGGCGCGCTGTACGTCACTTGATAAAGCGCAAAAGAAACTGCGAGTGATGTAGTTAGGCCTACTAGTTACGCCTATATAGTCAATTAGGCTAGTCATGAAATTACCAAAAAGCAGGCTATCAATAAATTACGTAGCTGGTACTTCTCGTGTTAGCTAAGGATTTGATGGCTGTATGTTTTATTTGCAGTTAATTTATTGTGCTGTTACCATGTTGTTCCCGAAATCCCAAAATGCCACCATTTTCATTTTGTGTTATTTTGTTAATGACTGTGGTGGCTCATATACCAACTTACTAAATTTAACAAAAATAGTTTGGAATTGTATTTAATAGCCTTACCTTGTATTGTTTATTCAACAGTAATATTATTACAATGTCTGTGTAATGTAAACTGAGACGGTACACTCTAAAAAATGCTGGGTTGTTTTAACCCAATTTTGGGTCAAATATGGACAAACTCAAACATTGGGTTAAAAAGGTAATTTAAAAATATAACCGAAAGGCTGGGTTTGTCCATATTTGACCCAAAATTGGGTTAAAACAACCCAGCATTACATAAAATTGGAACAACCAGTTGAGCACTAGCCAGTTTTATTCACTCAAACAGAAAGTAAAGGTTAATACAATTACCTTTGACACTTCATGGATTAGAAGCCTTATCTGCAGGGATGATATCAGAAAACGTTTTATCATAACTGCAAATATTTATATATAATTTTAATATAGTTATGTGATCACGTCTGTCTCCATCTCAGCATTTATGCCTACTCAAGTTACATGTAAACATCTTTAAACATGGAATTGCTTTCATTAACACCTAAGTTTGTCCTCCAATGTCCAACATATGGATAACAAAACTGCAGCTTGACTGGAAATGATGCACAATAAAACAATGCTGCTCACATTTTCCTTAATGTTGCATTCTTTGTTTCACTCATTACATTTTGCATGTGTCATCTCTCTCCAGGTCCAGCTGTTCCAAACCTGTATGAATTTCTTTTTGAGAATATTTTGAATAAAATGGGTAGGCTACATTTGATGGGCCCAATTTACTTATGGAAACTTTACTTATTATGGAAATTCTATGGAAGTCAATGGGGACCAGCAACTGTTAGGTTACCAAAATCCTTCAAAATCTTTTGTGTTCAACAGAAAAAACTTGTACAGGTTTTGCATAACTTGAGTAAATGATGAAAGATTTTTTCATTTTTGGGTGGACTATCTCTTTAGAGTGCTTACAGTTGAAGAAACACCCATACATTCCTAAACTCATGTTTTATGTAATTTATTATCAAACTGGTAAGTGTCAGTTCTAATTTCTTCATGGTCTACCTCATGTATCTCAATATGACTGTGATTTATAGTGTGCTATACATGCTGAGTTTAAAGTTTAACTTGCACAAAACATTTCACAAGAAGAGCTAATCATTCCAGTATGGGTAGCAGAGTTCAGTTCAGTGATTTGATAAGAGAGTTTGACTCCAAATCTCAGATTTACAGACCTGGTAATCTTTTAACAATACAAACTGATGAAGGAAGTGTAATTCTGTTTATCAGAAACTCTTACAATAGGAACTAAATAGATGTTGTTTATACCTACAATCGTTTTTTTGTTTATTTTTCCACTTCTGGCTATCTGTGTATTCAGTAAGTCTTCAGCCTGTGCTGAATTCTGAATAAAATGTGACTGATAATAAACTGGCTACGATCCCATTTCAAATCACCAGTTTTAGATTAAAGGCCCACTGAAGTGCCTTGAAAGTTTGAAACACAGCATTATTTAATATGTTGACGTAATTTCCACTCCCTCTCTTTCCTCCCCCTTTCTAAAATAAGCCAATAGCATTTAGTTTATAATATCACACTTCAGCTAGAACCGTTAAAGGAGTAGTTCACTTTAAAAAAAAAAAAAAAAAAAAAAACTTTGCTGATTATTTAATCACCCCCATGTCATCCAAGATATCCATGTCTTTCTTTCTTCAGTCGAAAAGAAATTAAGGTTTTTGATGAAAACATTCCAGGATTTTCTCCATATAATGGACTTCAATGGGAACCAAACAGTTCAAGGTCCAAATGAGAGTTTCAGTGTAAACTGCAAACTGTTCAAAGGGTTTTAAACGATTTCAGACAATGAATAAGGGTATTATCAAGTGAAACGTTCGCTCATTTAAAAAAAAAAGTTTAAGTTTTATAAGCTCAAATGGTCGCCTTGCTCTGTTCTCTGCGCGTTCGTGACTCTCCTGTTCGAACTCGTTTAGCAAAATGAACGAATCTTTTTTCGTGTCATTTGGTTCATTCAACGAACGAAATGAACGAATTGACTCGGGAAAAGATCATTTGTTCATTTTGATGAACGAGTTGAACAGGAGAGTTGAAATAATCAAAAATAACGACTTTATTCGACTATTCTTTTTCTTCCTTGTAGGCCTGAGACGAGAGTTCAAGAGATTTCCATGACGCATGCGCGAGAACTGAACTGAAGTAGAATAGAGTTGAAGAAGTTCGCAATTCTCGCGCATGCGTCGTGGAAATCTCTTGAACTCTCGTCTCAGGCCTACAAGGAAGAAAAGGAGGAGTCAAATAAAGTCGTTATTTTTGTTTCATTTTTTCACACAAAAAGTATTCTCGTCACTTGTTAAACTTATAGTCACATGGAATATTTAAACATTTTCTTCAATGACTTTCTGGGCCGTCAAGTTTCAATCCCTTAGGAAGCCTATGTAGCAGTGATCCACCTCTCAAATTTAATCAAAAATATCTTCATTTGTGTTCCGAAGATGAACGACGGGGTTGGTACAGCATGGGGGTGAGTAATTAATGACTTAATTTTCATTTATGGGTGAACTAACCCAATTAAACCTGACTTCACTGCCCCAATGGAAAGCATATTTACAAGGTGTGAATCCACTCTATAGTGCACTAAGTGCCATTCACCACATAGAGAATAGTAAATGTGTGATCAAGTGACCAATTTTAGCTGCAGCTTTGGACTCTATTTATAATGTAGGAGGACGCTTTACATTCTAGAGAGCTTTCGATTGGACAGAAAATCTGAAGTGCAGAGTGATGTCATCAACATCTTCTAAATGCGATTTTTGTCATTGTTTTGGAGCAAACTATCTTATAACAATAAGGCTAACATAGCCCAAAAACTTCCATTTTGATTTCATGGGGTCTTTAAGTGTCCTCATGAATAATTCAGTAGCGGAAGTACAGGAACGAGAGGTGATCATGAATAATAAGTAGCGCCGCCCCCTCATGTTTATTGATTGGGTTTATTTGACAGCCGTGAGCTTCAGTCCCACTATGGCGTCTCATCAAATCAGGATGGGCTTTTTCTACCGCCTCCTGTACTGGAATTTATCACTCGCCAGTGGCTTTTCTACATCTGGATTTATGTGCTGAAAGACGTCAAATGTAGGCGAAATGAAGGACGAGAAAAGCACAGCGCGGTCGCTCCTCCAGAGTGCCGACACGGAGCGGAGAAATGCAGCTGATGTGGAGGATGGCCGGGCGGGCAGAGGAGCAGCGCTGAACCCGGTGCTGCATGACCGAGCCACCGCACCGACAGCCCGGGCAGGAACAGGAATACGCGTTTTAAAGGTACCAGCTCCAGCTCTATTTAGGTCGCAGCGTTATTGCTGTTAGGCAGCAGGGCCAAAGTACGCGTGAATCCGTGAACTGCATCAGCAATTATCTCTAGAACACTTTCACACGCCGCCGTGTCTCAAAAGCTAGCGAGCTCCCTGCCCAGACAGCATATTTGGGCATCATAGGCGCGTTATCAATGAGCCGAGCGGGCTCCTAACGCTTTGCTGTCTTTCTAGGCGGTTCACTAGGTTTTGTGGGACAGTCTGTGATAGTCTACTGGATTAGTAATGCTATGTCGATTTATAGAGAATGTTATCACTTGATATTTTATTGGCTGTATCAGAATAGTTTCTGTATAACGTCTGTAACCTGTTAGGGGGCGTTCACACACACACACACACACACACACACACACACACACACACACACACACACACACACACACACAGAGGGCGCTTTTTGTAATACACCTGCGTCAGATGGAAGAGTTTGGTCTGTTTTTCAGCAAATCGCGCCCTGACTGTTGCGTTGACTTATGTCAAATGAAAAGTAGTCTAGTTCTTCTTAACCTAAACGCCTATTGAGTATGGCAAGCTGTTTTATCATGTATTTCTTAAAACTAGCCCATGAAACTCTGACTGAATCAGTCAGTTCATACAGCGACGATTTTGTTGATTCAAACCGGCGTTGACCATCAGCCTATTGGCCTTTTGAGAAATATAGTGTGTACATGTATTTGAATGTGTAGGTTACTTAAAAATTAAGTGAACTGTTATTGCGAATAATATTAATGAAGTAAAAGACCATTTAAAGGGATACTCCGCCCACCCAAAAATTCTGCCATTTTTTACTCACCCTTAAGTTGTTGTAAACCTGTGAGTTTCTTTCTTCTGATGAACACAAAGGAAGATAGTTTGAAGAACGATTGGAACCAAACTGTTGTTTGGCTTCATTGGCTTCCATAGTAGAAAAAAAGATCCAATAAATAACTTATTTTGTGTTCAGCAGAAGAAAGAAACTCATACAGGTTTGCAACAACTTGAGGGTGAGTAAATGATGACAGAAATTTCATTTTGGGTGGAGTATCCCTTTTAAAGGAGCAATTCACTTAAAAAAAACATTTTGCTGATAATTTACTCACCCTCATGTCATCCAAGATATCCATGTCTTTCTTTCTTCAGTCGAAAAGAAATTAAGGTTTTTGATGAAAACATTCCAGGATTTTTCTCCATATAATGGACTTCAATGGGAACCAAACGGTTCAAAAGACAGTTTCTGTGCAAACTGTTCAAAGGGCTTTAAAGCATTCCAGACGATGGACTCGTGGATGGACTCCATTCCAGACTCGTTCATCAAAATGAACGAATCTTTTCCCGAGTCAACTCGTTCATTTCGTTCGTTGACACGAAAAAAGATTTGTTCATTTTGACGAACAAGTTCAAAAAGGAGAATCACAAACACTCATCACAGAACAGAGCAAGGCGACCATTTGATCTTATAAAACGTAAACTTTTTTTTTTTTTAAATGAGCGATCGTTTCACTTGATAAGACACTTATTCATCGTCTGGAATCGTTTAAAGCCCTTTTAACAGTTTGCAATGAAACTGTCTTTTGGACCTTGATCCATTTGGTTCCCAATTGAACTCCATTATATAGAGAAAATCCTGGAATGTTTTCATCAAAAACCTTAATTTCTTTTCGACTGAAGAAAGAATGACATGGATATCTTGGATGACATGGGGGTGAGTAAATTATCAGCAAAAGTTTTTTAAGTGAACTACTCCTTTAAGTGTCCTTCAATAGTGTAGCCTACACGTTCATGACTATGTTTCTTAACACAATTAAGTAGCCTACACTTGGGTGATTCAATGAAAACGTGCCATTTTGACATGGCTGATTGCATTTGAGCGTATTTTTTCATCCATATATATATATACTGTGTATTCATTATTATTTTCATTTTCAAACGCTCCTAGTGTAAACCGGGATGATGCATCTTCCATAATATACCAGATTTATTCTAAGTGTCATTCAAATAGACCCACTTTAAAATACAATTTGAAGTTTGTAATGGGTTTGACAGAACACACATATCATCATAGGCCTATGCATGTTGATTATTTTAGGAAAATAAATAAACGAGAGCCTGAGATGACACCACATATTTTTCTGACAGGTAAGGGTCTACTTAAACCAATAAAGTCCTTAAACACAGCAAAAACAGTACTTTTAAAATTTGATTTTCAGAATAGAAAATGGCACGTTTTTGTAGAATCATTAAATAGACAGTTATGTTAATTAAAAAAATATTAAAACACTATTTATTATTATTATGTTCGACAGAAGAGAGAAAATCTTACAGGTTTGGAATAACTGGTTAAATAATAATAATAAAAAATGGTTATTAGTATTATTATTGCACATAAATCAATAAATAAACAACATATTTTTATTATTGTCATTAATAATAATAACTATGATTATAATTATTATTATAAATTATTTTAATGATCATTACAAATAAATTATTAAATTATTATTATAATTTATTGTTGATTTAATTTATTGTTGTCGACTGAAGAAAGTCATACAGGTTTAGAACAACTGGTTAAATAATAATAATAATAGTAATTATTATTATTCATATTATTAATTATATTCATCATTACAAATAAATCAATAAAAATCAATAAACAAAAAAAATATTATTATATGCTGCTCTAATAATAAAAATAATGTTACAAAGAAATAATATTACAGTTATTTTAATTAAACAAATATTAAAACACTATTTATTATTATGTTCGACAGAAGAGAGAAAGTCTTACAGGTTTGGAATAACTGGTTAAATAATAATAATAATATATAATAATAATTATTGCACTAAATTAATAAATAGACCATAAATAAACAACATATTTGTATTATTGTCATTAATAATAATACAAATAATAATAATAATTATACTTTATTATAATTATTATTTTAATGATCATTACAAATAAATCAATAAAAAATATATATCATCATTTTTTATTATTATTGTTATTACTTTTCGACCGAAGAAAGTCATAAAGGTTTAGAACAACTAAATAATAATAATAATAATAATTATTATTCATATTATTAATTAAATTCATCATTACAAATAAATCAATAAAATAAGTAAACAAAAAATATTATTGTTATTGTTATTTTGCTCAATAATAAAATAATATTACAAAGAAACCAATAAAAATCAATAAACATAACAACATAATTTCATCTTCTTCTTTGTATCATTAGCATTTTTATGCAACCGGTTGTTCCAAACCTGTATGACTTTCTTTCTCTCGTCTGTTTTGTTTTGTCCTTGCTTTGAAAGGTTCAATGTTGTTTTGCACACCCCGTGCTGCTGAACTTAGTGCTCACTTAAATTAAACTGGGCAGAGCGTCATCAGGAAAATGATTTCACCAGGCTGACTAATTGCACGGCGTCCCCGAAATAATCTCGACTCGCGCATTTCTCCAGGGCGTTTGTGCCCTGGGTAAATATCTGGGCTGCCGTAGTTCTCTACAACTGAATGGCTCTCAGACAGGCTCTGTGTTACAGGGTGGAGTCCCGACATCCACCAACTTGTGGTTTCCAAGGGATGGTTTCCTATGACTGATTTGTGCTCTAAAACACTTTATTTGGCCTTTTTCTAGAAGGGTGTAATTTCACAGACTCAAGCAGCATCTAATCAAGAATCTCTTCCACAGCGTAACATGAAGAGGAACGGCAGTCGAGGCTGCGTGACCCGGAAGACGCGGTTCGGCTCTCGCGAGCGGGACTGGCTGAAGGGCGACGCTCATCGAGGGTGCGTGTGCCTCTACGGGGCCTCGGAGCCTCAGCCTCCACCATCGGGCCCCCAGACCTCCACCACCCCCCAGCCGGACCTGAAGCTGGTGCTGTGCTCCACCAACACCACGGCCGAAGAGCTCTGTGCTCAGAGAGACGTGCAGGGTCTCTACCTGCAGCTGCACGGGGACTTAATCAGGTAACACGCTCAGTCATTTTCTGACTAGACGTGGTCTCATCTCGATAATGATCCTTATCAGACTCACGCTGTGGAACGGTCGGGCCAGACACAGAGTTCCGGGGGTTTATCTGCCTGAAATGACAATGTGAATATCACATGCTCATTGTTTGGGAGTTGTAGGGATTACCGGTAGTCATTTATTTGCGCCCCTTGATATTATAAATGTTAATGATCCTCCAAAGCGTCATTATGAACATGGTTCAACATTAAGGATAATGGAAGCAGGAGAGAGCTAGTGTCTTAAAGGGATAGTTCACTCTGAAATTAATTTTTGGGATGTTTTAGCTTACCTCAAGGGCATCCAAGATGTATGTGTCTTTGTTTCCACAGTTGTTTCAATTTTTATTAGGGCTGTCAAACGATTAATCGCATTCAAAATAAAAGTTTGTGTTTACGTAATAAATGTGGGCGTAGTGTTTATAATTATTTTGTATATATAAATACACACACATGCATGTATATATTTAAGAAAAATCTGAAAGTATATACTTTATATATATTTATACATAATTAATATTATGTATAAATATAAATATTTGATGTATTAAGAACACATTTTTCTTAAATATATACAAGCATGTGTGTGTATTTATATATACAAAATAATTATACACACTACGCCCACATATATTTTGTAAACACATACTTTTATTTTGGATGCGATTAATCGCGATTAATCGTTTGACAGCCCTAATTTTTAAATTTTAAGGTCAAACCGTTCTTGTGTGTCAGTCATATAATGCAGGTCTATGGTCACCACCTCAAAGAGCATGCACAGAGAAGTCCAAATTAAACATGTTTTAATGACTCGTAAATGTAAGGACACATTGATGACCTAAGACACGAAATGAGCGGTTTGTGTGAGAAAACGAACAGTATTTATATAGTTTTTAAAAAAAGGGCGACTGAAAAAAGTTTTTTTTTTGTGGGAAAGATAAAGAATTTAAATAACATTTTAAAAATCTACATTTTTCAGTGAAAATAACAAGCCAACTGATGGAATAAAAAGGTCATGACATATTGACAGGAAGAGGAAGACCTGTGACATTTCAGTGTCTGGTTTTAAAGGATGTGCTCTGTCAGTTTTTGAAAACGGACATTTTTTTTACACTGATTCACAAGAGACATAAATAGAAAGTAAAACATCATGCTGTACTGTCTATTTATGTCTTGCTGATGGTTTATTTTTGAAGCCTGACTCATCTCTGTGTTTATGGAATAGTAACGGTGAAAGTATTAGGGATGCACTGACATAAAAGTTCTGGTTCGAAACCAAAACCGAAAATTCAGAATGCGCTTGGCTGAAAACAAAACCCGAAAGAAATAATTAATTAATGATTAATAAATAAATTAAAGTTATTTAATCATCAACGCTCAAATAGCTAAATTTGAGTTGCACAAACATTTAAGTTGGATATAATGCAGTTTTTATATCAACATAATTGTTTGTCTCACATAACCAGATCTATATAGTCGTCTCAAATATACTTTATAATAGAATTATCAGAACAGTGTAATGTTAACCTCATCTGTCGACATGACTCCGGTGAATTGTAGAGTACATATTCATCTAAACGTTGCTCTCAGTAGCGTGGACGGCGTCAGGATGTTCGCTAATGTCGCTCCAAAGGTATTTGCAACTTCTTTTTACTACTAAGCGTAAAGCAAAAAAGGTCTTTGCCATGAGTATATCAGGTCAATGAATCACGTACAATCTCTCTAGTGCGTTACGTGTGCACGAGTGCGAGCAAGAGCGGTACGTTTCTGACTGCAGTTCACTTAACGGCCAACAGTGTCGCTAAAAACAAAGGTTTCTGAATTCTACATATAGCCCTTTTAATTTATTTCATTATGATTGTAACCAAAAACATGCTTGTTTGTAGTTCAGATAGCTTCACTGCACAATTTTAGTATTGTAGTTGTTTTACCTATAGCAGCTAATATAATATAAAGCGCACATTCAGTGAAAATAACTAACTTCCACGTTGAAACGTGGATATGCGTACTGCTGAAAGTTTTAAATGTGGATCTTTTACACAGATTTATTTGTTTATATTCTGCCATCAAGAATATAAAGTTTCTCCTCAAAAACCAATAGCTATTAGCATGTCATGTTTTCCCGTTTCTAGAAAAGCAGAGGTTTTTAAAGGGACCGTTCACCCAAAAATTAAAATTCTCGACATAATTTACTTTCTTGTGCACTGATACGAGTGAAGATATTGAAGAATGTTGGTAACCAAACTGTTTTGGTGACCACTGACTCCCCTTACGGACAAAACAGAGACATTTCTCAAAATATCTTCTATGATACACATTCACAGCACAAAAAAGAATGTGATACAGGGTTAAAAATTAGTAACTGATGACAGAGTTTTCATTTTAGTGTGAACTAAAATCTGGATTTCTACATTTTGAAAACCCCCTAAAGGCCTGTTCACACCAAGAATGCTAACTACAATGATATCTTGCATCCAGAGCAAGCATTTTAAGGGGTGTTTTGACAATTGAGAGCCACCGAAAGATGAATACGGAAAAAAAAAAACGCACACGAAAATTTCGGACTCAGTGTGCAAAGACGTTTAACCCTAAAATATGAACATTAGCAATAGCGGCTTTGCAAGATAACAGCAAAACGAAGGAATATACATGCGTTTGCAACACTCCCTGCGCTCTTGAGCCGGTGTTCTGACAATTCATGCTACCCATCGAGATTTGCTACTTACCGGTTATGCGCATGTGCACACTCAAATTTTTTTACAAAAGGTACATTTTCCGGTCATAATATATAATTTCCCTTTAAAAAATGCTTACTACCATATGAATATTTGTACGGTCAGCCAGCTGAAAATGAATAACTGAAATTTTCAGTTACTATGAGGAAAGGTGTACTTTGACAAGTCAAAGATGAATATTTTATGATAATTTTTACTTTTCACACCGTTTTAAAAGTAAAAATAGTCGTCTACAGTATACAGTAGCTACTCATAAATTATAATTGTACTATTTCATACGACTTTAATCGGCATTCTGTCATCAATTCGCGCTACGGTAGCATTTTTCGACAAGGAAGCGAAAATCGACAGAACACCGGGTTTTGTGCTTTCCTCAGAGTACGTGTCGTCTGTAGTGTCTGGTGGTTTTTAAGGTGTGCCTGACAGAGAGAGAAGCAAGTCATGCTTTCCCCTCTCTCTGCCCTCCTGGGAATGACTGGGCTGGGGCTGAGATGACTGAAATCACATTATTTCACAGGAAGCAGTCCAGCCCTGAGCCGAGGTAAAGCCAGGCAGCTAAGCTGAATTAGCTGTGAGGAGGCTGCACATTAGGGCAGCTCACAGGGACATCTGCTGATTTGGGTGTGTGTGTGCTTTCTACTCAGGTCTGCTATTTATTTCACTTCAGGTAAGCAGCAAGAAAGCATTAAATCTCTAAAGTGTCCTTGTCAGCTGCACTCTGCCTCCAAAAGCAAAGAGCAAAGCTGAAGCGGGCTTCTGCCGTGGAGGTTCGGGGCCTCAGACGGACCCCTGCTCTGCTTTAACACGAGGGCATCTGATAGGTCTGTAGGCTAGCATGTGGGTCAGAGCAGCTGCGTTCTGGTCATGCCAGGGTATGGGTCACGGGTTTGCAGTGTCCGCTGGTTTATCTGCTTCGTTAACTGGATTAGAACGGTGGAATGAGATGACGATTTAATCAGGGAGAGAAAGGTGGCGGCGCTGTGCAATTGGACGATTATGGGGCTTGGACAGTGAATTGCTGTTATTGGAAACCTCATTAAAAATGGGGTTTTGTGGCTTTTAGGTAATCTACATGCAATTCTACTCCTATTATTTCATTTAAAAGCACTGTTTCTCTTAAAGGAAAACTTACTAAAACTATTAAAGACTTACTGTATTAGTTGTGTACAAAACATTATTGGCTTGGACCTGATGATATTTTTATTGTATTTTTTTTTTAAGCTCCATGAAAATTCCTGATTTTTTTTTTTTCAAAGATCTTGTTTGGGCTACACATTTTGTAATGTAAGTTAATGCATTAACTAAGGGGGTGTTTACGCGAAAACTTTTTAGGTGTTTCGGCCGTTCATTTACACGACAACACCGTTGAAGGGGCCTGAAAACGCAATCTTTTGAAAATGTGTTTCAAAGTGTACGCTTTTGAAAACGATAACGTTTTCGTCTCCATGTAAACTACAAAAACGCTAATTTGTGAAAACGTGATGTCCTGCGCATTACGCATTGAGTCTATATATGCGTAGTGTTTCCTTGCATAGGAACATCGCCATCTACTGGCCTGCCAGTGGAATTCACCATTTTTGAATATAGTTTACTAGCAACCAGATTGATAATTCGCTACTCTACTATCATTACTTGATTCATGAAGATAAACGGAGGATAAGATAGCTTCCGTAACATAGTCAGGCAGACAAAAAACAAAACAAAGAGATAGTATGCAAGCATACTCGCTAGTCCAAAAGCATGACAGCCAAGTCCGCATCAGGACACCCCTCCTCCTCCTTCAGCTTACGCCAGCGAGAAAACGCTGACCCAATGTTGATCCTCATTCTGCCTTTAACACAACACTTTCTTTTTTTCTCTTTTTGCTTTGCTCCAATTAAACCTTTGCTTTCTTGTTTTTCTGTGCTGCTTCGGTCATGACTATAACATTTGGCTCGCACGTCCGATTTTAAGGAAGTGGGGGTGGTGGTGGAAGTGATGTATATGCCGTAAAGCAGTCGAATTTTGTAGTTCTCTTTGTTCGCCGGTTACTACCCGAAACACAAAGTTTAAAAGTACGATTAAAAACGCTACAGACCCCGTTAGGCTATGGCAGATGTGTCATTCAACCTATTGAAAGTCGATGTACCATCACAAGAGACTTTGAAATACATTATGAAGGTTGAAAAGTTACCTGGTGTTACTTTAATGCATTAACTAAGGGGGTGTTTATGCGACAGCATTTTCAACCAAACACTGAAAACTTTTTAGGTGTTTCGGCTGTTCATTTACTCAACAACGCCATTTAAGGGGCCTGAAAACGCAAACTTTTGAAAATGGGTTTCAAAGTGTACGTTTTTGAAAACGATACCGTTATCGTCTCCGTGTAAACTAGAAAAACTACAAAAACGCTAATTTGTGAAAACGTGATGTCATGCGTATTACGCGTTATATATGCGTTGTGTTTCCTTGGATAGGAACATCGCCATCTACTGGCCTCCCAGCAGAAATACTCCATTTTTTGTCGTTTTCTCAGATCCGTGTGAACGGGGATCGTTTTGACAAAGTTGTCGTCTATACAAGATATTAAAAAAAAAACGCAAAGGAAAAACTTCCATTTTTAGTATGTCGTCGTGTAAACATACCCTAATTTTAAATAATGAGACCTTATTGTGAAGTGAAACCAATTTAGTTAACAGGATTAGAACGTTATAAGACGATTTAATCAGGGAAATAATGGCGGCGACGCTGCGAAAAGTAGATGAATATGAGGCCAGACGGTTTTAATAAAAAACAGGATGCAGTCACATCACAAACAGATCATCGAGTGAAATCAGCAGACTGATTATTTGCTTTGTTTAAAGGGAATTTTGTCAGACGCCATGAGCTTGGTGTTCTTTCACTTCAGCGCTTTAATGAATGTTGAGATATTGAGTTGGACTAGACGTGATCCCTCTGGATTGGGATATATTATCTGCCTGCCGGCCTGGGAAAACACCCAGCTCTGAGGGAGAGTCACTGCTGGAGGATGTTAGGAAAGAGTCTGATCTTAAATCGAAACACCTGTGTGTTATCACGCTCGTTAAGAGCTAGGATACTTGCACTGGGTCGTGTTTTGGCCCACATGGAATTTGCACACTTTTTTTTTTTTTGCATTACCGATGTCCAATACTTGCATACTACTTAGTGAATATTGTGCCATTAACTTTATATACTGCCTGTGAAACC
The DNA here is from genome assembly GCA_038021265.1 of Cyprinella venusta. Classification (NCBI taxonomy): domain Eukaryota; kingdom Metazoa; phylum Chordata; class Actinopteri; order Cypriniformes; family Leuciscidae; genus Cyprinella; species Cyprinella venusta. The sequence continues at coordinate 7,256,387 of CM075864.1, read as the reverse complement.
TTTTACATATAAAGTGTACCAGTCTGTCCATATTTGGAAACCTCAGCAAAGATGGGGTTTTGTGGATTTAAAGGGATAGTTCACTCAAAAATGTAAATTCTGTCATTAATTACTCACTCATGTCGTTCCAAACCCGTAAGACTTTCGTTCGGAACACGAATCTAGATCTTTCTGATGAAATCTGAGATCTTTCTGTCTACCACTTTGACGCTTCAACTAGTTCATGAAGCGATCGTAAAACTAATCAATATGAATTGAGTGGCTTGTCCAAATTTCTAAATAGACTCGACTTTTATATGATGAACAGATTTAATTTAGTCTTTTATTCACATATAAGAGCTTTCTTTTCACTGAATAAAAGTATTTGAAGGAGTAGTTCACTTTAAAAAAAAACTTTTGCTGATAATTTACTCACCCCCAAGTCATCCAAACATTCCAGCATTTTTCTCCATATAATGGACTTCAATGGGAACCAAACGGTTCAAGGTCCAAAAGACAGTTTCAGTACAAACTGCAAACTGTTCAAAGGGCTTTAAACGATTCCAGACGATGAATAAGGGTCTTATCAAGTGGAACAATCGCTCATTTAAAAAATAAATAACGAAGTTTAAGTTTTATACGCTCAAATGCTCGCCTTGCTCTGTTCTGTGACTCTCCTGTTCGAACTCGTTAAAGAAAATGAACAAATGTTTTTTCGAGTCAATTCGTTCATTTAGTTCATTGAATTAACTAAATGACTCGGAAAAAGATTTGTTCGTTTTGATAAACGAGTTCGAACAGTAGAGTCACAAATGCGCATCACAGAACAGAGCAAAGCAATCCTTTGAGCTTATATAACTTAAACTCTGTTATTTATTTATTAAATGAGTGATCGTTTCGCTTGATAAGACCCTTATTCATCGTCTGGAATCGTTTAAAGCCCTCTGAACAGTTTGAAGTTTGCACTGAAACGGTCTTTTGGACCTTGAACCGTTTGGTTCCCATTGAAGTCCATTATATGGAGAAAAATCCTAGAATGTTTTCATCAAAAACCTTCATTTCTTTTCGACTGAAGAAAGAAAAACATGGACACCTTGGATGACATGGGGGTGAGGAAATACGTTTTTTTTCAAAAGTGAACTACTTTAATTTTCTTTCAAAATGTTTGAAGTTTGAGTATATGTCACTTTATGTTTTCGAACACTGTATTTTAGTTTGTTCTCATGTCTGACTAGAGTCTCCTCTTGTTTGCAGGAGGCTGGACCCCTCCGAGCGCCCTCTTCAGATGGTCTACGAATACCTGACTGCTATGGGCTACGAAGACCCGCTCCGTGTCCAGCAGGAAGCTGCCAACTCGGACCTCAGCTGCATGATCCGCTTCTACAGTGGTGAGTTGTGGGCCGGTTTCAGCCTGAACGCTGGCACTGCTAGATCTCTTGACCGGGCCAAAATCCCAGAGCTAAGTGAACGGTTTGCTGGCTTTACAGTCCGCAGGAGCCGTCGTGTTGTTTCGTATCCGCGTGAGAGGGATGCTCGTGTACCGTTTCTGCCTCCCATTCTCAGTGCGAATACTCAAATATGTGTTTTCGTATTCAACCCTTTCCCCTAATCTCTCTTTGGTTTGACAGCTTTGGAACGAATAATGGGCTGTTTTCTCATGTTAGGCATCAATGTGTGTCAACATCAGTGTTGAGGGGATTCTTGCTCGTTCTCTGCAGTCCCACAAAGGATGCCAATTATGCTTTTTTCCCAGTATCCATCATGTACAAACCTCTTTCTGATGATGTGATATGTTGTTTGAGAGTGCAGAGCAAGATTGAAAAAGGCATCAGCAAAATGTGTTTTTCTTCCTTTCAGTTCTTATAAAAAAAAGTACCGTGGCAGTACCACAATGCAGTAGCTTTGGTATTAAATCATGACAACATGCACCATGGCATGTCCAGAAAAGTCTAACTTTTTTTACTGGCAATCTCTGTCAAGAATGAAAACCTGAGTAACAACTGAATACAAATACAAAAGTACTGTTGCAATTAACCTCTATATTTATTTAGCTCTATTATTTTTCTTACACACACACGTCATAATTACATTCATTTATGTCAGTTTTTATCAATACCAAATTATGATGCACCTCTTGATGGAAATAAATGTTATGGTATTTCCATCAAAGGTGCATGCATGTTTGGTCAAGATCTTGTATTGACAATGCAAGAGTCCTGCACTCTGTAAAGTCTCCTCCAGAACATCCCAAAGACTTTCAATGAATTTAAGGTCTGGAGGGGCCAATACATGTGTGAAAATGATTCTTCATGCTCATCCCAACCATTTTTTCTCAATTTGACCCTGATGCATTTTTGACATTGTTAGCCTGGACTGGAGTATGGCCACGATGTGTCTTAACACATATAACATACTAGAAACATAATAATCACTGCAATAACGATCCAATCGTAGACTCTTAAGCATTTGCCTATTTAAATCCAGATGGCAACCTTTTTTTTTGGCTGGGCAGTGTGTATGTATGTATGCAGTGTTGGGGAAAGTTCACTTTCTACTTGAACTAGTTCAAAGTTCAGTTCATATTTCATACTTCAAAAAATTAACTCTTTTTTTCCATATCTTGCGAGCTTCTTTTATTATTATTATTGCCACAGCCCATATACAACCACAGACAACAATTATTTTACCGACGAGCAAAGTTTGCACAGAAATTTTTCCCATCCTCACCGTCCTCGTCATAAAATCCGTTTAAACGATCATACGACGCCTCCTCGCTCGCTGCTTTGTCGATGGCGGCCGCGGTGTGACACTGGTGGCTTGTGTTGCCAGATTGGTGTTTTTTCGCTACATATTAAGGCCTGTTTATGTGTGTTTTAGCCAGGTTTCCGCCTGGAAGGCTCTAGAAATCTGGCACACTATTGTACGAAGTTAAACTGAGAGAGCGTGCGTTCACAGTCATCAGAATGAACGTGTTCACGGTAACGTTCATCAGGCCGTAATACTGGACGTTCAGTTCACGTTCGCCAAAAATAAGAATGCGTTCATGAACTATCGTTCATTGAACGCGTTCAGGGACAACACTATGTATGCGTGACGTCATGCGCGTTCACACTCATCTGGCTATGTTAGGCAGGTTTGTGTACTCGCCGGCATTCTCCGTATCAGCGAAGACAACTCGGGCAACAAAACTTTTGTCAACTTTCGACAAAAGTAGAAGATGGATTCAAAGAGACCGGCTTGTAGTTCTTCCCAAACCCCAACGCAAACTCCACGTAAGACAAAGAAAATAAAACTTTTGTCTAGTGTCAGGCGTCGGAGTAAGACGAGAGTCAACATCGGTAAGGCTTTCAACAAATGTAGAGATCTCTGGTCGGCAAGTAATAACTTATATTGTTCATGAACGTGTTCACATAATAAAACAATCATAAGTGGATACAGTAAATGCATAAAACAGATAAACATGGAGATAGATGGAAACAAAAACCGAAGTTTTCGTTTTCTACTACCCACGTTTTCCCCTCACACATAAGTGTGTAATTTACTCAAATGCTTTTTCTTTTATATATTTAAAATGACTTGCAGATTTATAACGTTATTACCTCTGAAGACATTATGACTCTAACAAAGATTTGTGCAGCTGATGCTCATTTGGTTATGAACAGCTCGTGCAAGTTTGCATGTGGTCCATGAGCGTGCACACCTCTGGTTGCAGTTTCGCTTGTTGCCAGAGGGGGCATAGTTCTGCAAAAACTCAGAGACTTGCACAATGCACCTTTAATCATGAGCAGTAATAATAACCAGAGCCTGACCGATAAAGGATTTTGAAGGCCGATACCGATACAAATATTTGTTGGTTTTAAAATCCGATATATCGGCTGATTATTTTTTATTTATTTATTTTTATTTCAGAAATGCGCAACAAAACATTAACAGATTTCCCTAACTTTAGTTATTTGTAGTTATTTATGAGTTTTAACTAAAATAATATGATAATGCACAACGTAACGTAATTATTACTAGCTAATTCCGCTTCACTCTCGGCTTAACAGCAGCAAAACTGGACATGATAGTCACAAATTTAGTCATGCTTATTTGAGTCAAGAGAACTGATGCGGATGTTCTTTTAATTGTTATTCAAGCAATGTATGTATCGTGACCAACTCAACGAGTGTTGCCAACCGGAACGGTGTAGAGTGCCCTCTGGTGGACAAACTATACAACTCCAACACTCATGACATGGTTCAAGCGTGTTTCGTCCGTTTTTATTTTATTTTTGAAATATTCATTTATCGGCTATTATAACTGCCGTTACCGATAGTCTGGAAAATGCCTGATATCGGCCGATAATATCGGCCTGGCTCTAATAATAACGGTGCGTAATTACATAATGGAAAGCTTTATAATAATTGAAATGAAAATTCCTCGCATATGGAATGTGTCCTCCATAATGTCCTTCCTCAGTGTATTTAAGCAGCGGCTGTTAGACGCAGACTCTCCCTGGGCCTGAGTAACCCACGGCTCCCCTTGGTCCGGGGCAGTGAGTAAATGCCCATCTGTCAGGGCCGAAGGGGAACGGAGACATACCATTTCTCATCCTCAGGTCCTGTCAGGGCCGTAGTGGTGAGGTACAGTCCTGCACGTCCGCCTGATATATAGCCACGGAGACTGAACGGATGACCTGTATCCTCCTCATTTGTACACTGTGACTCCGGGGACAGGTGAGGCTAGCGCAATAGAGTTCTGTGTGTTCACTGTCCTAAACCCTCCAAACAACCTTCCCTACATCTCAGAGGTGAGGAAGACGATCAATATCGTATAGTTTTATAACGGTACTTCATCACAATGTTGCATTGATCTACTGATGCCAACTATTGATTTTTACTTGTGTTTATTTTACAAGGCTTTACAGTTTCATGGGTATAACAAATTGCACTGCGTTTGAAATAGGGCAGATGGTGCAATGGACGGTTTTGTTCTCGTGTGAGAATAAGCGAAAATCTATTTGTGTTCATTAGCATGTTAGCGCACCTGCAGGTGCTGAATGTTTCACTCACATTGTATCGCATTCAGTAATAATATTATTATTTAATAAAATATTTAGAGCTCCATAATTCACAGACCCTATTATTGTTACCCATGATCAGGCCCAGATGGATTTTATGCGCTGATTTGGTTGAAAATCTGAGGAAATCTGGTGCAACTTAGGTTCGAAAATTGTAAAATTTGTTAAATAAATACAGCTAAGAGTTTTTTAAAGCATTATTAAATAAACTAAAATATTTTATAAACAAACATGCGAAGGTCAGGTTATGACGGATGCTGGTTATGTTATCCCAACATGGCGGCCTCCATTATATAACATATAGCACAAATGAGAGTACTTTAATTTCTTTAGGTGTAAAACAATTACGTGGATTTGATATTGTTTGTGTTTTATTGAATTGAATGTGAATTTGTAGTGTCCTTCAACTCTTAAAAGTAAGTAAATAAATAAAAACTACTTGCGGATAATATAATATTATTAAAATGAAAGTTTCTTATAAATGACTTTCTTAACTGTTTCTTTTATATACTTTTAATAGATTTTAAATGTACTCAATTGTATCTTTATCATTCCAAATGTGTAGTCACAAATATATTTGAATAGATAACATAAATTACAATAAAGTATATTTTTAGTTATACATACAGCAGTACATTTTAAACTTATCTCAAAGAAAATAGAGGTAATTATGAAATTACATAGTTGACTTAAGTGGATAAAAATCTCTTTAAAGTTCAGTTTATTCCAAATATATTTTATTTTAAACTAGGGATGCACCAATATGTCGTCCAATAATCGGTATCAGCCAATAAAAGCAATTATTTTCACTATCGGCCAACGATTGTTTAAAAACAGCCGATTATCAGGGCCGATTTTATCCTGTCAATCAAACAGGGGTGGACTCATACAGCGTGTGAAAAAATTCTCTCTTGTGTTGAAGTAATATAATATATATTTCTACTAGAGCCAGACCGATATATCGGCCGGCCGATATTAGGCATTTTCCAAAATATCGGTATCGGCAGTTATAATGGCCGATAAATGAATATTTAAAAAATAAAATTAAAATGGACGAAACACTCATCATCATCTCTCCTTGGCCTGTTATATTAAAAATGTATGTTTTACAATTTGCAGTATGATGTTATCTATTGTTAAATTATGGTTCATCATAGACGAGCTAACCACAAAGCTAGCTAATGCCACTATCATCAGTGGAAGACCGCTAATGTTAACATTAATGAGCTTGGAAACAACAATGAACTTTTTCTGCCTAAATAAAGTAATGATTACTGTATTTATAACGAGCATATCTCTAGTTACAGTCCCTGCATTGTAAAATGTAAGTTAGACTTGCGAGGAGTGAACATTTAGACATAGAGAAAAAGTATAAAATGTATCTTGTGCAGAAAAATTAGCTTTTCTTTTACACGTGTGTGAAATCCAACAATATTTAATAAAAAAAAAATATCGGCCGATATATCGGATTGTAAAACCCAAAAATATATCGGTATCGGCCTTCAAAATCCTTTATCGGTCGGGCTCTAATTTCTACACTGGAGCAGCCAGTGTGATGAATACTATTTATTCTGCTACATAATATGTAAATCTTGAGTAGACAATCCCAGATGTAGGTCAGAGTGAATTTAAGGTGTCAGTGATGAAATTGATTTTATCTTTGTAAGGTGTATCATTGTGTAATTGTTCGCTGTAGACGGTTCAAGGTACAGCGCAGCTGCTAAAAATCAGTTTTGAGGTAATGATGTATCATGCGACTCCTTGTGATTTCCACTAATACACGAGAGATTCAGTGATTCTTTTAAAAGAAGATTAATATTTTGTATATTTTGAGGATGAGTGAGCACGTCCGTATTCCTTAAATAAGAGTCATATTGAACTACTGTGCAATGAAAGAGTGATACAATACTATTAGACAGAAATTATACACGTAGTAGTATCAACCATTCCAGTCCTGATCATGTCAAATCCTATCTGTGAAGTTGTAAAATGTCTTAGATGATGTCATAAAGTTTACAATTGTGCCTCAGTATCTCAGGAATATCTCATTTTAGAAAAGGTGTTTGTCGGCCAGTCGGAGGAAATCGCAGTTGAGCGGCAGCTGGACTTTTGGACTCGATTTATCTAGGCTTTTGAAGAGCTTCTTAAAGGAAGAGAGAACGAGAGAGAGATTACTGTCTTCACAGTGAGTTCAGACGCTGACCCTGCGTGATTTGTCCAATCGTTTTGTGGTTAAAAACTCCTGACCTGTGTAAAGGCCCGTTCACACCAAAGACAATAACTAACAATAAAGATATAGGCCTGGTTTCACAGACAGGGCTTAGATTAAACCAGGATTAAGGCCCTAGGTAAATTATTATTTTTTTTTAAACCTTAGAATGAACAGCAATAATGCTTTTTTTCTAAGACAAAACAGTGGCACTTATATATTTTAAGAAGTGTAATTGCAAGTTGCTTTCAGTTAAACTGGCTCAAACATGCATTTAGTTTGAGACTAGACTAAACCAGGCAGTAGTTTTAAAAATCGTTCTAAATGTAAAAGAATAGCAGAGTCAAGTCCACACCACAACTAATGATAATGGCACAGAGAAATGATATTGTTGGAATCACTTTCAGAATAAAATGTTTCAGCTGATGAACGATATATATATATATATATATATATATATATATACAGTATATATATAACTTTAATCCCAAGATCAAATTTTGAAATCTGTACCAACCCTTGCTCATTAGATACTAGCATTTGCACTACTACTTTTTTATGATGTCACTGTGACTGAACGGCCACGTTGCCTAAACACTAAAACTACACGCGTCGTTAGCCTGCAAATTATCTCGCATGTTAACACTCAGCGTTTCTGATATCAGATAAAGTTGATAAGTTGTTACTACAGCTTGGTTTTCAGATGGTTTTGAGTTGACAAGAGTATTAGTGTTCTTTCATTGACATCAAATGCAAAGATTAATTAGAACATAGATTTTTTTTCACCATATGGCCTCTTTAAATGTTGTGTTGTTGTGGACAGATGTTCTTAAAATTCTTCTGAAGGGCTTATTTGTAGTGTTTGATTACAGATTGTTTTTTCTGAAAACACATTAGTCAGTTTCTTCAGTCCTCTCCCTCTTTAAAAAAATCCTGCTGTGGTCATGAAACAATCTGAGGGAGTGAACATCGCTAAATGCTGACTCGAGAGATAGACCCTGAGCACTGGACTGGTCCTGCATGGTTGGGTGTTTCTTTATAGTCCTTAAAGGTGCCATATGGAATAATTGAGGTAAAAATATCCAAAAAATGAGCTACACGCATCAAAAGAATGAGAAGAAATAAGTGCAATAATGTCATTAAAAGACTAACAATTTATAGTGCTGCCGAGGTATAAACCTAAATTAGCATGCTAAATTACTAGCCCCGGCCCGGCAGGTGTCGTAATACCAGTTTCGGCCATGGGAGGCGGTATGCGGGCGGGCAACATAACCACCAGCCAAACTGCTGTACACGAGTAAGTCGCGCCGGCTTGTGTGTGTACTTGAACCTGATGTCAGTCGTGTGGAAATACAGCCCACTACTAAATTTCAGTTCAGGGACGAGTTAAAAAAATGATTGGTCGACATTACGCATGAGGGATACATTTTGGTAAATTGTAGCATACTGCCTTTCAACAGTGTTCATGTTCTTTTACCATTAGCTAGTAGAGAAGATCAGTTCACGTGCGCTAGGGATCTGTGGTGTAACATGTACAAGCGCCAAAACGTTATTTATTGTTTGAATTGCGTAATAAAATTGACAGAATCTGAGAGCTTAACTAACCTGCTTGCTAAGTGTCAACTGCGTGTCTCACGGTGAATTTGTGAGAGTTGGCAGCTCTGAATGGTGCTAGCTTGATCAACATCAGCGAATGCTGTCTGTCAAATTAATTCAAACTAACAATAAAAGTGTAATATGAACAAAACGAATACCGTAAACTTAAAATAATAGCCCAGGCTTTATCGTCGAAATGCACCAGCTTGTTTTTGAGACAGGCAATTATGAGACGGTCTTCATCATTTAGTGTTGAGATGTTGTTCATTTAGTCTCTGATCTCTAAAAATCTCCAAATGCTCCACGTGAAACTGCGGTCTTCCAACCTTTTACTATCGTGTCGAATGATTTGAATAATATGTGCGAGAAAGAGAGAGCAAAACAGCGCTCTTTTATGTTGTTTGAAGGCGTGAGAGTGCGCGTGGCAGCGGCACAACTCACTTTCTGGAGGTATACTGCCCCCACCTGTTATGGAATATGGAATATGATTTGATTTAATGTGCAAGATGGCACCTTTAAGGCCCGTACACACCGGGACGAATATATCAGCGCGAGTTATTCGTCAGTGTTTCAACACGTTTTTTGTGTTCACATCCAAGCGATTTTTGCGAGTGAACATGCAAATTCATTCCCTGACATTAGATGGCGCCCATATGCTATGCAATAATACCACTCCATATCAGTTTTCTTTTATCAAGATGTTTGTAGTCCTTGTCGCGTTTATCATATAGTTCTTTATGTTCTAACACAAACGAGACCAGCAGCTCTACATTCATCTTCCTCGTCTTATTTCTTCTTGGCTGTGTAGTGTAGACGGCGACGCGTATATCTTCTTCGCCGTTACATATGTGTGCGCGGCAAGACCGTTTTGTGTTTGAGCGCCCCCAAGTTGTGTTTTACTGTAACTTCAGAAGCTTCAAACACGTGAGCAAAAGCGCCAATCTCATTGGTCGGATAGTTTTTGACGCGGCGCATCAAACTAAAAAACAAACCCGAGGCGTTTTTTAAAAAATTGGCGTTTTTACGCGTGGCGTTTTGCGCGTTGGTGTGAACACTCACATTGGTGCCCTTTGTTTAGTCACGAGGCGTTAAACATTGGTGAATAACGTGTGCGAAATTCGTCCTTGTGTGAACAGGCTTTTATCCTCCTTTTTTAGAGCTGCACGATTCTGGATAAATTGAGAATCACATTCTCAAGTTTTGGTTACAAATAGAGATCATGATTCTAAATCGACAACTAAACAAAATAACATGTAATTTACTAGAGGTTCTGACAGTCTATATTACAAAATATATATTTTTAACTGAATGAATGATTCAATGACTCACTCATAAAGACTTTCCTTGTTTCATTACTGGATGAATCAGCGTTTTTGAATGAATCTATTGAATGAATGATTCGATGACTAATCATTTTAACAGTCACTTGCCGCCACCTACTGGTGTAACGATGTAATCGATACGATCTTCATTTGACGTGTCAAGTTACTTTCGATTGCTATCATAGACATCAGTGTTTATATCTGAAGTATGAAAATCCCAGTACTTCTGTGATAATTAGAATTATTGTAACATAAATAATCATACTGTGTGTTTGAAAAAACTGCAAAGCTGGTTTTTATTCCTATTATAGTACATAGTGACATAATACTTATGTCAGTGACAGTAAAAATGCAAATTTCAATGTTCGCTGTGATCATATTTTTGTTTAATGGTTTTATAGGCATAGTCGAATCATTGACATTTAGGAATAAGATTGTGTGGGTGTTTGAATCTCGATCTTTTACCGGTTAATTGTGCAGCTCTACTTCTTCTGCACCAAATTTCCTCTTGATATGGGATCTGCTGGCTGTTGTGGTGGCTTTATAAAAATAAATCATCTGTGCTGGTGGATTTAGCCACTAATAAGGTATTGATCTGCAAGGAGCCTTAACTTTTCAGGGGTAATGTTCAGGAAGTAGATGGAGAATCGTGGGCTTAGACCTGTCTAGAGCATAATGCAGACGTATTCAGACGTCATTTTAAAAATCCTGACATTTTGTCCTGAAAAAAACCTATCATGATACTTTTTGGCTTTTTTGTCAAAGTGCGTAGTTGAATCTGTGGTCTTTTGAATGAATTGAGACAAATCAGAGGGCATATAAATATTAGCTTGTTACTTATGTATTTGTTCTGTCTTTGTTAATGAGATCAGTCTTTTGTGGTGAACTAAAACATTCATTTGAATGCAGTTGCAGGAAAAAGGAAGTAACACTAACAGCTATTTGTGTCAGTATTTTTAACTTGTGACATTATATGCATATGTCTATTATATTTGTCACTTTTGAACTGCATGCTTGATATAATGCTGTGTGGCAGTTTTCTTTTTTTTCAATGAAATGAATACTCTTTTAGTTCGATAATGTTTTTTATTTAATATTTTGTATTTTTAGAGGATTTTATGGTACTAAATTATATACACACTCACCTAAAGGATTATTAGGAACACCATACGAATACTGTGTTTGACCCCCTTTCGCCTTCAGTACTGCCTTAACTCTACGTGGCATTGATTCAACAAGGTGCTGAAAGCAATCTTTAGAAATGTTGGCCCATATTGATAGGATAGCATCTTGCAGTTGATGGAGATTTGTGGGATGCACTTCCAGGGCACGAAGCTCCCATTCAACCACATCCCAAAGATGCTCTATTGGGTTGAGATCTGGTGACTGTGGGGGCCATTTTAGTACAGTGAACTCATCGTCATGTTCAAGAAACCAATTTGAAATGATTCGAGCTTTGTGACATGGTGCATTATCCTGCTGGAAGTAGCCATCAGAGGATGGGTACATGGTGGCCATAAAGGGATGGACATGGTCAGAAACAATGCTCAGGTAGGCCGTGGCATTTAAACGATGCCCAATTGGCACTAAGGGGCCTAAAGTGTGCCAAGAAAACATCCCCCACACCATTACACCACCACCACCAGCCTGCACATCATGACTCTATCAGACACAGACTCTATCATCTGAATGTCTCAACAGAAATCGAGACTCATCAGACTAGGCAACATTTTTCCAGTCTTCAACTGTATTTGTAGTGGAGATGAGTGGTACCCGGTGGGGTCTTCTGCTGTTGTAGCCCATCCACCTCAAGGTTGTGTGTGTTGTGGCTTCACAAATGCTTTGCTGCATACCTCGGTTGTAACGAGTGGTTATTTCAGTCAAAGTTGCTCTTCTATCAGCTTGAATCAGTCGGCCCATTCTCCTCTGACCTCTAGCCTCAACAAGGCATTTTCGCCCACAGGACTGCCGCATACTGGATGTTTTTCCCTTTTCACACCATTCTTTGTAAACCCTAGAAATGGTTGTTTGTGAAAATCCCAGTAACTGAGCAGATTGTGAAATACTTAGACCGGCCCGTTTGGCACCGACAACTATCCCACGCTCAAAATTGCTTAAATCACATTTCTTTCCCATTCTGACATTCAGTTTGGAGTTCAGGAGATTGTCTTGACCAGGACCACACCCCTAAATGCATTGAAGCAACTGCCATGTGATTGGTTGATTAGATAATTGCATTAATGAGAAATTAAAAAGTGTGGGGTGTATGGGAGTGTATGGAATAGTTCTGATCCATTAATTACCTGTTAATTACATAGCCGATTAGGCTAGCCTAGCAGACATAGATCTGAAAATTAAATTTACAATTGAAACTGTCATAAATCTCGAATGCTTTGGATCACAGACTTAAGTCTATTTTAAATACTAAAGTGAAAAAAGAGAAACTGAAAAAAATGTATCGAATTAAGTTTATTATGAAATATAAATATACATTTTTAAATTTTACATGAAATACCCTCTATATTTTCTAAAACATAATCATAATCATTCAAATCTTAAGTCTAAACAAGTTGTTCCAAATTTGAGGTTGCTATCTCAAAAAATGAGCTTGTTTGGGCACAGTACCACACGTTTCCACTAGATGAAATTCACTTTCAATTCATTTCCAATACGGTCGTTTTTTAATTGCAATTTTTTTTCACGACCATTTAACCTTTTCGAATCATGTTCATAGCAATCATAGCAAGTGTTGAAACATTTTGCCATGTTTCTTACCATTCTGATGAATTAAAAATTTCGAAAAAAACGAAAAATAAAATTTGTCCGTCAAAAACAGCACTTGACTCAGAGGGTTAAACAGGGTCAGTGTTTATTTTCCTCTTACATAAAGACTCCTGATGAAAATGCCACTAACAGATTTCTCAGTCAAAGTCCATCACTTTTGTTATATGTTTGTTATTAGCGGGGCTTCATGCTGTTCTTAGCTGAGCCCTTAGTAAACCTGTATTTCCGCCCCTACTGGTCCCCCCTGCGAGCAGGCTTAATCTATGCTATGTTATATCGTTTAAACAAGCGGACCTATTCATCTTTGGTCTATACGGGGGATGTTATTTCTGAACTCTGCAGGAGTCAGATCATTTCGAGACTTTGTTCTTTGATGGAGGCCGAACTCTTTGAAGCCAGTCCATGCTGAACCTCATTGAAGAAATAAAATGTTTTTGTCAGAATTTTGTAAAGAGAATGTCTTCATTTGCTTCTTTAAAGGCTCATAAAGCACATTTTTTGAGGTGATGCATTTGGTCGTGTTGTACATAATGGAAGTCGATACATATATAGTTTTCATTCTAAGGTGCATGTGATATTGTATCTTTTTAGCTTATTTTGTGTTAAGATTATATTTATGGGTTTGATGATTTATTCATGCTAGATTTCAACACATACTGTGTGTCAGCAGGAACTATTAGTAATATTCATGAGACAGGTGCAGACAATCAGAAGAATTGGTTTGCGAATAATCATTTTCATGGTTTGAAAGTTGCATTTGTCTCCTGGTGTCATGCTTGCATTCTAATGATTCTAATGAGATGCCTTTTATCTGATTGATTTTTTGAAGGCCGCATAGATGCTTTGCTGATTTTGATATCCCACAATCCTATGCGTTCGATCCCGTAACAGCTGAGCTAAAAAATAAAAATGGCGTCTGAAGGCCTAATATACATTGCATTTCATTTCTCTAAGAGTCTGAAACAGTTTGTTCGATGATTCGGTCTCTTTAAACTCCTCCTTCCCAAGAGCCTACTCCGCTCTGATTGGTCAGATGGCCCAGTCTGTTGTGATTGGTTCTTCCTCAGTGCACAAGTTATACGATGACGTCGGCTTCTCGACATGTAGACAACATGAACCTAACTCCAGTCTTCAGCTACATCTACTGTGTTTGATTGGAAAAGTAGACGTCGTTCTTAGGCAGCCAATGAAGACCATAGGCTGGCATTATGCAAATTTGTTACGTAGGTTAGTAGTTGGAAATGAGACCATTCGTTTCAGCAGTTCAGAATCGATTCTTTCTTTTAGGAGACAATAAACCATATTTGACATGCACTTTTTGATCTTTGAAACTTTGCAGAGCTTTTACATGCATAAACTGCAATATTACACTCTGCATGAACGGTAATATATATATATATATATATATATATAAAAAAGCATAGTTCTCGCAATTCTCGTTGAGACTTGGGTCTGGGAACCACATGTACATTTTCTCGTATTTGAGGCGTGGTTTACGAATGCCCTGCGCCGTTGTTTATTGGGTGCTAAGAATGTCTATCAAATGCGCCTGTACGTAGCTCATAGCCTATCGTTTCAATTAGAAAAACACAAGGATTAAATACAGTTTAACATAGATGTTGAAGTTGTTATTTGCACTGGAAATTGTTACAAGTTTAAAAAAATAAAAAAAAAATTAATTTAATGACTAAAGTGTCAACAACTTGAATCGAGCACGTGTGCACAGCTGAAAGTTATGCTACTAAAGCGGTAGCTGTATATTGATATTGAAAATCAACACAAGTGGCACTGTGACAACCACAGTAGGTATTCTACAGGCAAAATGACAATATGATATTAATAAATACCACTTACCATTTTAAGTTAAATGGACTTCATCGACGACGATGCCTAGCAGGTTGGTACTATACAACCCCGTGGCTAAAGCCCGGAACACACCAGCCGACGCTAACGAACTAGCGCTGATGAAAGCCGACTGTGTTGTCGCCTCTCGTCGAGGTAAAAAGCTGCACTTGAGCACACCGAGAGAACTGCAGCCGACTGTCAGCTAGAATGTGCATTCTGCACCTGCATTTAATGAGCCAACTGTCTATTTCTGCAGATATATTCGTCTATTTGTCATTCAAAAAGGAAAACTGACGCTGCCGGTTGCAGATACACATAATGTAAACAAAGCAGCGCGTGCTTACCATTTTGAAAATCAATCCTGCTAAACACTTTCTTTATTCCACTCCATTCATGTTAATATTGAAATATTTGCCAAGGAACACTCAGGTAAGAAGACGTAACATAAGAACAGCCTTCTATCTTTACCGTTTTGACTTCTTTGCTTGCTGTTTTGCTTTTATTCTCGTGCACTGACTCTTTCACTAATGCCTAGTTCACACTACATGATTTTAAGCCCGATTTGCAAATCGTTGAGTTGCCGACAAGTCAGGGTGTTATCGCGTGCAAATCGCGGGCAATTAGCGGACGATGAACGCTCGCCAATCTGTTAGTATGAAAGAGCCAACAACGCAGCGAAAACGCTCGCAGACGCCTCGCAGACTCGCCGCCAAGCCCAGAAAAATATCTAGCCTGCTAGATATCCAGAGCCGTCGCGCGACTCAACCTCAGTGATGTCATGAGTACAGCCAATCATAGCAACGCATGGGTTGAGGACACCAGGTAAATCTTTAGTTTTTCTTCTTTTTTTGCATTTTTTCCCTCAGAGCAGATCGTCGCGCAAACAGTGTGCAGCACTAGTTTCTGTCTGACGTCCATATTCACGTGTTGTGTTCTCTTCTTTGCTGGGGCGCAATAATTATTTATTTATTTATTGCGTGTTTTTCGTGACAAAACGTGGTTTGTAGACAAGATAGAATCGTTTGCTGACAGAGTTGTTGTCCCCTCGTTATTTATTTGATTATTTTCAGGATTTAGACCGTAACATAGTACTGAAACAGCTCTCACCGAGTCACAAATGATTTGCTCTTATCATCTGATCGTGGTTGTATCTCTATGCAGTGCGTTGTCAACTCGTGTAGTGAGTTACCTCCTGTTGTGGATCAATCACGTTGTGTTGTGTGGTGTGAACAGCTAAACAACTTGAACACTCCTGATTTCACTGAGAGCAAGTCATGTAGTGTGAACCACACAGTTCAGCCCGACGTTTTAAAATCATGAAGTGTGAACTAGGCATAAGCTGAACAGCCAATCAGAGTTCTCTCTTTCCTCAACGGCCCGACACCGCTTCAACATGTCGAATCGGGCGAAACAAAACCGACGAGGACTATTTTCAGCCGACGGCACGGAATCATGCGGAACACACTGAGGAAACTTAGTTGGCCGACGCACAAAATCTGACCGTCGGCTTGGTGTGTTCCGGGCTTAACATGTCTTGCCATTTTGCGCTCATCCAGGACTCGGGACTGCCGAACAGAAGTTGGTATCGACAATTCTTTATCGCATTTTATTTCTCGGGACACAGCTGAGTGGCAGATATTCCAAGGTTGACCGCCTCCTGTACCTGGTCCTCCATTAGGGCGATTAATGGCGAGACAACAATAACGACTGGGGTCTGGTGAAGTTTAACGCCAAAAGCTGCTCTTTTTTGAAAATAAACTTGCATTCTAAAGTACTTAGAACAATATAAGGCTGCATCAAAAGGTAGCTTTGCGTCTGCTGCCACGTTGAATCCATAGATATAAACAAACTGCTTCGGTGTGTCGCATAGATGTCGTCATCGTCTTGCTGCTCCCTCCCCGTTCTGTGATTGGTTCACTAAATGAGGCGAAAATCTGGGCCATGGTATCCAGACTGAATAAAATCGCGCTGCGGGAAGGTAGCATGGGGAAACCCAGACTAATAGTAGGGGCACTTTAAAACAAATTATGTTTCATTTATGTATGACTGACAAATATGCATCATATTAATGGTAGTTTGTTTAAAGGGGGGGTTGACTGCTTTTTTTCTTTGCATGATTATGTTTATGGGGTGCAATATAACATGTATTCGTGGTTTTTCTTTTTTTAAAAGTCTTATTTTTCATAAACTTCACCTTTATCGTCAGCCGCGCTCTCCTCTGTCCCCTGAACGAGCGGTTTACTTCCTGATTCTATGAAAACACTCCCTCAGAAATACGTAGTGGGCTCAGATTGGTTCGTTTGGGCGGGTGTGTTGTGATTGGCTAAACTGTCGCTCACGTTGTCCGGAAGGTTAACGCCCATTACCTTTTACGGGCGAAACGGGCATGCCAAAGGTGAATACCATAGACATAGATAGACGGTGGATACACGTAAATAATGATGTCGAGACTGCAGTATCAGTGAGGCAGAATCAGACCGAGAAAGCCGCGATGAAGAAAGTCAAACAGAACCACACCACACACGGTTCTTACTAAACGTTTCTGAATGATAATTTGCCACATTTTTTAACCATATACACGTTTGTTTTACACAATAGCATCTGACTGGCAACGATAGCAACTGACTGGCTACTAATGTTAAACACAAACAGCGTTGGCAAGTTTATTTACGTTCTTGATCAAATCGAAAATAACGTCATAAAGCATATATACATGAAAAATACGTTTAAAACATTAGTACTTATACAAAATTCAGGCCCATAATGTTTGTACGCGTTTGTCGTAGACACAAAATACTAGCATAACTAAGTTAGTACCCTAGGGGCTGTAAAGCCAGCGCTGGCATTTGAAAAAAAATAATAATAATAATAAAACAAATACATTTAAAACGATTAAGTCTTAGCCTACTTACAGGTTGTGGCCCAACAACTGCTGCCTCTGGTTTTAAAGTTGGATCTGCTTCATCGTTTATTAACAGTTTCTTGCTGTATTGAACTCGTGGAGATTCTAGAAGCTGTCTTCCGTAAAATGCGCAGCACAGAGAGCTAGATTACGATCGTCACTTTCAGGAATATAATCAAACATAAATTGTATCCATTGTTGATGAAGTATAGCATCCGTGGGAAGCTCGAAACACAGAAGACCTGACATCTGCGTGAACACAACTCACTCGACGTGCTGCAGAAATATGCACATGCCATTTCCTGCATATTCCGAAGGGAGTGGTTGATGCAAATGTGCGGGTTAGTGACGTACCATAACCCGTTGTAGTCCCAATCGAGTCGTTTTTGTAGGCGTTTACACTTCCTGGTTTTTAAAAGACGATATCTCTGCTTACATTGAACTTTCAGCGCTGCAACTTTGCAGATACTGTTAATGCACCATCAGCAACATTACACACTATTTAAAATGAAAAAAGTGAAATTGCAGTCAACCCCCCTTTTAAACTGTGTAATTCAAATACATACATCTAAAATGTAGGCCTACTTTTTTTTTCAGTGTACTTTTTTCTTTTGGACTCTTATCTGCTGAAGTTTTTCCATTTGGGAGAGCTAAAGTTTATGAATGTGGCCTGAACATCCAGATGCATTTACACTTGGCACTTGGCGGAGCTTTTTCTGACAGACTCATGTAGGGCTGCACGATGTATCACTTTAACATCGATATCGCGATGTGCGAATCCACGATAGTTACATCGCAAGGATGTGCGATGTCACTCATATCGTAGTTAATCCGTGATTCGTGATCAGTAGGCTACGTGCCAGCAGCTCCCCGGCCCGTAAGGCTTGTGATTCGCGGATTAAATGCAAAGTTTAACCATCATAGTGTGCGTTTATCAATTTGCAAGTCCTGTCAGTTTAAACATCAAGCGCAAGAAGACTGGAACTTGCGCGTTATTTTCTGTCAGTCTTACTAAAGCGCATTTTTGTCCCGCCAAAGCTTGACCGGTGAATGATGTGTGATGCAGATGACGATGAGTGAGTGACTTCTGCGCTCGTTTAAATGAGAAAGTGAAAGTCCCAGTCGCGCGTGCAGTCTCACCGTCTTCAAACTGTCTTGATCTCTCTCCCAGTCTCGCGCATATAATGATTTGAGTTGACTAATATCTTTGAGAATACATGACGGTAAATGGTCGGAAGACAAGTTATTTTTTTTTCTGAACTACTACTGGTTGTGAATTGCCGTTCCACATCCAGATGACATTACATAAACCACACTTTGAATAATAAAAAAAAGCTATCCAGTGATGAAATGTTTTCTCTGTTGACACAAATCTTGTGCGATTTTCTAACCTGCCTGGATAATCACACAACGTGTGGCGTGGTCCGTTAATGACGCGTCCGATTCGCGAACTAATGACTCGTTTGAACCGATTCACTTTAATATATGGTTAAAACAACTGATCTATTCAACACTGAACTGAAGATACATAAATCGGAAACACTTCACAATAAGGTTACATTTATTAAAGTATAGTAAACTACATTAATAATAGTAATTCATTACATTTATATAGCACTTTTCTCTGCACTCAAAGTGCTTTATATAGGGGGAAGGGGACTCTCCTCAACCACCACTAATGTGCTGCATCCTGTTAACATAACCTGTTAACAACATTAGTAAACATTCAATTAATATTAGTTTCTTTCTATGCGGATTTACTCCATGACAAAACCACCCCAGTCATTCTAGAATGATTCATTCTTTCCAAATAGAGCTATTCAAGTCGTCTGGGGAAATTGTTCTAATATCGCAATATATATCGTGGAAATATAAAATATCGCAATGCCATTTTTTACCAATATCGTGCAGCCCTAGACTCATGAAACCCCTCATTTTAGCACTGTCACTCTTGGCAGGACAGCATCATCAAGTGTAATATCAGCTGGAGGGATGAAGGCCAGAGACTAGGATGAATCGCTTTATTGGAGGCTTTTCCAGTGTGGGCGAGCCACATCTTTGCTGTTTGGCAGCCACTTTAGTGCTGAAGACTTGCTTGCAAGGCCTGATTGGAGGACTTTTAGGGGTCCTGCTTCCACAACTGAAGGCTTTCATCTGCTCTCAGACAGGCTGTTCTCCTACAATTACGGAGGATTCCTCCATGTAATTGAGCGCTTGTGTACCACATCGAAAGCATATCGCGTTGGCCTCTAATGTATCTCAGTGCATTACCGCTCAGTCACACTGTTGTTTTATTAGTGGAGATTCAGGAGGAAAGTCCATTTCATATCTGCGGTCTTGTGGGTTGAACAGCCGCTGTCTCTCTTTCCGTGTTTTTCCAGCTCACTCGGCTGACTATGATGTCAGACAGCTGAGCTCACTGGGATTTAGCATGCTAGATTGGACTCATCTGTGTTTGATGATTGTACAGTCACTCACTCGTATGTCATGGGTCATGTGATTTACTAGCAACTCCGGTTGAATGATGGGAGTGCGGTCATATGGCGTGAGATTTGTGTCAGGTGAATCAAGAAATGTTCACCCATCTGGTTTTAGTTTTTGGTGTAAAAACACTGACACAATTTTCGATTTGATATTGATTTGATAAAAAAAGAAATTATATGTCTAATTTTGGGACTTTTAAAGGGATAGTTCACTTTTGGCATGTTTTAGCTTACCTCAAGGGCATCCAAGATGTAGGTGTCTTTGTTTCCACAGTAGTTTCAATTTTGATATTTTTAGGTCAAACCGTTTTTGTCTGTCAGTCATATAATGCAAGTCTATGGTCACCACCTCAAGGATCATGCACAGAGAAGTCCAAATTAAACATGATTTAATGACTCGTAAATGTAAGTACACATTGATGGCCTAAGACACGAAATGAGCGGTTTGTGTGAGAAAACGAACAGTATTTATTTAATTTTTACCTCTTGTTATCACAGCCACGTCCAAGTGATCTGAGGGCGCAGGCACAAGGCTGTTACAAGAAGTAAAAACTATATAAATACAGTTCGTTTTCTCACACAAACCGCTCGTTTCGTGTCTTAGGGCAACAATGTGTACTTACATTTATGAGTCATTAAATCATGTTTAATTTGGACTTCTATGTGCATGCTCTTTGAGGTGGTGACCATAGACCTCCATTATATGACTGACAAACAAGAACGGTTTGACCTAAAAATATCAAAATTGAAACTACTGCGGAAACAAAGACGCCTGCATCTTGGATGCCGTTGAGGTAAGCTAAAACATACCAAAAATTAATTTCAAAGTGAACTATCTATTTAAGACAATAACTTTTCAAGCACTCTGATCTTTGAAACTTTGCACAACTTTTACATCCACAAACATCTATATTAAACACTGTATGAAAGTTGTTTGAAAAAGAAAAGCATTATGGGGCACTTTAAAGTCTGGATTCATCCCAGCCACAATCCACTGATGTATTTGAAGTGAGCAGTTTCAGCAATGACCCTTTTGCTGAATTAGTCCTTTGTGAGTTTACTCTGTCTCTCTTTTGGGCTGGATCTTGTGCTGGTCATCCTGGAACCATCCCAGTGCCTTCTCCCACTGGCCTGAAGGTTATTGGTTAGTTTGTGCGGTGTGTGTTTTGTGGTGGTGTTTCATTTGGCGTCAGCACTTTGGCATTGGTGTGTGATTAGTTCTCGTGTCCCTGATTCCTATGACTCACGGAGGTGGTCATCCAGCAGAATGAGCAGAGATGTGCGGTCAGAAGTCTGCTGACTAGGCTGGCTTTGAATTTTCTTAGATGTTGGATGGAAATGAGTTTGTTGATGTAGATTTGGTGTCATCATTGCACATTTCTGTGTCTGCGTGTGATAGCAGGGTGGGGATTTTGAGAGTTATCTATCTTATCTTTTTTTAGGCTTTTGATGAAATGTAATATCTGTTTATGTATGTATTTACTTTGAAATGGCATATGTGTGGTGTTTTTTTTAAAGAATCGTAACCCTATAGATTTAAAATACATTTAAAATGTTTAAAATCTAATGTAAAATAAAAACATTTCCCTAAAATGCAAAAAATGTGCATATATAAATACTTTTTTGTTTGTTTGTATTTTTGCTAAACCATTTTAAATAGGGAACCAATGATATTCAGACAACTAAAATTTTAATTTATCGGCAAAAACTGATAAATGGACCATATTAAAATGCCATATTATCTTATCTGAATGAAGTATAAACTAATAAAAACATTTTAAATGTTACAAGTTATTTTAGGCGTCACAGAATTTAATATGAGATATTGATATGAACAATTTATATTGATTTGTAAATTCGTTTAAAGATGACATTTTACAGTGAAAAATTGACCATTAGATGACGGCAAAGGTAATCAAAATATGAATAACAACTGAAAAAAAATAACAGTATAATTTACAGTATAAAAACTTTAATTGTAAACTGTCAAAAGTGCTTAACTATAAAATACGGTAGCATCAAAATTTACAGTAAAATGTGTATTTCATGAACTGAATTAATGTAAAATAAATAAAGGAATCTGTGAGCTGGCAACTCTACATCCTTGGCTAATTTGCAAGTTAATTATAAGCCAATTATTTTTTTGATATGTAATTTTGGTGATCAAAGATGCTTTTTAAGGGATAAAATTGACTACAGGGGGACTTTAATAGTTTTTTATACTGACAACCACTTTAAAAACACAGGTGATGAAGATAAAGCCACACGTAGCTTTTCGAAAAGCTGAGGTTAATACTAAAATATAGACAAATACAAAACACTGTGACACTAACTAAACATAACACTAAAATTATGCAATAATCATCCATTTCACAACATAAGATAACACAAAATCCGAATGTACATAACGGATAAGAAAAAATAAACATAGTTATGTCAATTTATGCTTTTCCCTGTAAAGTATAATACTTCACTTGAATTTTTGTCTTTTCCAAAAATTGTACATTGAGCAGTAATTTACTTTAAATTGAAATGTCCCATTTGATCTATTACATTTTTCCACCAAATAAGTGGAACTTACTGTTAACCATTTAAAAGTTTTTTACTGTAGTACTTTTGCAGTATCATTATTACCATTATTATTACATTATTAGTACCATTTCACCATTATTATTATGTGTTTTTTTTTTTTTGTAGCCCTCAAAGTGTATTCACTTTATAGCCCTTAATCCTGTAATTGTGGACAAATGCAGGCACAGAGGACTCAGGTGTGATCCTATTTTTTTATTTATTATAAATGTTATATCACTGACTTTTTTTATTTTGGGGTATTTTTGAATTTATTTTCATCAAAAAGTACCATATTTTCTATGTAAATTATGCTTATTTTGTTTTATTTATTTATTTTTTAATTTTTTCAACTTCATTAAAATATCATTCCAATAAGTTATAGAGCTAAAACCTAAAGATGAAGTGACTTTGCTGACACCTATTTTGGCTTATTTTAGAATGCTCTAAATTACAGTTTTTCCCATTCATTTCTATGGGTGCCCTTTTTTGACCCAAATACAAGATTAAGGAGTTTTTTTTTCACCCACTTAACATTGTAGAATTGAGTCAAAAAAAAAAAAGTGTGTTCAGGAGGCAAACTTAGGAAAAGTAGCCAAGTCTTGTACCGCTCAGATTTTTAAAAAATAAATCAAAACTATTTTGCCCACTTTTGTCCAGAATACGGTTTTAGGGTTAACTGTAGGAGAGAATAAAATGCAGAAATAATAATTACTATCTACTAAAATGGCCAAATTCAGCCCAATAACTTATATGGTGCATCCCTAAAACCATCACGTATATTGTTATATATACAGCATTTTCTCATAGAGCTTTCATTGTGGATTTGGCCTCTCGCACCCACACAAAAATGCCCCTCCATGGGAGCTGTCAGTGATCAGACAGTGAGTCCTGCCTCACTCAGCCTGTCAGCTCTGTCTGTTCCTCAGCAGCTTTCCAGACAGCATATCCCCTCACCGAGTCTGATCCGCTAACCCTCATCTCAAAAGAGCTCCAACAAAGAGCCATCAGCGAGTGGTTAGTCTCTTGAGACACTCTCTGTATTAGCGCTCAGACCGCTCCTCGTGAAGTTAAGAAGGATGTAAGGGAAGAAGAGTCGTGGTCTAACCTTTGTTCTAGTCTGACCCGCAATTAACCTGAGAGCATGGCCCATGTCCGAGCCGGGTCCGTGTTTTTGATGTGCCCTTCATAGGAGCTAAAGAGGGGTATGTTATGTAATTAGATGGAGCAAAGCAAGTTTAATGTGACAAATGCCTGACTAATTCATCAGGCTAACTGGAACATCTGGAGCACAGTCTATAGTTTGAGCTGCATTTCTTAAGCATTTCTGGGCAATTTCATTGTTATTTGTGTGGGATTTTACCATATTAAGCTGTGTATCACAAAATATTGCCGAGTAGGGCTGTTTTAGAATCAATGTCACGATGTGCACATCCGCGATAGTCACATAGCAAGTATAGAGATCGTAGTTGATTGGTTACGGTTTGAAACGCATGTGATTCGCAGATTAGTTGCAAAGTTTAACCCTCATAGAGTTAAAGTTTATCATATGCATGTATTTTTAAGTTCTGTCACGAACACGTACATGCAAAATGCCTCGTAAACACAGTCGGTTATGTGTTGTAAACAATTGAGAAAGAAAATGGATGTGTATCATTATATCGGATCCGTGCAGTCGTCTTAAAGTGACAGCACTAATAGATTTTTAACAAAGATAAATCGTAGGCTGTCAAATGATTAATCGCATCCAAAATAAAAGTTTGTGTTTACATTTATTATGTAAACACAAACTTTTATTTTGGATGCGATTAATCATTTGGGTGCACTGTGTAAATGTGGGTGCACTATGTATAATTATTTTGTATATGTATATATATATATATATATATATATATATATATATATATATAAATACACACATGAATGTATATTTAAGAAAAAAAAATATTATGTGTATATAAAATATTTATATTTACATATCATATAAATTATATATAAATAAATCTATATACATGAAAATATTTCTTAAATATATACAAGCATGTGTGTGTATTATTATATATATATATATATATATATATATATATATATATATGTATGTATGTATAAATAGTGCACCCACATATATTATGTAAACACAAACTTTTATTTTGGATGCGATTAATTGTGATTAATCATTTGGCAGCCCTAATAAATAGTATTAATTGATTAATTATATGTAATTTATACCTTGAATACGGTGTTAGTTTAGATTTGATTACTGAATGTCTGTACCTAAATGCAGTTAGATTTACCTGAAAATCATCACTGCTATTTTCATTTACTTCTTATTTCACAAAACAAATGATTTTCTTCTTTAGTCAATGCTGTTATTGTTAACTAAAACTATTAAAATCGTTTTTTGGTCATTGAAATGAAGATTACTGAAATTAAAATGTAGAATACTGTGTCACATACAATTTTTACAAAAGATAGTAGAAAGCACAGTATGTATATAATGTGCACATTATTCATTAAACATGTCTAGTTCCTATAAACAACGTATTACAGGCATTTCCAGCCAAACTCAGGCTCAAAATAGCGCTCGAGTCAGAAGTTGAGATGTCGGACAACTTAAACAAACAGAACGATGTTTTGAAAGCATCACAGTGTCACAGCGTTGACAGTCTTCAGAAGGTCAACCTACGCATGGTTTACTTAGAGCTGGTCTTAGGCATACTAAGCGGGAATAGGAGACAGTATTTTAATATCCAGAATGTTACATACTTAACCATCAAGAGGAACGAGATTGTGTTATTGATGTTAATTCGCTCTGAAATTAAATTAATATTAAGTTTGGTGAAGTTCACACTCAATTTTAGATCTAATGTGAACTGCATATGTCTTGTTTCTAATGCTCGGAAACATTCTATCACCATTGAGTTGTTATACTGGTTAATGATTGAGTCATCTGATGGCCTGTCTGCATGTAAGATATCTTTTTCTACTCCATAAGTGCTGCTGCCCATGGAGAGTGTACATTAGTACGTGTGTATGTGTATGACTATGAGCTGACCAATACATGTGACATGGTTTACCGCCAGCCCTATTCACCCTTTTCCACGTCCCACAGTGGGATCGCACTTCACACTACATATGGTCTTCATTAGCACATGAATGAATGTGCACGTGCGTGCGAGTGTGTGTGGGTGTGGGTGTGATGTTCAGACAGTTGCTCTTTAAGAAGTTCTGTCATGTATGGAAGCTTGTTTCCGCCACTGAATAAAAAAATAAAACAAATAATTGTGACTTTTTATCTCAAAATTCTGACTTTTTTTCTCAGAATTGCGAGTTATAAAGTCAGGATTGCGTGTTATAAAGTCAGAATTGCGAGATATAAAGTCAGAATTGCGAGATATAAAGTCAGAATTGCGTGATATAAAGTCGGAATTGCGAGATATAAAGTCAGAATTGCGTGATATAAAGTCGCAATTCTGAGAAAAAAAGACAGAAGTGCGACTTTTTATCTCACAATTCTGACTTTTTTTCTCACAATTGCGAGTTTACATCTCGCAATTCTGACTTTCTAACACATAATTGCGAGTTTATATGTCGAAATTCTGACATCTTTTCTCAGAATTGTGAGATATAAACTCGCAATTGCGACTTATCAGGCCAATTCTAAGGGGAAAAAAATACTAGTTTAAATCTCACAATTCTGACATTATATCACACAATTCTGACTTTATATCACGCAATTGCGACTTTATATCAAGCAATTCTGACTTTATAACTCGCAATTCTGACATTATAACTCACAATTCTGACTTAATAACACGCAATTGCGACTTTATATCTCGCAATTCTGACTTTTTATCTCGCAATTGCGACTTTATATCACGCAATTCTGACTTAATAACTCGCAATTCTGAGAAAAAAAGTCAGAATTGTGAGATAAAAAGTCGCAATTATTTATTTTATTTTTTTATTCAGTGGCGGAAACAAGCTTCCATAGTCATGTGCATACACTAGTATGCAAAATTACTTTAGACTAGTGTTGTTGTCACAATATCAACATTTCAGTAGTTGGTGGTACTATTAACAAAAAAACTGTTGAATTAAAGCTGTGTAACTCTTTTAGTTTGTTTTTAGCTAAAAACACAGTTCTTTCAAAAATATGTGTGCTCATTAACATAGCTGTCAACCCTCCCGTTTTTTCCGGGTTTCTCATGTATTTGATCTATGTTCCCGCTGTCTTCCCGTTTTAGTATTTTCCCGTAAAATATCCCGTATTTTTACGCTCTGATTGTGTGAGACGTACAAGCTCGGACATATTCGGCTTGAAGTCGTTCATACTCGGATGCAGCGCCGCGCGCTGGCCGGAGACACACTGGCTGTGTGCGTCTCAGCTGCGTGGCGTAACCGTTTTTATTTTACTGTATATGGTTTTTATTTCAGCTCCCATGTTAACAGATTAGAGCTTGCACACTGCCTGCATGACACGCGCAAACGCCTGCATGCTAGAAATAGAACCAGAGATGCCTATTTTTCACGCGACACGCAAGCGTGTTGGAAGCGTTTCCAGGCAAAAAAAAACAACAAAAAACTTTCCATTATTTTTGCCTATATATATTTTCATGTCAATTTTTTTTAAACAATCGAGTCCTGGTGTCCACTACAGAGGTCATAGCATAACATAGTCATCTTTTTTTTTGATTTGTTTCTTATGCTCTTAATAATGTTTAAAAAAAATCCCTTATTTTGGCGATAGATTCTGGGAAATCTCCCTTATTTTCAATGTTCAATGTTGACAGCTATGCTCATTAATGTATATTTACTTCGTTCAAGTAATAAAGTATTCTCGCGAGTGTATAGTATGCCATTGAAAATACATACGGGTAAGGGGTTCTAATGTCGGTCGCCATGTTCCCCTCCATCTTGAAAGTACATTAGCCAAAGAGGGACATACCCGTTAATTCAAGCTTCGCCTTTCGCGTTTACGTTTGAGTTAACACTCATGGACGAGGTCGAACTGGAAGCCATGTTAATCTTGGACTACATTGGCCACCGTAGGAGTTAAAATGAAATCGGAATTGAGAGGAACAGAAACTATTAGTCACTGGATGGTCATATACCTTTTCACCACTAGATGGGGGTAAAAATCACACAGTGTAGCTTTAATGGAGTAGTTCACTTTTAAAAAAAACTTTTGCTGATAATTTTCTCACCCCCATGTTATCCAAGATGTCCATGTCATTATTTCTTTAGTCGAAAAGAAATGAAGGTTTTTGATGAAAACATTCCAGGATTTTTCTCCATATAATGGACTTCAATGGGAACCAAAAAGACCTTGTTTTAGTGCAAACTGTTCAAAGGGCCCAGCAAACGTACAGAAAGAATCATGCTGACAACCACACAGATCACCTTTGCATTGTGGCATCGATTTCTGCATTGTAAAATATACCCGTTTAGTTTGATAAGTGCCTCTCTATACTGTGAGTGGCAGTGGGTTGATTGCTGTGTGTGTTTGTGTCCCTACAGAGAAACCGGTGAACGCAGACCAGCAGGAGCGGACTCTTCTGAAGGGCGTTTTCAGCGTCAGGAAGGGAAAGACACAGCTCCATAAATGGGCCGAGCGGCAGGTCATCCTGTGCGGGACCTGTCTTATCGTGGCCTCTGTCAAGGACAGCCTGACTGGCAAGATGCACATCCTACCCCTGGTCGGGGGAAAGGTAGGGGTTCACAGACACCCACACACGCATCAGGATCCGAGAACAGATAATAGAGAGCAGATGCATCAACACAGCTGTGAATGAATGAGGATGAGGAGGGACGGGAGAGAGAGGGACAAATGCCAATCAGACTTTTAGTCACGCGAAACAGAAGTTGCAATAGTCGTTTCTTGACGTATATCTAGGGTTGGGAAACTAAAATCAATTCCAATTCTGGAAGAATGGTTGGATGGTTCTGGGTTGCTATTGGTGGATTGACAGGTTGTCCCGCCCTCATGCCAGTAAACACATCATCAGAGAAGAGATGTCGAAGTTATTTTGATTAAAGATAATGAGGGCACATGCATTTTAAAAAATAACAATGTGCACTGATAAATCATTTATAATAAACATAGACATATCCCATAAAAACAAGAATTCTCAGTTTTGATTTCATTGTGATTTTAAAGGAATATTCTGGGTTTTCGGCTTCATGTATAATATATGGACAGTACAGTATGTGTGCCTATTACCACAGGCAATACTTTCAGCTTGCAGTCTTTTCAGTTTCAATTTACAGTAATACACTTCGATATGATGTCTAGTATTCAAGCAGCCCAGAGGGTTTAAACGCAGAAATGTGTTTTTGTTAAAGCACTTACATGAATTCTTCTGTCGAAATGAATGTTTGTTACTGGAGTTGTGAATTTCGAAATCATCTTTTGGGAGCAGAACTGGTGGAGAAACTTCTAGTTATGTGTTACTCTTGTGGAAGAGAAGTGTGCTAATTGTATTGAGTATGCACCTTCAATACTTAAATTAATATTTACAAAAAAACTGGACTTGATAATGATGAAACAAAAGTGCACTTAAAGGTGCAGTGTCTGATTTTTTTATCGGTGTCTAATGGTGAGGTTGCGAACTTGCAACCAACAAAAGTTACGTTGGACAACAGGAAGTGATGTCGTCGTAGCAGAGAGTTGCCAGTTAAGCAATGAGGTTTCTTTACAAAGATAAATTAGTGTTTCAGCAAAACGATATGTTATTGCGAATATTATTGTTACTTGTTCATCAGTGTTTTATTTGCTGACTTTAGCTAGCGTCTTTGTACGAAGAACAGCAATAGTGACGACACGCATTTGTCCGTTTAGGGCTACCGTAGAAAAATGTCGGCGCAAATCCTCACCCTCATGTTGTTCCAACCCCTGTAAGACTTTCGTTCATCTTCAGAACACAAATTAAGATATTTTTGAGTTCACGAGAGCGCCGCGACGCATGCACGAGAACTGAGAAGAAGACGCAGACGGGTCTCGATATAGTGTTTAAAATGGTTCTTAAGTGTGCATTTCCTGGATATCCGAATTGTGAGAAACCAACGAGAAAACGTAAAAGTGCCTCACCAATGGCGCAAAATAAATGTCTTACCTTTCACACGTTCCTATCAATTTGATCATGAGCGTCATCATCTCAGTTCTCGCGCATGCGTCGTGGCGCTCTCGTGAACTCGCGTCAGAGGTCCACACAGGACTATTTTAACAATGCGTTTACTAACTTTTCTGGACCGGCAGAATGAAATTGCCTTGAAGAATGATCCAGCTTTCAGATTTCATCAAAAATATCTTAATTTGTGTTCCAAAGATGAATGAAAGTTTTAGGGGTTGGAACAACATTAGGGTGAGTAATACTAACAGAATATGAATTTTTATAACTAACCCTTTAAGTGTACTTTCATCACTGTTTCTTAACACACTTTAAAAAAAAGTTTCAGTTTTACTTTAAAGTACATTTTAAATCATTGTTGTAATAATTATCCGCCATGCTTAAAAGAAGTACTAAACTAAACCACATGTAAAGTAATTGATTGTAATGTAAACTGTAATTTTATATTACATTTACAGTTAATTTATCAAGGGTGTGTTCACATCGTTCACATGATTAAAACAAAGTCTATACAAGTATGTGACACAGCACTGCAAGTTTCAGCAAAAATTACATCAAAGTATATTTTAGTTTGCCATAAATGCCTGTCAATACATTCAACCGTACAAGTTAGGGATGGGACGGTTTGAAAATTTCATATCACGATTATAGTGTCCAAAATTATCGCGATTATCAATATTATCACGGTTTTCTTAAAATTAGATGGAAAATGTTCAAAAAGAACTGATGCTCACACTGAAAACATTTTAACAAGTTTTATTATTGAAAATCAACAAACAACAAATAAACAAGCAGCTGTATGCAGTTTTTTTTTAAAGCAAGATTCTATTCTATGGCATTTCCTTCTTTATAATGCCCGTCGTCAATAGCAACGCATTATTAGGGACTTTAAGCAACAGCTGCTGATAGAACGGCGACGGCAGCCGAAAATAAACAGTTAACTGCCATAGCTAAAGAGCGCAAAAATCACTAAGCAACAGTAAAGAGGACGGCATAGAGAATAATTTAATCATCAGACAAAATACAAAAAGAAAGCGATTTTAAAAAGAAAGAGAAGGGTTGATTTTAGCACTTAATGATATACAGAAACGATTTCAATGCCACATAACCTAAGACATAACATTAACTGTCTTAATCTGTCACGTAGTAACCCACTACGGCAAATCAGCTGTTCTCCCGTAGTAGACGGTTACAGTAGAACGTCAAGAAGTAGCAGTTAATGTCGCGCAATAGAACGCCAGAATGCCGTTGCCATTCCACCAGAGGCTGTTGCTTAAAGTCCCTACACACACAGCGCACATCAATATCACAACAGACACGGGCTCGTTTAATTCAAATACAACTTGCCGGCCGTCTTGCGTCTCCAGTTTTTGATCGTTTTGAAAATGAAATCAGAGTTGATTTATTGTGATCATCTTGTCTGGACGATTGTTTTACTAAATGAATTTATAAACGGGTAAGATTTAAAACATTAGCTAAACTCAATATCAATTCAATAATTAAATCGATGTAATACGTGATGCATCTATACATTACTATCCCTTAAAACGTCACTCTTAATAATAATCTTATTTGAAGATGATCGTTCGTCGGCTCAAAGACACATGCTGCAAAATTTTCTTCGCGGAAGCCTCACGTCTATTTTAAGTGAGTGACATAAAATGTTTAAACTCAAAACATTTCGTGCCCAATTGTTTCCCAGACCTAGTTTCGGTATTGAGGTCAAAGTTAACTTGCCTTGCGTTCGCTATACAACAGCGGGTGATGGTTACACAAGAAGACGACTCGGCAGATTTTAAGTGTTTCTTTTGGACAGTGACTTTTTGTTCTGCAGACAGGGTGACTATCCTCGATCAAGTTTCCCTCAGGACTTTTGTAAAAGCTAACTATGACCACACCACAGATTTGGTCATCTTAAAAGGCTGAATCTCCCAAGCACGGTCACTGCCTTCCGCCATTCCTTCTCGAATAGTAAACATTGCGTGCAGCGCGCGGCTGCGTCAGACTGGCCGACAGGATTTACAGTGAGGTATTAAAATCGCGATAATCGAATACGGTTTTAATGATAATTAAATTTTAAGCGATAATACTAACCGTCAGTATATTTTATCGTGGTTTATCGCGAAACCGGTTATCGTCCCATCCCTAGTACAAGTTAACCATTTTTAAAAGACAATAGAATTATGAAATTAAATATAGATGTGCTTAAGTCCTACTTAAGTGGTCACAAAACGTTCAACTGATTGCATTATAATCCATTTTGAAATACTGAGTTCACACTGAAAGGGATAATTCACCCATTAATTCACATATATATATGTGTGTGTGTATATATGTATGTATGTATGTATGTATATATATGTATATATGTGTGTGTGTGTGTTCAACAGAACAAAGAAACTCATACTAGTTTGGAACAAATTGAGGTTAGATTTTCATTTTTGGGTGAACTATCCCTTTAAATGTATTATTTCTGTAATATCAGAGACAATACTATAGGTTGATGGAGTGAGTGTTGGATTTTCTGATTGGTTAACCTTTTGCCAAGGTTCATAAGTGTTTTTTTCAAAGCACACAGTGTCTTCATGACTGACAGAGGTGACATGCTCGTTTCTTGGCTCAGGTGGAAGAGGTGAAGAGGAGACAGCACTGTCTGATGTTCAGCTCCGCCGGCCCGCAGGCCCAGACCTACTACGTTAACTTCGACACGCTGGCCGACTACCAGCGCTGGCATCGGCAGGCCTCTAAAGTGAGTGATGTGCTTTATCTAATCTAGACATGCATTAAGATTTCATTAGGAAACCCACAGTGATTCAGCAGCGGATTAGACTTTTCTCTTCTATCGCTTTTCCAATAAATCCCCCTCACAGATTGTACGTGTTTGTATTTTGGGTACGGAGGGACACACCGTACCGACCGCCTGCAGCGAACAGCTGAAACAGCTGTCTTGTGTTTTAAACACACGTTTGTTGTCCCGAATATTTGTGTTTCTTTTTTGTTGGGCTTTGCTGTGTTCTGTTAGTCCTCGTTTGTCTTAATCGCCTAATTAATTGGCATTGCAAACTCTGGCTGCGTCTCTGGAGTCTAATGAGGTCTGACCATCTCTGGAGATCACAGCTAACTCCCCTACACCAGAAACTTCCTGAATTATGCAAAACACGCTCTGAACAATTGTGTGTGAGGGTGATCCTGAGGTAACAGGCTGTTTGAGGTGGCACGATAGATGAGAAACAGAGCGTGTGTATGTGTGTGTGCGCGCATAATAAGACTCAGTAATATATATATAGATATATCAGACTGACTCAGTAATAAAAGAGCCTTTCAATCAAATCCAAATCATTGTTGACTAAAGCTAAACTTTCTAATAATTATTTTCATCAATTGAAATATAGCTGGAATAAAATACTAATATCACATGAAAAGTGTTGCCTGGGCAATTAACTGAAATAAAGTTAAAAAAAAAAAGATTTCTTTTTTTAAAAATTGTAATTATTAAAATTATTAAATTGTAAAAAAAAAGAAAAAGAAAAAAAAAGCTAAATAGAAAGGTGTGTGTGTGTGTGTATATATATAAATATATATACACACACACCTTTCTATTTAGCGTTTTTTAATATATATATATATATATATATATATATATATATATATATATATATATATATATATATATGCTGTGGCAATTAAAGATATGTTTATATATATATATGCTGTGGCAATTAAAGATATGTTTATATATATATATATATTATAATAAAAAAATAAAAAATATATTTTAAAATAAAATATGTATTAAAATAAAATATTTTAAAATATATTAAATATAAAAAATATATGATATATTAAAATAAAAAAAATAATTTCACATGATTTTTAAAAAATTAAAAATCATGTGCAAATGTGCGATAACTTTGAAAATGTGTGTGAGTAAGTTAAACAGCATGTGACAAGTCTGTGACTATACATTTCTGAAACTATTTTTTTCTTTGTTATTAATTTTTAGAGATTGCTTGTGGTAATATTAGTTATATTAGTAATATTAGCAAAAAATCTTTGAAAATTCATAAATAAATGTATTTTTTGCATATATTTTGGTTACATTTGTTACCATAAATGCTTTACTACTTTGAATATTTCTTCTTTTTTTTTTAGAAATAATAATAATAATAATAATAATAAAGATTACGCCAAACTATATCCGTTTCACACGCTACTGTCTTTTTCAGCTTCTTATTGACTTTTTTCCTTCTTTTGACTAAATGACTAAATGCATGCCGACTCATTTTAGTTTAGAAATCGAAAATGTTGATCATAAGACCTGTATTCTGGTAAATAAATGAATTAATTGTAAATGAATCTGGTAAATGTCTGTATTAATAGCATGCTTTTAAAATGAATTAATAGACGTCGTAGAATGTAAGCATGACGTCACTGACCCTTAACGTTAGTCTGTCCCACAGACTCCATCCATGTGAATTAACCAAACACGCTCAGATTCTGTTCCAGTGATGTAATGACAGTGTGCTTCATTTCACTGATCTGAGTTTGGCTCATGCGGCAGTGCAAGAATGATGTCACCACTGAGCTCTTCAGCCATTCTCAAGCAGTGTTTTTGCACTTTTCAAATCTGATTTAATAAGCCATGTTTTAACATCAATGATAAAACAAGTTATAAAGTAATTGCTATACACTGAACAAAATTATAAATGCAAAACTTTTGTTCATGTTTTCTACGTAAATCTGTGTTATGCCTGGTTCAGATTACACGATTTTAGCCCGATTTTGGCACGATCCGTTTGACGTAGGGTGTCATGGGGATTCGTCAATGACAACGGGCGTCGGGACGCAAGATTCGATCGTATCATCTCATATAGTGTGTCATAGTGGGCGACGGCCTACGTCGCGTCTGCGATGCTTCACGACATCACAACGAAAAGACTAGCATGTTTAACTTTTTTAACGGTCGTCCACGACGGTTCCGTCACATGTATGAGGTTGACCAATAGGAGCACAGAAGCTTTTTCGTACACAACTTTCAAAAATGGCGAAACGAAAGAGAGACGATGGTGCTAACGTTAAAACTAAAAGTAAAAATATATAAGAAAACAATATTTTACCTCAAGGTCTCTTTGGTGGATTGACAGCCCATACCGTCCTCTTCGAGCAATCCAGGAACGTGTCCATTTTCGGGTTTTGTTTCTTTTTTTTTTACTTTTTTTCTGAACACAGGACAGCCAATACAACACTTACCGCTTCGTCCATTGTTTGTTCACGTTCGTTTCCGGAAGTTACTCGCTACTAGTTTCGCCCTCTCGATAACGGCATGCGATGACAGGAATGTGTGTGTTTATATATATATATCTAAAATAATTCTACACAGTGCACCCACATTTATTATGTAAACACAAACTTTTATTTTGGATGCGATTAATCGCGATTAATAGTTTGACAGCCCTACTATTAATATATTTTTATTCATATTTAATGTATATCATTAACTATTTTGTTGCGTAACATTGGTTGCCTTTTATCATTGTTCCATCATTTTATTCAAGCAATGAACCATTCTAGCCAAAGGCCTTGCAAATACATTGATTTTCCTAAGGTTTTATGTCATGCCTAACCTTATTTTGATATTATTAAGATCATTGTATTTGTATAGGCTGCAGAAGAATGCTGATCATGTCGATGAGGTGTGCATTTTCACATTGTCATGTAGGTGGTGTCTCAGACTATAAGTCTGGTGGATTTATCCTGCTACAGTCTGGAGGAAGTGCCCGAGTATCTCTTCTACTGCCAGGACGTCACACACCTCAACCTTCGGCACAACTTCGTGAGGCTGGACGGCCCTGGAGGACTCAACAACTTCAACAGGTGAATTTACATGATTTAGCTTTAGATGGTTTGGCTGATGTATGTAGATTGTGGACAGAAAAGCAGCTCTAGGATTTAGTAGAGAGCTATAATTTCTGTTTTCCTGTCAGGTGTACTTCAGAAAAATACCTTTGTTCAATGCTCTTTACATAATTACAAACTTGTGCATAAATTTAGGCTGTTGTTTCCGCTGGGATGCGGTCTCTTGTTGCGCTGCCATGCACACGGAGAAGAGCTATTTATTCTGTACATGCACTTATGTCAATGACAGCCGCTCCTGTGCAAATACAAGCAATAAGAGCATCACAAAATGGGAACTTACTGGGGTGATGATGCTATTGCACGTTAATCATTAACTATGATTAGTGGTGTTTAAATCGGTACGGTTATTATTAGATGGGCCATGTATGTTTCTGCATGCAAAAGACATGTTCTGGTCATATTTCACCCCAAAATCAAGAGAGAAATTATTTAATTTTTTTTTTAATATATTTGATAGTTTATTATACCTTTTAATTTTTTTTAAGCGTGTATGTGTTCCTCAAGATTTTTCAGATACCCAAACTGGGCAAAAATATGCAATTTAATGCTGATATTTATATGGCCAAAAAATAAGATGAAATTAATTTTGATATATATATATTAGGGCTGTCAAACGATTAATCGCGATTAATCACACCCAAAATAAAAGTTTGTGTTTATATAATACATGTGGGTGCACTGTGTATATATATATGTATATATATATATATATGTATATATATATATATATATATATAAATACACACATGCATGTATATTTAAGAAAAAAATTAAATAAAATTAATAATAATAAATTTAAAATATTTATTCTTATATAAAATATAAATTATAAATAAATCTATGTACAGTATATACATGAAAATATTTCTTAAATATATACAAGCATGTATGTGTATTTATATATATATATAATTATTATACACATATCCATATATTATGTGAACACAAACGTTTATTTTGGATGCGATTACTCGCGATTAATCTTTTGACAGCCATAATATATATATATATATATATATATATATATATATATATATATATTTGTGTGTGTGTGTTCAACAGAAGAAACTCATACTAGTTTGGATCCCTTTAAATGTATTATTTCTGTAATATCAGAGACAATAATATATAACATAAATTGTAATATATGCATTTAATGTCAGTAGTCTGTTTTACTGTTATAAAGCTTTACAAATATCAGTTGTCCCTTTTTACCCGTCTTAAGATAATATTTAAATGCTTATAGTTTATGATCAAAGCTCTGTAGTTTTTATTGTAGGAAGCAAACCATAAAATGCAGCGCGTTGATGCATCATATTTGACATGGTTTTTCAAAAAAATGATGTGTAATCAAGTAATTTAAAGTTTCGTCAGTCCATTAAGTGTTTATCTGGAAATATTACAGTAACACTTTACAAAAAATGTTTCATTAGTTAACTCTTAAAGTCCCCCTGTGGTGAAAATCAAGCTTTTAATGTTGTTTATATATCTATGTATTAAGGTTGACATGAAATAACAATGAATTCCTATTTTCATTTCAACATTTGCTATTACATTATTAAAATCAAAATGTTTTTGTTAACATTACTTAAAGGAGTAATTCACTTTTAAAAAAATAAAAGTGCTGATATTTTACTCACCCCCATGTCATCCAAGATGTCCATGTCTCTTCAGTCGAAAATAAATTAAGGTTTTTGATGAAAACATTCCAGGATTTTCTCCATATAATGGACTTCAATGGGAACCAAACGGTTCAAGGTCCAAATGAGAGTTTCAGTGCAAACCGCAAACTGTTCAAAGGGCTTTAAACGATTCCAGACGATGAATAAGAGTCTTATCAAGCGAAACGATAGCTCATTTAATAAATAAATAAAAAAGTTTAAGTTTTATAAGCACAAATGGTCGCCTTGCTCTGCTCTGTGATGCACGTTTGTGACTCTCCTGTTCGAACCCGTTCATCAAAATGAACAAATCTTTTTTTGACTCATGATAAGACCCTTATTCATCATCTGGTGTCGTTTAAAGCCTTTTGAACAGTTTGCAGTTTGCACTGAAACTCTCATTTGGACCTTGAACCGTTTGGTACCCAATGAAGTCCATTATATGGAGAAAATCCTGGAATGTTTTCATCAAAAAACCTTTCTTTTTGACTGAAGAAAGAAAGACGTGGACATCTTGGATGACATGGGGGTGAGTAAATTATCAGCAAAAGTTTTTTTAAAAAGTGAACTACTCCTTTAATGCACTGTGAATGAACATAAACAAACAATATAAAAACAGTACAGATTCACACCAAAAATGTAGACATTTTTAGAATCATTTAAGGGCTTTAACTTGCTAAAAAATATAAGACAACAAAAGACATGTAGCAGATTGATACAGTAGGCTTTATAAGGTTAAGCTTCTTATTTCCTGTTGATTTTTGGAGGGAAATATATATATATATATATATATATATATATATATATATATATATAAAAAAACCTAGACATTTTTTGCCTCATGTAAGAAGCTTCTCTCCCATGTTACTACTTTCACAGAGAGCTTTCACACATGCTTGCTCCATTATGCCTCTCCTTTCTGGTCTTTTCTCCCTCCCTCTCTCTCTCTCTCTCTCTCTCTCTGCTCATCTCAGCTGAGACATATATTTAGTAACTGTGTATGGTGGGTGGTGCAGGATGCGTAGGATGATGGTGGTGGTGGTGGTGGGGTGATGTGTGTGTAAGAGGCCAGAGCTCAGCATATGTTCAGATTCAGGCTGCCACCTTCACGGCTGTGTCACTGCTTTACCTCCCAACCACATCAGTCACTGACAGGCTCATTCTTAACATGCACATCGGACCACATTTAGCCACAGCCTCTGATATTTAGTTTCCGTGCTGTAGCCATTTTTGTGTCGCTGCAAGATGCCTCGCTCAGGGGTGTTTGTCGTGTCAGGCGGTTGCTCTGGGCTGGATGAGCGCTCTTTGGCAGTCACTCGTCCATGAAGAGCCCCGTCTGACAGCGTCATTTGCCTGTGGTAACAAGGATACAAAGGCCATTGAGCCAGTTAAAGGAAGCAGGAGTGTGGGAAATTGGGCAGGAGAGACCAGGAAGAGCATGCAGTGATGTCATTTAGTTTGAAACGATATGATATCATACTACTTTATTAATCCTCAAAGGGAAATGAAGCTGTTAGAGGAGCCACACACACACACATGCTAATAAACCAAGATACTTTGGGAGGTAAAGTCATTTATACAGCGAGTGGTTATTTTATTAGTTAGAGAAATTAATCGATTCAGCAAGGACACGATGAATTGATCAAGAGTGACAGTAAAGACATTTATAATGTGACAAAAATATGTATTTTTCAAATAAATGCTGTTTGTTTTCAACTTTCTAGTTATCAAAGAATCCTGTAAAATATATAATGTTTTATACAAAAATATTAAGCAGCATTACTGTTTTCAGTATTCATAATAAAAAAGAAATGGGGAAGTTTGAAAGATTTTATGTTTTTAAAAACAGTCTCTTATGCTTACCAAGGCTCCATTTATTTGATCAAAATATTATATTATTACAATTTAAAACTGTTTTCTATTCGAATATATTTTAAAATGTCATTTATTCTTATGACGCAAAGCTGAATTTTCAAGATCTTAAGTGATCTTAACACAGATTTGTGAACAATATTTGAGAGAAACAGGAATTTGTGTACATAGATTTTCTTAGATCTTTGAGTTAAACTCATGAAAAATAGGGGCAAAAACAAAAGTGTTGCATTTATAATTGTTCACTGTAGATTGGCGACTGTAAACAGCCTACATTTAAGCTTATGAAATATTTCTTGACGGAAAAATTTTTGCATTTCTTATTAACCCTTTAAAGTCTGACATATAAAATGAAATGTCAAAAATATCTGAAAAGAATATATAATATTTAATATCTTATATAAAATATGGAGTTCTCACTGTAACATCTCAGCTTATTTATAACAGAGTTATTATGTTTATTAAATTGTTTTTATTTTATTCACTGGTTGTATTAATTTCTATTAATTAGGCCTGTCAAACGATTAATCGCGATTAATCGCATCCAAAATAAAAGTTTGTGTTTACATAATATATGTGGGTGCACTGTGTATAATTATTTTGTATATATAAAAATACACACACATTCATGTATATTTAAGAAAAAATATTATTTATATATAAAATATTTATATTTTTATGTAATATAAATTATATATAAATCTATTTCTTAAATACAAAATATTAAATATTTCTTAAATATATACATGCATGTGTGTGTATTCATTTATTTATATATATATATATATATATAAAATAATTATACACAGTGCACCCACATATATTATGTTGGATGCGATTCATTGCGATTAATCGTTTGACAGCCCAGCTATTAATATATTTTTATTCATAAATATATTTTTTTCACATGATCCTTCAGAAATCATTGTAATAAATTGATGCTCAAGAAACATTTCTTATTATTATAATCAATATTTAAAACAGTCATGCTGCCTAATATTTTTTGGGGGAAATTGTGATGTACTTTTTGTTCTTTAGGATTTTTTCATAAAATTTATTTCATTTATTTGAAATAAAAATATTTTATGACATTGTGAATTTAAAGTGTCCTTGGCTTGCTAAATAAAAGTATTAATTTCTGATTTTTTTTATGGACATTTTTCTGACATCTAACTGATATTTTTATGATGTTATGACTTAATTTTATATGGCAGATTACTCATTTTGATTTTTAATATTCATAGGTGTTTGATGATTTTTCTTGTCCTTTTGTCATACCCGCAAAATTCATTGAAAGTCTCCCTATGGGATAATAAAGATGACTACTAAATTGGTCTTCCAGAAGACATTGTCTACATTTGGATCAAAACTGTCTCCATTGCACATCTCTTTACTTCATTTGTCTCCAGGGAGCTCCTTTATATAAATTTACCAAGGGAACCATAGTTTCTGCTCAAATACCGCATTTGAGGATTCACTGATTGATACCTCGTACGGTTATGTGTTGGCTAGACGGTAACAATGGTGATTTTTAACAGTTTCTGGCCTTATATTTCACATTTAGGCAGGCTTCTTCTAGACTTGCTCTCTAAATGCATTTGTAGTAAGTCCATTATGCATAAGTGTTTCTCATGTCTTATGATAGAGTCATATCATCAGGAAATAACCTTGTCCATTAAGAGCGCTGAATATTTCCGCAGATTTGCCCAGCTAAAGAGCTTGAACCTTTCACACAATGGTCTGGGCGTATTCCCGGAGTCGGTGTGTGAGATCCTGACACTGACAGAGCTCTATCTGTCCTGCAATGGTCTCAGCGCGATCCCGGCCCACATCGACAACCTCCAGAGGTCAGCGCACATTACACGACTGTACACACCATCTGCGGCTGCTCTTTTTGGGCAGATTTGAACCTGAAAATAAAATGCTGTTGTTTGCTGCTGATCTAAAAGAGAAAATATGTGCTTGTTTGGTTACATTTCTGAAGTCACTGATCCTTTTTGTAATCAGCTCAACTTTTGTAAGTGCACAAATGTGCCTTGTAGGTCATTTGAAAAACATTGCACAACATAATGAGTGTGATTATGGGTTATAATCTAAATAATCCTTTGATTTGCATGATTGTATTTAAATTATTCAGTGCTTTATAGCACCACTGCTCCTGCAATTACAGTCAGTGTGGTACCAAAGAGCCTGTCAAGCGAAGTTCTTTCCCCCCCTCAAAATGAGCCAGTAAAATGCATGAAGTTCAGCCGTGCAGATTACGCTACCAGATTAAATCAAGCATAAAAATCAGCCTAGTTTTACTGCTCTCTGCTCAGCTTATATGAGGTGCTCTGAGCCTGTAGGAAGCCTGCAGTGGAATCTTACTGGATAGTGCTGACCTTATCTGTCAATATTAGTGTCCTTAAAATGATCAGTATCAGGCTATATTATTTTATATTAAAGGGATACTCCACTTTTTTTGGAAATAGTCTCATTTTACAATTCCCCCAGTCGAGTTTTACCGTTTCCGAATCCATTCAGACGATTTTCTGATATTTAGAAGAATATCAGTAACCAGACAGTTTCTGGTCTCATTGACTTCCATAGTATATTTATTTTTCCTACTATGGAAGTCAATGAGACCAGAAACTGTCTGCTTACTGATATTCTTCTTAATATCAGAAAATCATCTGAATGGATTCGAAAACGGTAAAACCCAACCGTTTAACTCTGGGGGAGTGGTAAAATGAGCCTATTTCCAAAAAAAGTGGAGTATCCTTTTAATGAGTAGCTGCGGTGAATGAAGTGCACGGCGACAGGAATACAATAACAACCGTCTTTTAACACTTAGGCCACATCCACACAAAGCCAAACCTTCCCCTATCCAATGTTTTTTTCCTTGTTTTAAAAAAAAGTCCGTAAACACGAAAAATATCTGCGCACATACACGAAACCACTGAAACTGACTGAAAACGATGTAGTACACATCCCAGACCAGTATGTGGCGCTGTAATTCTGCTATAGCAGACTGATCTCGTGACATTGCGTGTGTATGACACGCCAATTCGTATTTCCATTTTTGGCACGCTATCAACACGCATAATCGCTTTTCAGCGTGTTTATGAACGCCGTTGACTTAACGTTATTACTGTATATATAAATATATGACTTGCCTCAACCCCGTCCCTAAACCTACCCGTCACTGGGGTTAATACCATTTATGAGTCTTCCCCTACCATCCTAGGAAAAAAATATCGCTTCCCAGATGTAGATCTACATTTTGCTTCGTTTCACTCGGATATTTAACGGCGTCTACATACACGCGGA
This sequence comes from Cyprinella venusta, assembly GCA_038021265.1. Classification (NCBI taxonomy): domain Eukaryota; kingdom Metazoa; phylum Chordata; class Actinopteri; order Cypriniformes; family Leuciscidae; genus Cyprinella; species Cyprinella venusta. The sequence continues at coordinate 7,213,749 of CM075864.1, read as the reverse complement.
ATCACTCGGACGTTAATGGCGTAGACATACACGGATGCACGCGGATACACTCGGATAGCTCAAAATGCGTTAACACGCCACTTTCAAGTCAAGTTGTTTACGCAAAAGTCATGATGATATAGCTATAGAGATACACAAAAAATGCGAGAAGAAGACTTAGAGCATGCGCATAAAACCATATATAGACAGTGAAATAAATACTAGGCTATACAATTATATTAGGCACAGTTTATTTTTATTTTTTACCAGGAACTTTATTGAACAACCATAAATTGCCTGGTACAAAATAGGGAGTCAAGCTATTCGATTAGTTAGCGGACTCAGAAACCTTCCCTACAAAATGCGACACGTCTTAATCAGACAACAGACCAGCACCATAGCATATACGAAAGAAAGTATAGGCCTAAAAAAAATGAAATAAAAATACATTCAAGTAAATAGTAAATAAAGGAATACAAGAGGCTAAGTATTTCGCCGCATTATATTATATTATTATACAAGCAGTTCGGCAGTTGTTGTTGCTGTGTGACTGTCTGACTAGTCGACACATCATCGTTTCACAAAATATACAGATTGGCCGTACACACGAAAACGCAAGGGTGTCGTTTTTAGGTTTATCCACCCTGGGACCCGGTTTCAAAAAATAGCGGTTTCATAATATATGTGGGTGCACTGTGTACAATTATTTTATATATAAAAATACACACATGCTTGTATATATTATATATATTATTGTATATGTATATTCTGTATATAGATTTATATATAATTTATATTATAAATATAAATATATATATATATATATATATATATATATATATATATGTATAAATATTTTGTATATAAATAATATTTTTTCTTAAATATACATGCATGTGTGTGTATTTATATATAGACAAAATAATTATACACATATATTATGTAAACACAAACTTTTATTTTGGTTGTGATTACTCACAATTAATCATTTGACAGCCCTAAAATATATACATAAATATATATATATATATATATAAATATTTGTATATATATATATATATATAAAAAATATATATATTTTATATATTATATATATATATAATATATAAAATATATTATATATATATATATAATGTATATATATATAATATATAAAAAAAAAATATATATATATATATATATATATATATAATGTATATATATAATATAATATAATTTATATATATATATATATATATATATATATATATATATATATAATATAATTTATATATAAAATGCATTCTGGTCATTTTACCACAGTTAAGGGGGAGAAAAAAGACACCAGTGGTCATTAAACAATTACATTTATTAATATTAGCATATATACACATAAGAAATATGGTTATTAAGATATAGCAAAACTGTAAGTGGTATTGTAGTCCACTTTTGTGGACAAAAGATTGGGATCTGGGACAAAAATAAAGCAATTAAAAAGATGGTAAAGTCAATCTATGTAATAAAAAAGGTGTTGATCTTTTTTTATTTTGTAAATCTCTATTTACTATTAAACCCCCACTGCTATAAATATGAACAAATAAACAGTACTGACAAACCAGCATTTTTAATAGCAACTTTATCATTTCCCATTTCTTAAAAACATGTCTGTTTGGCTGTGAATTCATAGACTCTTATCTCTTCAGCTTACAGACTCTGTGTTTGGATGGGAATCGCTTGGATTCTCTTCCAGAGGAGCTGGGCAACCTCGTGCAGCTCTGCAGCTTGGGACTTTCCTTCAACGGGTTCCCTCACATCCCCGTCGTGGTGGAGCGACTCTGTGCCCTGGACAAGCTGGCGATGGCTGGGAACAGGGTGGAGACTCTGAATCTGTGCAGTCTGCTACGAATGAGTCACATTAAGAGTATTGATTTACGGTGAGCTATTAGAAACATCTTCCTCTTTCTCTCTCTCTATATATCTATCTTTGTGCGTCACACTGTCTGGCTCCTTCTGCTCCTCCGTTCTCTCTCTCTTCTGTCTGTCACCTGTCAGTGTGTTATTACTCTCAGCTCAGACTTTATTCATAATGCAGGGTCAATATACAATACTAATGAAATAAGATCACCTATCAGTAAATCACAGAGTTGACAGGAGCACGGCTCTATTTGTTCTCACAGGTGGCCCAGTCGCTAGTCTCACGCAGCCAGACTTCAGCATTCAAATCTGGGCCTCTTTGTAGATTATTCTGGCAAAAAAGCAAAAGCCCATTTTGAAAATGCCCATCTGTCTGATGCATAAAGCATCCAGCCACGGTTTGCTGTTTTTGTATCGCACCACAACAATAGATAATAGGTGCTAAAAAAAAATAACAACCTGGCATTCTCCACTGATTATAAAATGTGGAAATTAGAGTTTAAGTAAAAATTAGAGGAAAAGTTTATTTTCTTTCATATATTAAATAAGGATGCATTAAATTAATCAAAAGTGACAGTAAAGACCTTTATAATTTTATTTTAAAAAATCTAGTTCAAATAAACGCTATTCTTTCAAACGTTCCATTTATTAAAGAATCCAAAACTAATTATTTCGAATTTTAAATATTAAGTAGCACAACTCTTCAACATTTATAACAATATGAAATGTTTCTTGAGCAGCAAATCAGCCTATTAAAATTATTTCTGAAGGATCATGTGACATTAAAGACTATAGATTCAAAGTAAAATATATTTTTAATATGTATTTGAATACAATCATTTTAAACTTCAATAATATTACTTTTTTATTGTATTTGTGAGCAAATAAATGCATTGATGAGCATAAGAGACTTCTTTAAAATATATACACTACTGGTCAAAAGTTTTAGATCAGTAAGTTTTTTTATGTTTTTAAATGAAGTCTCTTCTGCTCACCAAGGCTGCTTTATTTGATGAAAAAAAAAAATGAAAAACAGTAATATTGTGAAATATTATGACAATTTAAAATGACTGTTTTCTATTTTAATATATTTTAAAATGTAATTTGAAAGCTGAATTTTCAACATCCTTACTGTTGCTGATTACAAACACATAATCCTTCAGAAATCATTCTAATAGGCTGATTTTATGCTCAAAAAACATAATTTATTATTTTCAATGTTGAAAACAGTCGTGTACCATTTCCCCCCCCTAAAATTCTATGATGAATTGAAAGTTCAAAAGAACAGCATTTATTTAAAATATAATCTTCTCTAACATTATAAATGTCTTTACTGTAACTTTTGATCAATTTAACTCACCCTTGATGAATAAAAGTATTTTCTAATTTCTTTCCCCCAAAAATAAAAAAATAAATTCTTACTACCCGAACTTTTGAATGGTAGTGATTAATGTCTCAAAAGCTTTCCATTTCAGATTAATTCTGTTGTTTTGAACTTTCTATTCATCAAAGAATCCTGAAATAAAAATGTAAAAAACTGTTTTCAACATGAATAATAATCATGTTTCTTGAGGATCATATTATAATAATTTCTGTAGGATCATGTGACACTGAAGACTGGAGTAATGATGCTGTAAATTCAGCTTTGATCACAGGAATAAATTACACTTCATTATATATTCACATAGAAAACCGCTGTTTTAAATTGTAATAATATTTCACAATATTAGTGTTTTTTTTGTATTTTTTTATCAAATAAAGCAGCCTTGGTGAGCAGAAGAGACTTCTTTTAAAAACATAAAAAATCTTACCGATCTAAAACTTTTAACCGGTAGTGTATATTTTGGGGAAAAAAATCTAATCACCCCCAAACTTTTGCGCAGTAGTGCAAGTTCTTCCAACAAAATCTAACTAATCTGAAAAAATGACTAAACTAGTGATTTATTTCATCTTATTTTATCTTATCTTCAAAAGCATTATTGTATCGACCCTTGTAAACATAACTTATTATCATTACATACTGTAAATCATAATCTGTGTGCCCATAAATGGTTGGAAATGTTGATTTTGGTCTGCGTTTGCTGTTTATGTGTGTAAAATGCATCAGACGGTTAGTAAACGGACCGTGGGCGGTCTGTGGACCGATCGTCTGAGGTCTAGACTGCCCTGTCGCCAACAAAGTCACATTTGCTCTTCTCATAAAGTCATTTTTAAACAGCCTGTGGTTTCGATCACAGCTCACAGTCTGTGACTCACCTGAGTGAAACCAAATGAGGTTTGTGGATTTTTTGGGTCCTGAGTCTCCTGACTGCACTTGCTGTGGATTAGAAATCCAGCCAGGCTCATGACACAGAGCTGATCTGTGGTGGGAACTCACACGGGGTCTGAAACGGGAAAGAGGGAGGCGTCTGTCACCTGAACAAGCTCAGAGAGTTTCTGCTGGATTATCCCATTGCACTTGACACGAGTCGCCACTCAGATTCCTCACATACACCGATCCCATGGGTTGAAAGTGTGCAAACAGCAGATGTGAGTGAGTTCATGAGAGCTTTAATGCCCTTATCATTTGGATGTGATAGTCATTAGCGAACTGTGTGGCGTCTCTCCTAACGGGTAGCCGTTCAGTTAAAGTCCCAATGAAATGTATTTTTGGGATGAATATATTAGCCTTACTGTTATCTATAAGCTAGTGTGCTCCAAAACAATGACAACATTCACATTTATAAGATATATAAGCATTCGAAACTTACGTTCTCACGCTTCCACCAATATGGATCAATGATTTTGATGACATCACTCTTCACTTTAGCTTCTCATCAGATTTTCAGTCCAATCAAATGCTCTCTGGAACCTGAAGCGTCCCGCCCCCACATTATAAATCGAGATTTTTTAGATGCGGCTGATCACATTTACTGTTTTCTACATGCTGAATGGCACTTAGTGCACTATGTAGTGGATAGGGAACGATTCAGACAAGCATTTAATTATGCTTTCTCAAGTCTGGTTTCATGTCAGTGTCACATGAACCTCACTTCCTCCAATAATATGGACTCCATATGGATCATATGCGCGAGTCCACCTATACTAACTTTATTATTTGTAAATGTATTATAAATTGTATTTACCAAGTGTCTGTATGGCTTGTCATGTCACAATTACCCTTAATCTGTGTTTCTGATGTCTAAAATCCTGTTTTTGTTAGACTGCTAAAATGGAAACTGATTTTTATGAAATCTGACTTGATACATTTTTTTTAACTAGTTAAAGAGATAGTTCACTTTGAAATTAATTTTTGGTGTGTTTTAGCTTACCTCAAGGGCATTCAAGATGTAGGTGTCTTTGTTTCCGCAGTAGTTTCAATTTTGATATTTTTAGGTCAAACCGTTTGTTTATCAGTCATATAATGGAGGTCTATGGTCACCACCTTAAAGAGCATGCACAGAGAAGTCCAAATTAAACATGATTTAATGTCTCGGAAATGTAAGTACACATTGATGGCCTAAGACACGAAACGAGCGGTTTGTGTGAGAAAACTAACAGTATTTTATACCACAGCCACAAAGCGCCCGCGCCCTCAGATCACTTGGACATGGCTGTGGTTACAAGAGGTAAAACGATATAAATACTGTTCGTTTTCTCACACAAACCGCTCGTTTCGTGTCTTAGGCCGTCAATGTGTACTTACATTTACGAGTCATTAAATCATGTTTAATTTGGACTTCTCTGTGCATGCTCTTTGAGGTGGTGACCATAGACCTCCATTATATGACTGACAAGAACGGTTTGACATAAAAATTGAAACTACTGTGGAAACAAAGACACCTACATCTTGGATGCCATTGAGGTAAGCTAAAACATAACAAAAAGGGATGATTATAAATCAATATTTCTAAATTGTATTATAATATTGTTAAAGAATATTGAATTATTTGCATTATTGCATAAGCTTTTTTGTTTGCACAACTGTACAGTACCAACATTTTCACTGAACGTAGCCCCTTAACTGTCACCATCCCGCTACCGGGACACCTAAATTTTACTTCACTATATTTAAAATAAATCCTTATCTAATAATGACAAATTATATATATCGTTGGAAAGGTCAAAGACTTCTAAATACATTTTCTACCCCTGTTTTGTGTTCCAAATTATGTAGGAAGAGTAATTGATGAATTTATGACAAGAGTGGACCTCAAAAAATATTAAATCTCAATGTCAATAAATAAATACATCTTTTGTAAAATATATATTTTATATAAAATAAAAAATATATAGTACAGTATATTTGAATTACTGTAAATTTAAACGTCCATTACTTTTTCATACTTTCATTTGTTTTCACTTCAGCAATAATCTGCTGAGTGTTTTTTTTTTTTCAAACAAGACCAAACTTGGCTATATATTCCAAAGCATTCTTGAATTACAAACATTTAAGTTTGAATAGTGCATTTTAACCCCCATTCTCAAAAAGGGGGGTGACAGCTAAGGGGTTAAAATTTAACTATTTAATATAAGATAACACGGACATAATCTCAATGTTCAGTGTCTTGGAGATTTTTGCTGTTTCTCTTCTTTTGGGATTCTTTGCAGCTGACTGTCTTTTTGTTTGTAGGTTAAATGGCCTCCGCTGTGTTAAAAGTGAAACTCTGGAGCCTGTAAAACATCTCACCCAGCTCGACCTGAGAGACAACCAGTTGACCTCTCTAGACCTGAGCGCGTTCTGCAGTCTGGAGACGCTGCAGTGTCAGCGAAACCAGCTGGGATCCCTGACGCTCAGCGGCTTCACTCTGCGCACACTCCACGCCAACAACAACCGTGAGTGCAAATAGAAGTGTTCGACGCCAAAAGATTTACAGACATTTTCATTATATTATTATCATAATCACTGGATTATTTTTCTTAGGTCTGACCACGGTGAACATTTACCCTGTTCCAAACCAACTAACACATATGGACCTATCAAGGTAAGCATATATTGAACTGACATTCATTCTATAATCTGTACATACCATATCCTAATCAGTTACGACAATTTACAGCACAAAGTAGTTTTTCTGCCCAGACTAAATCGAAAAATGCTGCACAAACTAAACGGGAGCATTTTGGACCAAGTAACCAAAAAATGTATTTTTTGTGTAAGGGTATGCGCGTAACGTCACCGTCGGCCGGAGTGCCTGCAGTTACTCACAGTGAGTGGCAAAAGACTTAGCGGCTGTATTTGTTTTCAGCCTGAATGCCGCGAAAAACAAACACAACACAAATAAAGTGGGAAAGAGCTTTGCGATTGACTGTACAACTAGATTTGACAAAAAAATCGGACGTATATTTTTACAGACTGCTATAGAAAGAGGAGCAAATTACCGAGGCGTATTGCATTTACTTGAAGAAAAAAAATCTACTCTGTTTTTCTGAATTAACAAGTTAATTATCTCAGAATTACGAGATAATTTTTCACGGAAAAAAGGTTTTGCTCGGTTTTTCTGAATTAATGAGTTAATTTTTCATGAGAAAAAAAGTTTTGCTCTGTTTTTCTGAATTAATGAGTTAATTTTTCATGAGAAAAAAAGTTTTGCTCTGTTTTTCTGAATTAACGAGTTAATTTTTCATGAGAAAAAAAATTTTGCTCTGTTTTTCTGAATTAACGAGTTAATTTTTTATGACAAAAAAATTTTTTGCTCTGTTTTTTCTGAATTAACGAGTTAATTTTTCATGAGAAAAAAATGTTTGCTCTGTTTTTCTGAATTAACGAGTTAATTTTTTATGAGAAATTTTTTTTGCTGTTTTTCTGAATTAACGAGTTAATTTTTCATGAGAAAAAAAGTTTTGCTCTGTTTTTCTGAATTAACGAGTTAATTTTTCATGAGAAAAAAAAGTTTTGCTCTGTTTTTCTGAGTTAACGAGTTAATTTTTTATGAGAAAAAAAGTTTTGCTGTTTTTCTGAATTAATGAGTTAATTTTTCATGGAATTTTTTTTTTGCTCTGTTTTTCTGAATTAAAAAAATTTCCATGAAAAATGAACTCGTTAATTCAGATAAACAGAGCAAAAACTTTTTTTCTCATGAAAAATTAACTCGTTAATTCAGATAAACAGAGCAAAACTTTTTTACATGAAACATTATCTCGTAATTCTGAGATATTTAACTTGTTAATTCAGAAAAACAGAGTAGATTTTTTCATCAAGTAAATGCAATACGCCTCCGTAGCAAATGGTTCGCTGCAATTCACAGAAATAACTGAACAGTCAGCGAAAGGTGGATTTGCAGTTATCATTTTGTGTCAATATGCTGAATTTAGGTGGAAAACCATACCCATATATTTTGTATTGTTATATATATTAACAACTCGATTAAATATTTATCATTGCATATTCTGCATTATTGGATGTTTTTTTAATAAATTCTGACCCAAAAAAACGATAAAGTTTTAGGGCTGGACGATATGATGATGATATATAGGCTATATATAACACTGATATATATAAGTGATCACCCGGATTTAGACCTACATTTATTGTATTTATAGCGTTCACAGGCAAATTTGCTTCATGTTTAGGTCTATATTGCTTTTATTTCCCCGGTGTCGAAATCAGGCAAACATAAATATCAGGCAACACGATTCCTGGCTGCATGTCAATATCCATGGATCACTGGATCTTTAGTAAGTTGTAAGGAACACTATATTGAGTCCAACATTTAGTTTAAATTGAATAAAATAGTTCGTTTTAGTCGCATTTTCGCAGTTTCCCCTATTAAACCCAGTCACGCAGCAGATCTTTTGCCACTCAGTCAGGCTGAGGGGGGTTGTTCCGGCGGGAAGGTGACGTCAATGCATTCCCTGCTCTGTACTTATATTAGTGTACTTGCACTACAACATGAACATTGTAATGCAAATGGTACCAAATGTTCATCGGCTCATTTACAAGAGGCTCAATGCGCAGCAGTCACGTCCTTTACCTCGCACATTCTTACACAATGCTAATGCTCTCATGTAATTAGCCTGGAGTTAATTCACTTCCCTCCTGCAGGAATCTCCTGGAATACCTGCCAGACTGGGTGTGTGACAGCAGGAAGATTGAGGTGCTGGACGTCTCCCATAATCTGCTGTCTGAGCTCCCAGCCAGGTGCGCACATTTGTGTGTGTGTGTGTGTTCAGATCCTCATAAACCTCATTTGCATTTTCCCTCTAAAAAGAAAATGTCCTACTGCTCCCCCGTCTCAGAATCTTAATGTCAGCATTTATTCAACAAAAATCGCCCGTTTGATTTGAATGATGTCGGCTAAGCGACTGTCTGGCCAGACGGTGGATCTGAATAGAAATGGGACGGCGTTCATCAGCAGACGCTTGATGCGGCCACTCTGCCGTCTCAAAGCAGAGTGATGTAAACGGCGGGCGAGCAGATGAAAGCACCATTTCACTGCTAATTCCACATTAACATTCCGCCATTTGCATCTGAAAGGGCTAAAAGCCGTGCACAAATGAGATAATATGCGGCTTGAAGTTTGTGTCCCATTTGAGACTGTGAGTGTTGCACTCTTTGCCTCGCATGAAAATGCTGAATAGTTCATCTTAAAGGAGAATTCGGGCTTTATGTATTCGTGCGAATTCGTGCTGTGGTTATATTTGCCTTATATCGCGAGTAAACAAAAACATGTTTACTGAAAATCTTTAGTTACAGCTGTCAAGTATCATTCTTCATTGCAAAATCCATCTAGCTTGCCGGTTTTTGGTTCCAACAAATACAAGAACCTAATGTCAAACCTGGTCATATTATATATTATGAAAATAATAAGGTGTAAATTATGTTTTAAGTTATATTTAAGTGAATAACTTGTTAATTTTGTGTCTGTTGCTCACACAATACTATTGTTTGGCTTCTGAAGACTTTTAGTTGTGCATGTACAGTATATTAGGGCTGAATGATTATTCGTAATTATGATATGGCTTAGTGCAACTCTCAAATGAAGCGAGACATTGTGTTCGAGCAAAAGAGAAGATTTAAGAGCACCATATGGTCTTTTGCCAAAATAAAAGCTTGATTGTATTACGATTTTTACAGTTGTATTGATACTATAAGTACGATTGGTACTATAATTTTTGTTTTTAACTGATTATTTTTACATGTTTTCCCTCTTACCACAACAAAAAGAGAGCAAAAAGAAAATAATAACAAATTAATAATAATTACAGGTCTACTACATTGACATTATCAATTCCTTCATGTATACACAGGTATCACACATAAATATCGAACAGGAATCCCCCCAAAAAATTACATTTCTTGGTTTCAAGCCATATTAATACATGTTATTGTTTGCCATTTATGTCCAAAATAGTTTTCAAGGGGACACCAATCTTTTTATCTTTTTTTTATTTCACACAGAATTATTACAATAGTAATATTTCTTTTTGTTTAAAATTTTAATGTAGTAATATACATTTTATTTTACAGTACAATTTATTAGTAGATATTGACATAATCACAAAGGTTTCTGACAAATTCTACAGCCCTGCAAACAAGTGCAGCAAACCTCCAGTAATCTTTTATTTATTTGTTAAAATTGCATGTTACATCGCAATCACAATTTTTATCGGAAAAAAAAAATCCCAAATTGATCCAACCGCCCAATGTTTTTTTTTTTTTTTTTCCCCCGGATGTTTTAAAAGAGTTTATTCCGCAGAAACAAAATATAGCAAATGAGTTTGGAATTAAATGATGATGAATAAATAGTTAGAATTTTAATTATTGGACTAAATATTCCTTTGAAGGTGTCTAGGCATTGATGTTTTTTTGAGTATCTACCATTTAAGACTGAATATTATGTTAAAGGAGTAGTTCACTTAAAAAAAAAACAACTTTTGCTGATAATTTACTCACCCCCATGTCATCCAAGATGTCCATGTCTTTCTTTCTTCAGTTGAAAAGAAATGAAGGTTTTTGATGAAAATATTCCAGGATTTTCTCCATATAATGGACTTCATTGGGAACCAAACGGTTCAAGGTCAAAATGAGAGTTTCATTGCAGCTTCAAAGGGCTTTAAACAACACCAGACGATGAATAAGGGTCTTATCAAGTGAAACAATCGATCTTTTAAAAAATAAATAAAAAAGTCTAAGTTTTATAAGCACAAATGCTCGCCTTGCTCTGTTCTGTGATGAGCGTTCGTGACTCTCCTGTTCAAACGCGTTCATCAAAATGAACAAATCTTTTTTCGAGTCATTTCGTTCGTTGAATGAACCAAATGACTCGAAAAAAGATTTGTTCATTTTGCACTGAAACTGTCCTTTGGTACCCAATGAAGTCCATTATATGGAGAAAAATCCTGGAATGTTTTCATCAAAAACATTCATTTCTTTTCGACTGAAGAAAGAAAGACATGGACATCTTGGAGGACATGCGGGTGAGTAAATTATCAGCATAAGTTTTTTAAAAAGTGAACTACTCCTTTAAGTGTCAGTGTTTTTCCTCTCATCTCGTTCTCTATCCCTCCTTGCTTTCAGACTTCTTAGCAGTCTGAGTCTGCGTAAACTGCTGGCTGGAAACAATAGGTTGGAGAGACTGGCTGACCTGCTTGACCACATCCCACTGGAAACACTCGACCTGCAGCACAACAAGTTGCGAGAACTGCCAGAAAGCTTCTTCTGCAAGGCCTTAAAGTAGGTCATTCCCTCCTTCTGTCCTTTCTCTGTTCCTCTTATTCTCTGGGCTGCTCTCTCTCTCTCTCTCTCTCTCTCTCTCTCTCCGTTTTCCTAACGTTTTTCATCTTTTTCTTGCGATTTCTTCATGTGACAGGTGCAGTCCTAGCTGCAGCTGTGTCTCTCTCTGTTCTGTGGACCTTTAGCCCTGAGCTCTTGAGCTCTTCATTAGACCTCCTAGCCCTTTACTGGAACTTAACAAATCAGGGAAAAGTAATATAACTAGTAGTGTAACACATTTCTGTTGCCAGGAAGTTTATATTACTTTTAAAAGGATGTAATGAATAATATATTTTATATGTGTAATGAGCCCAACGCTGTATAACACGGTATAAGTACACGTGCTGTGCATAAAGCAACTGACATTCTCCTATAAAGACTCGCATTGATGTGTAAAAGAAGATGTGGCTCAATGAGACACAGTAATATGAGCCAGAAAAGCCTGCAGCTCTTCCATTTCCTGTCGGTTAATTTACTTGTCAGCCATTAAGCATCTCTAATGCTGAAAGATGTACTGCGGTTATATCCAAGATGCTTTTTTGCTGTTTAAATGAAACAAAAAGCAATATTCACCAAATCGCCTTTCCTTTTTCTGCTCGTCTACTACTAGTTTAAAGTATCTGAATGTGTCTGCCAATGCACTGGAGACCATCCCGCCGAGCAGCCAATCAGAGGAGAGCCTCAGCACCCTGCAGGAACTCTATCTCACAGGAAACAACCTGAATGAGAACTGCGCTGCTCTACTGGTGGGGCATCAGAACCTGCGGGTCTTGCATATGGCTTATAACCAACTGCTGTCCTTCCCTGCTAGGTACTCCACTGACACCTTGAACTAGTATACTTCCATCTACATCAGTCAAGGAAGATCAGTGCTTATATTTGTATGACTCACCCTTTGTTCTGTTTTCAGCAAACTCAGTAAACTGGAGGTACTGGAGGAGTTGAATCTGAGTGGGAACAAGCTGAAAACGATCCCCTCCACTGTGTCCAGCTGCAAGAGACTGCACACCCTCATCGCCCACTCCAACCATATCAGTGTGTTCCCAGAGGTCCTCAACCTCCCCGAGATTAAGGTCAGTGTGCGTTTGGGTGACATATGATGACCGGGGCATGTGAAAGCCTGGCCATAAATATTGTAAAGGATCTAAAGGGTCAACCACAGTGTCAACTGGTGGCAGGATCAAATGGAAAGCAAGAAAAAAAGATCCGATTTTAAATGTTTGGATAGAAAATTGCTGCAATTTAAGTAAGTTGATTAGGTATCATCAATGTTTATAGAGATAAATTATGGTTTGAATAAAACTATATACTTTTAAAAAGATTAAAATCAGGTTTTTAAATGCAAATCTTAGAATTTAAATGTATACAATTTACAGATTCTACTGGACAAAAGTTTGGAATATATTTTGTAAGAAGTCACATTTACTTAGAAGAAAAGGTTCTATATAGAACCTTAAAAGGTTCGATCAGCGCCACGTATTTGGAACCCCTAAAAGGTTCTATACACTCTTAAAAAAAGGGTTCCTCTGGGTTCTATATAGAACCCTGGGGTTCCGTACTTGGCCAATAGAACCTTTTACAAAAAAATGGTTCTCTATAGAACCATTTCCGTATATGAAGCGGGGGATGGAACCATTTCTGGTTCTAAATAGAACCATTTCCTCTAAGAGTGTAGTACAGAGCCTTAAAGGGACCTTTGCAAAAATGAAAATATACAGACTTTCACATGCTCACGTGTGTATTACTTATTGTACACCGCGAACTTAGTAGGGTTGGACCCGAATATTCGTTCGGTGGGTTGGTATTCGATTTGAAAATGTGACATTCGAATATTCGTTGTTGTTTTTTTTTGTTGTTGTTACTTTTTGGCACACCTGGCATCCCACTCGAAATGGTTCTCATCCGAGCTTGAATATGTTTTGCACTATAAAATTTGGTGAAATATAATACTTAACATATAACTTTCTTATAGCTACTTAATAAATATATTTGCTTCTCGGACTACTAAAAGTGTTCTCCGGCTAGAGCGCAGAACAGTGGAGTTTGAATGGACAGAATTGCATGCCTGCGCTTGTATTTTTGGTTTGTATCTTTGACGTTGTGGAAAATAGAATAATAGCAACAAAATGTATTATCCTTTTTACCCGTTATTATCAATCTAAATTAATCGACAGCGAGACTTCGCATCACAATTTTTTTTTTTAGTTTTTCTATATATTTCTATATTTAAGTTATTTGTTTTTTATTATTATTATTTTCGTTTTTATTAATTTAAATTTCGTTTTTATGTTTTATTTATTTAAATTTTGTTTTTGTTTTATTTATTATTTATTTGTTTTTAGGCTTGTGCGCCACCTCTTTATTTTAATCTACCCTACTTTGTCAGTTATTTGTTAGTGAAAAAATATTAGGCTAACTAATTAAAAATATTGTTTAAGTTAACAAACTTGTGTGTGTGTGTTTTGCGAGAATTGTCCGTTCTCGGAGCATAAGCTCTGCTCGCGTGAGGCGCGCCGCTTCCCGATCGTGCTCTTCTGTTGTTTAATACAATTTTATTAATTCTGAACGTGTCGCATGATCGCATCTCGCCTGTCTATCTATATTGCACCAAATACGACACTGCACTTCCTTTGTGAAGTCGTTTGGATGAACGGTTCTCGAAATAATCAAAATGCAAATGGACAGACAGATATATAGAGATTCCGAAGCTTCGAATATTCGATGTTCAGAGAAAATTCTCTATCATAGCAACGTAACGTCTCAACGGAAAAAACGCTGCGCTGCCAGAACGCTCTCAAGCGCCCAAAACACGGCGTCTTCAGCAGAGCGTCTGGCGTTTTCAGCTGGCTAAAAACGCTTTGGTGGACACACGGCCTTAGTCTGGCAAAATGTAATTGTTTTTGTCCCCAAATCCAACCAAATATTCTTTGTTTTGGGGTGTCGTTTTTTACACACATTGTTATATTTAACGTTTCACTTGAAGTATGCTGCTCTTTGTGTAGCTGGTAGATGTGAGCTGTAATGAGCAGACGGAAATCCTGTTGTCAGACTCTATGCCTTCCACACTGCAAGAGCTGGACCTGACCGGCAACAGTAGCCTCATGTTGGAGCATAAAACACTCAACCTCTTCAGGTGAGGTGCTACAAACACTCACTATGCAGCTGATGAACTCAGACCCAGGTGGATAATTGTTCTATGTATTTATCGTCTGTGTCCTTCTCTCCTCCAGTCACATAAGTACATTGAAGCTGGACCAGAAGCCAGCCGTGACAACTGGAGACGCACAGGCCACGTCCAACCTTTGGGATCATGGTTACGCGGAAATGTGTGGTCAAAGAAACAAGTGAGCAACATCTGAGTCAAGCAGACATGAGAGTCAAAGATTTGGAAAGAATGAGTGTGTCTGGTTAAAGGAAGCTCCAGAATGCCAAAATAAAATTGGGTTGGTTGTTTTGTGTGCCATTCAGACAAACCTTTCCTGTCCAAGTGTGCGTTTTTTTGGCCAGAGAGAATCAGGGGCCGAAATGTTCTTAAAGTCCCCCTGTAGTCAATAATTTTATCCATTAAACTCATCTTTGATCACCAAAATGACATTTAAATGCTTTTTCCTTGGAAAAAAATATTCATGCCTTAAAATAGCTTGAATTTAACTCTTTCCAAATTTAGTATATGCGGTTCTGTTAATATGCAAATTAGCCCCGCCTCCACTCACTCACACCAGCTCAGAGATCCACTCATTGACGATCGCACGTTGATGTGATTGGTTTGTGAAGGTAGTTTGTGACGTCAGAAGCACACCGCGTTTTTTTAAACTGTCTTTGGTTCACTGCAGTTTCAAGAGAAAATACTCAGCAATGACTTTGATTTTGCACATGGTTTGGCTTAAAGCGTATTAAAAATACCACATGGATATATAAACTACATTAAAAGCTTGATTTTCACAACAGGCGGACTTTAAGAATATAATTCTTCCTTAAAAGTATAATTCTTCTATAAAGTTTTCTCACTTATTTTATTTCTTAATATTTTGTATGCCCAAAAATAGGGCTGTCAAATGATTAATCGCGATTAATCACATCCAAAATAAAAGTTTGTGTTTACATAATATATGTGGGTACATTGTGTATAATTATTTTGTATATATAAAAATACACACACATTCATGTATATTTAAGAAAAAAAATATTATTTATATATAAAATATTTATATTTATATATAATATAAACTATATATAAATCTATATACACTATATACATGAAAATATTTCTTAAATGTATAAACATATACAAGCATTGTGTATAATTATATTGTATATATAAAAATACAGACACATTCATGTAAATTTAAGAAAAATATTATTTATATATAAAATATTTATATTTATATACAATATAAATCTATATAAAGTATACACATGAAAATATTTCTTAAATATATACAAGCATGTGTGTGTATATATATATATATATATATATACAGTATATACATACAAAATAATTATACACAGTGCACCCACATATATTATGTACACAAACTTTTATTTTAGATGCGATTAATCACGATTAATCGTTTGACAGCCCTACCCAAAAATACTTAAGGATGTTCTTATCTCTGTTCTTATTTCAAATTATTGAAAAGAAAAAAACTTATAGTTAGCATAAACTCCAATTTGTCTTAAATCCCCAAAGGTAAGATGTTTAATGAATTATTGGGTTATTTCAAGTGTGAAGCTTTATAACATAAGACTAGCTACATATATAATACATATTACTATGGATGCTCACAAGTAAGCAGAATTTTGCAAGACATTAATTTTTTCATAATTCAAAAATTAGGGATAGTTCACCCAAAAATGAAAATTCTGTCATAATTTACTCAATTTATGAGTTTGTTTCATCTGTTGAACACAAACGAAGATATTTTAAAGAATAAAGTTGACAGCAGACAGTTGACGTCACCCATTGACTTGCATAGTATTTTTTTCCCTCTATGGAAGTCAATGGCAACCGTCAACTGTTTGATTACCAACATTCTTTAAAATATATTTTGTGTTCAACAGAAGAAACTCATACAGGTTTGGAACAACTTTAGGGTGAGTATGACAGAATTTTCATTTTTGCGCGAACTATCCCTTTAAATAGGGACGCAGAGTGTTGAACTTCCGCCAAGCCAGTCTCAACAAAAATAGTGTGCATGCTTATAGTTATTATGGTAATTTGCACAAATCCAGCCCCAGGATTTTACAATTATTTCTGGAATCTGGCCCCAGATATTTTGCCATATCACAAATGTGGCTTTGAGACAACTAATTCACGTACAAATAAATACTTGGATGGCATTCTCATAATAATCATAGCGTTGGTTTTCGCAGAAGATTTCGTTCCCAGGGGGCAAGACGCAGCAGGGGGGCAGGTTTAAATGCAGAATGCTTCCCATAGGCTTAAAGATCTTGTTTCTACATGTTTAATGTGATATCAGTGTGCTTGGCTCCCCCTGCGAAGGGCATTACCTCCACAGTTTCAAAGCAGTCAGTCTCAAATATCGAATCCTCTTTCTGTACTCTATATCCGCCAAGGGGGGCCACTTTTGTGTGTTTGTCAGGCAGAGTGAGTTTGTGTATGTGCCTATATAGGTGTATCCATTACCAGTCAATGAAATGTGTTGGTAATGTGGTTGGGTGTTGTTTTCATGAAGAGCATTTGTTCCATTGAAATCTTGTGTTTTACCTTCAGGTTGTGTGTGTCTGTGCTGGCTGTGGATCGCTTCGGGGACAGTCCAGAGGCCGCTTATGGGATTTTTGATGGTGACCGTAATGAGGAAGTTTCCAGGTTGCTGCAGTGCACCATGGGAGATGTATTGGCAGAGGAGATACAGCACTCCAGTGTGGATAGTGTATACATGTGCAACACTTTCCTTACCTCTCATAGGTGTGTTTTGCACACATTTGTTGATTAACCCTCTGGGGTTCTTCGGGTCAATAATGACCCGAAGCGTTTAAATAAAAAATGTTTAAAATCGTAGCTTCATCGGAATGGTCCGAAACTTGGTGACTTTGTATATGAACACCCAAAAAAATTGGGGACAGGATTTGAAAAGTCTAAGTGGTCGTAAAAAAAATAGTCACACTCAGGACCTTAGGGTCAAAAATGACCCGCATAGGAAATGAATGGGAAATTGGCAAAAATGTGAAAATACTGAGTTTTTTTTGTGCGTGCAATCTACTAATCAGCAACGATCTTGAAAAAAAGCACACAACAGTGAAGGGGTGGATCTATAAAACATCAAGAGTGCAAAACAAACACATCCACACACACACAAACACACCTTTATACACAAACACACCAAAAAAAATTCAGATTATACATGTGTTTTGCATTTTTAAAAAAAGCTCAGTTTGTCCACGAGATGGCATCCATCTGATTTCAAAAATTGCTTTTATGAGGCCTAGGCTTGACTCCAAAATGAAATACAGCTTTAAAAAAAAATATATATATATATTTTTTTTAAATATTTTTTTTCTATTATGTTCAATGGGGGAAAATTTGGTCATAATTATTGCATTAATACTAATTATAAAAATTTTTATTTTTGAAATTTTCTCAAAACACCAAAAAAAGCAAAAAAAAAAATATATATATATATATAAAAAACAAGTAAAAAAAAAATGAAACTTCAAAGAAAATCCCAAGTTTCCCACTTGTAATTACGACTTGTTGTTAATGTGTGTTGAACTTGTAAATATGACTTGGACACACCATAGTTCACAAACAGCCTTCGATTTTTGGTTATATGAGTAATAAATGCATTTCTCTTGTTGCTGTTGTGCATTTTTGCAGGAAACTTGGCATGGCAGGCCAGAAGCTAGGTGCCTCTGCTCTACTTTGTTACATCCATCATGAGTCCTCCGAGCCTGGCAGCTACTTTAGCCTCACTGTGGCCAACGTAGGCACCTGCCAGGCTGTACTGTGTCGTCGTGGGCAACCTCTTGCGCTCTCGAAAGTTTTCAGCCTAGAACAAAGTGCTGAGGAGATGGAGCGTGTCAAACTGGCTAAAGCTATTATCACTGAGGTATTGACCCTTTCTAAGTTTCTAAGTGACCCATACCCACAAGTTAAAGGAGTAGTTCACTTTTAAAAAAAACTTTTGCTGATAATTTACTCACCCCCATGTCATCCAAGATGTCCATGTCTTTCTTTCTTCAGTCGAAAAGAAATTAAGGTTTTTGATGAAAACATTCCAGGATTTTCTCCATATAATGGACTTCATTGGTAACCAAACGGTTCAAGGTCCAAAAGACCGTTTCGGTGCAAACTGCAAACTGTTCAAAGGGGTTTAAACGACACCAGACGATGAATAAGGGTCTTATCAAGCAAAACGATCGCTCATTTCAAAAATAAATAACAAAGTTCAAGTTTTATCAGCTCAAATGCTTGCCTTGCTCAGTTCTGTGACTCTCCAGTTCGAACTCGTTCATCAAAATGGGTCAATTCGTTCATTTCGTTCGTTGAATGAACCAAATGATTCGTTCATTTTGATAAACGAGTTCGAACAGGAGAGTCACAAACGCGCATCACAGAACAGACCAAGACAATCCCTTATTCATTGTCTTGAATTGTTTAAAGCCCTTTGAACAGTTAGCACTGAAACTGTCTTTTGGTTACTAGTAAAGTCCATTATATGGAGAAAAATCCTGGAATGTTTTCATCAAAAACCTTAATTTCTTTTCGACTGAAGAAAGAAAGACGTGGACATCTTGGATGACATGGGGGTGAGTAAATTATCAGCAAAAGTTTTTTTTTTAAAAGTGAACTACTCCTTTAACTAGCTGATGCTTCATTTCGTCTATGCGTCCATGAGTGAGAAGTAAAAGCTTATTTGTGTCTTTAATCATTTGGCTCTTTTGTGCTTTAGGATAACAAGGTGAGTGGGGTGACATGCTGCTCAAGGTTACTTGGCTGTTCCTACCTGTTTCCTTGGGTCCTTCCCAAACCCTGGGTGCACACAGAGCCTTTGTGTTCCCAGGATGAGTTCCTGATCCTAGGAAACAAAGCACTCTTCCAGAAGGTTTCCTACCAGGAGGCAGTGAGCACTGTGTTAGCTGTCAGAGACCCCCGCGCCGCTGCTAAAAAGCTCTGCACGCTGGCACAGAGCTACGGGTGCCGGGATAATGTCGGAGCAGTAGTGGTGGCTTTGCACATCGGAGAAGACAGCTGTACGTGCGAGCCTCCTCTCTTGACCGCAGAAGCCCGAGGACTGCCTGCCCCGACACCTTTACCGATCTCTGTCTCCCCCGGTGATCCCGCCACACCATCATCGAGCAGCGGCATTGCCTCGGAGTTCAACAGCGAGATGTCAGCCTCAGAAGTTGGCAGCGAGGCGGGGTCCACTGCCTCAGATGAGCACCCCTCTTCAGGACCGACAGCTCGTCCCGAGCGTCGCTGTAGTCTTCACCCTGCTGCTACCTTGTGTAACACAGGGCCGCTGGCAAGTCTGGGGCCGGGGGCGCACCCGGCTCTGTTCCAGCGACAACCTTCCAGCGCCACTTTCTCCAGCAACCAGTCAGACAATGGTCTCGACAGCGACGACGAGGCACCTTTAGAAGGTGTCATCTC
Source organism: Cyprinella venusta (assembly GCA_038021265.1). Lineage (NCBI taxonomy): Eukaryota > Metazoa > Chordata > Actinopteri > Cypriniformes > Leuciscidae > Cyprinella > Cyprinella venusta. The sequence continues at coordinate 7,193,569 of CM075864.1, read as the reverse complement.
CAACGGGAGTAAGCTAGAGGTGGAGGTGGACATTCACTGCTGCGCATTTCAGCTGCGCTCTGGACCACCCGAAAGTCCCAAGGACCTGGACGGCCGCCACGATTTGAGGGGCTCGGACTATCCCAACAGCAAAATGCGTCGGCAAAACAGTGTTGTGGTGTCCGCCACCAACGGCTGCCTACTGGCTGTATGTGGCCGAGAGATCTCGGATCTGAAGAAGTCTCCTTCCACCTCCAGCCTCTTTGGGAAGAAGCTCTCCAATGGCTCGGTAGTGGCTCTGGAGGACAGCCACAACATCATCGAAGTAGCACTCGAGGCCCCCAAAAAGAAATCAGGGTATTTTGCCGCACCAGCCCAGCAAGACCCTGAAGACCAGTTGATTATCCCGCCTAGTCTGGAGCAGGACGTGCGGGAGCAGCTGAGAGGCCAGAGTCCGGTGGTTCCCGGGCCACCGCCTCCTTCAACGCCGCCCTCAACAAGAGACCCCAACTGGGACCATCCTCACCCCACCGTCCCCGGTCTCCACCCCACCACCGTCCTGCAACAGGACGTCTACGACACGGCTCTATAGTGGGTGCAAGCGGGCCGCAACGTTGGAGCATCATAGTGCCACATCAAAGAGGCTAGCACGCACTTCCTGCCTTCGAGATATTCCAGTTCTTATTTACCACAGTCATCACGTGTGGGTCCCTGCATGTGCATTCCTAAGCTGATCCACCTCCGAAGGGTGGAAATGGGTGCAAGTGTCAGGACCAATGAAATCGAGAAGATTGAGGTCTTTGATTGAGGAAGTACATGGGCTATTCCTGACCAAAAACCACAGCATGGAGCTAGAGTACCTCATTCATCACCATGCGCGAGTTCATTTTCGACATTCGCCCTTTATATCAAAGGTCACAGGCGTAAGTAGGCTTCAATGATCACATTTGCCTTCTGGTGGAAAGATACTATCAGCTAAACTGAGACCAAAAGATGAGAAAAGTGCCTCTTGACCATGGTTGAGGTTCGGAGAGCCTTTACTGTTCTGGTGTACGTGCAGTTTTGTTGGGAAACTAGTCAATCTGCACTTTTGAAGTCCGTGAGGAATATTTCTGAGGGTCAAAAGGATCTCTTCCCCATCTGACCTGCTGGTAACATCCCGCTCCATTTCATGGAAAAAGAGTCGTTGTTGATAAAAGACCAGAGCTTTCGCCACCTCCCCTGATCTCCTCACTTGTATGCAAAGCCATACAAGACAAAGCCATGGGGGTCTTTGGATCACTCTGAAGAGTACAATGAACCCAACGTAACGAGCCCTGACAGATCTACCTGGAGCCTAGTGATGGAGGTCAGTGTGAGATGGGGACAAAAACCTCTACTCCTTAGTACATCCAATACTCAGTGGAAGCGTTGTCACGTTTATGGCTTCGGTCAATTGGGGAGCAGAAGGACCTCTGAAAATCATAACTTGAGCTGTCTCGGGTTGTACTTGAAGTTTCGAGTGTGCCATGACTACATGACAGAGCTCATACTATTAAGCCTCGATCCATGAAAATGTCATTGGGTCTTTGTAGTCGCGTGGTCTTGCTGTTCCGAGTGAGTTTGGGATATTTTCTCATCTCATTATCAAGGAAAAAAGCGAACAGCTGACTTTTTTTTTTTTGTATGAGAGGCACAGGGCATACAGTATGATATCATGTATTGTGCGGTGTGTGTGCTCTATTTTAGCCATGCATGATACGTATAAGGAAACATGCTGGTTAGAGTTTTGTTTTATTTTAATAAGGGGACCAGAGGAAAAAGAAGTATTATTGCATATGGGGTCATTTGAGTTTGTAATTGCCACTATCACAGTATCAAGGAATTCTGTGCAGTAAAACACTGTGCCCGTGGTTTGAGGAGACATCTAGTGGGGTTTATTGGAAACAACAGTTTTTTTTTTCAGGGTTTTCCCTGCAAGTTTTTATTTTTTACAATTCATTAATACATTTCCAACCTTTTTAAAAAAAACAAATTAATTAAAATTAGGGAAAATCAAGTGCAAATCCAACTGTTCATTTTACGATGTTATCTGAAGCCCACTCAGTTTTATTGAACTAAATTTATGAGATGCACTCTCATAATTCATTAGACACTGTCTTTGCACAGGTGTGCAGGGGAAACAACACTTAAAATATAAAAATCGCATCTCGTAAAAAAAGAAAAGAAAATTGTCAGATATTAAAAAAAAAATCCAGTACTTGAATCTGATCATCCATGAAACGTTCACCTTGAAAATGAGCTTAAAGGGATACGCCACTTTTTTTGGAAATAGGCTCATTTTACGACTCCCCCAGAGTTAAACAGTCAAGTTATACCGTTTTCAAATCCATTCAGCCGATTTTTTTTATATTTAGGAGAAAATCAGTCACCAGACAGTTTCTGGTCTCATTGACTTCCATAGTAAGAAAAAAAATATACTATGGAAGTCAATGAGACCAGAAACTGCCTGGTGACTGATATTCTTCTAAATATCAGAAAATCGTCTGAATGGATTCAAAAACGGTCAAACCCAACTTTTTAACTCTGGGGGAGTGGTAAAATGAGCCTATTTCCAAAAAAAGTGGAGTATCCCTTTGTATGCTCGGATATTATGTTTCAAAAATTCAAAATATTCATTTTGTCCAATTATTTCCATTACGGCAGACATTTTGAGTGCTTCAGCTTCATGGTCAGCTGGTAAATGCTCTTTGTGCCAAACGTGCATACCGATTTGTGTTTGCTATAAGCTGTGAGGAAAAGGCCACCGTGTAACTAATCTGGATCCTGGTATTTAACATCCAAGAAGATATTGAATCGACCTTTTACTGCCATTGACTTTTCTGCAAGCATTAGAGAGTGTTCATTTTAATCGTCTACAGGCCTAAAACTGTAGCTCTTGTGCCAAAAGATGTAGTGGTGGTATTTGAAGGTAGGCAAGTTATTTTAGTATTTCATCCGTCCCTCGGGTGCTACTGAGAGCTGAAGCCAGTGGCGTGGATGCTGCAGCCTCGCATGACTCATAGGTTTTTTTTTCTTTAATGGTCATAAAGCAGGTTTTCCCTCAAATTTCTTTAGCGTTTCTATTTCGATCCCCCCCCCCCCTCTTTTTTTTGCTGGATATTGATACGTAGACTCCCTAAATCATTTATATCGGTCTGCATTGTTGTACAATCATATGAAGTAAAAGAGTTTAACACTGTATAAGCACTTTGTACATAGCTCAGAGAATCTATAGACATATTTAAGAATAGCATTTTAGCTATTTGTTGAGATGCATATAAAATCAACATTAGGCTGTGATTCATGGCCTCGTTCAGAAAGTTGGTATTCTTTCTGTTGCAACCCCTAAAATATGTCATTTCTTAAGTTTGTTGGAGAGGAGAGATGTGGTTGTTGAGGCACAACATGCTGATTCATGATGATACTGTGCTAAGAGGCGGAGTTCAAGCACTTGACGGCTTGCTTTGTTAGAAAGATGTTAGTCTAACTCTGTTATTAGCTATAGAACCGTTTTGTCCCCTGCAGTGCTTTATCCTTTTAAGGAAAGAGAAAAGTAATTTTTTCAAACAAATGTAATGGATACAGCAAATCATGCTGCTCATGAGCATCTTAGACCCTCTATAGCCCTACGACACGCATATCTGCATCATACATAAAATGATATATGCAACAATCATACAAGTCCAATTAGATTATTAATCTGAAATTTATTAAGAAAATCCATAAATTTGTGAGTCAAATTCTTTTGTGGAAAACAATCTGTTTCTTCAGCCTAGGCAACGAAGCTAGTTGCTTTGCCACATGGACAAATGTTTTTTTTGGGGGGCCGTTTACTTTACATGACAACGTTTTCAACTAAAAACGGAAAACTTTAAGCGTTTCAAAGTGCAATTTGTGAAAAAAAAAAAAAAAAACACGAATTTGTGAAAACCGTTAGGTCATCCACATTCGTATTATGTGTTCAGTCAATAGGCTTGTATTGTTTCTTTACAAAGTGACATCGCCAACTACTGGACTGGCAGCAGAATGCAGTTTTTTTTTTCGAATTTGCGAAAAACGCGAAATGAAAACTTTTCCATTTTTAGTACATCGTTGTTGTGTAAACGTATAGATCCCCTAAACATTTGTGATCTGTTCTCCTGGCCAAAACATGCTGAGGTGAAACTGCCAAATGCAGATTTCCTATGCGTAATAAGCCATAAGGTTTAGTGATTCATCGGTTAAAGGAGTCGTTCACTTTTGAAAAGACTTTTGCTGATAATTTACTCACCCCCATGTCATCCAAGATGTCCATGTCTTCTTCAGTCGAAAAGAAATTAAGGTTTTTGATGAAAAAATTCCAGGATTTGTCTCCATATAATGGAGTTCAATGGGAACCAAACGGTTCAATATACAAAAGACAGTTTCATTGCAAACTGCAAACTGTTCAAAGGGCTTTAAACGATTCCAGACGATGAATAAGGGTCTTATCAAGCGAAACGATCGCTCATTTAAAAACAAAAACAAATAAAGTTTAAGTTTTATAAGCTCAAATGCTCATCTTGCTCTGTTCTGTGACGCATGTTCGTGACTCTCCTGTTCAAACTCGTTCATCAAAATGAACAAATCTTTTTCAGAGACAATTCGTTCATTGAATGAACCAAATGACTCGGGAAAAAGATTTGTTCATTTTGATGAACGAGTTCGAACAGGAGAGTCACGAACATGCGTCACAGAACAGAGCAAGGTGAGCATTTGAGCTTATAAAACTTAAACTTTGTTATTTATTTATTAAATGAGCGATCGTTTCGCTTGATAAGACCCTTATTCATCATCTGGAATCGTTTAAAGCCCTTTGAACAGTTTGCAGTTTGTACTGAAAATGTCTTTTGGACCTTGAACCGTTTGGTTCCCATTGAAGTCCATTATATGGAGAAAAATCCTGGAATGTTTTCATCAAAAAGCTTCATTTCTTTTCGACTGAAGAAAGAAAGACATGGACATCTTGGATGACATGGGGGTGAGTAAATTATCAGCAAAAGTTTTTTTTAAAAGTGAACTACTCCTTCAAATGCAAGGGCAGAGGTTATTCTTCCTATAGTTCACCCAAAAACAATAGTCACCCTCATCATGTCGTTACAAACCTATGCATGATTTTTCATTCGCAAATGTTTTTTTGGAGAATGTTGGTAATTGACTTCCATTGTATGGACAGCAAACACTTTTCTCAAAAGATCTTCTATGTTCAACAAGTTTGGAACAACATTAGTAAATTACGGCATAATTTCCATCGTAGGGTGAACTGTTCCTTTTACAGGAAGACCACAAAGCACAGAACATCCCCGCTCACAATTAAATATTGGGATTTTTTTGTTGTTGTTATATTTTAACTTTATAGGACAATTCTAATATTTTATCTTTGAGCATGAAGTATTCTTTTGTTGTGTGATTAGGAGTTGTATGCCAGTGTGTTAGTGGTGTCATTGCACTAGAACATTATCTCGATCATGTTTCTATTCAAACTGAACATAAATGTTAGAGACATTATTCGGCATTGAATTCCCTTTAACTTTCTCTGATTTTATAACTCTTCTAGGAACACTTATGCTGAACAAAAGGAACGTTTTAGAAATTAAAAATATGATCACTTCCTTTAATTAAGATACTTCCCCCTATCCATTTATAGGTTGATTCCAACAAAAAGTGTAAACATTCTGGATTTTGATCAGAAAATCTGTGTGTGCTTTTGCCTGACACGGAAACTAGTCTCAACCAATGGCATGAGCTTGGGGGTGGGGCTATCTGTTAGGCTGACCATTGACAGTTCAAGAAACAGTGATCATATTTGCACTTCAGTTTGGGAAAGCCTTCACCTAATTCAACAATACAGTATGTTTCTGCTTTTCCAAGTTATGACTCAACTACGCAACCACGCATCTTCATCTGCCGTATTCATTGACGTTTTTGCACATAATCATGGTTCGTTCTGGACATACGAGGGTTACGATGAAGTTCCTGTTGTTCGACATGTGACCAAAGCTTGATCTTGTCATAATTTCTGTACGTTTTGTTTTTAAGAGATGCTTTAATATTTCCTCTCAATGCCAAGAAGCTGAGGTTTATTTTTGTACTTCATCGTTTCATGCAAATTTATAGGTTCTCCAGTGCAGAATCTAGGATTAAAACAGTCACCCGTCAAGGTACTATCTTTGAAGAGACTAATTATTCATGTATTTAATGTGCGAAGCATGCCCTATATATAAATGAATATAAATATATATATATATATATAATATAAAGAATATATTATCATGTGATTATTTGTATAAAATATTAACTTTTGTTTATAACAAAATTGTTTTAATATCTGAAACGTAATGTATATTATATTTTTAAGTTTCTATTTTAACATGCAGTACACTGCTGAATATTTTCATTGTGTTAAATTATTTAATTGTTTTTTCGTTTAGGAGACCATTTGAGTTGTTTTACTGATTTCGTAAAAGGACTAAACGCGAGCACTTTAGCTGTCTGTCAGCTAGGACTGTACTTCTTGGGATTTTTAGAGTGGGTGCTGGCTCATCGTTTCATTTCAGATGCTGCTATGCTTAGTTTTGAGCAGAAAGCTGTATTTTTAATTGACTTTTCAGCCAAGTAGCAATAAAATTTTTACTGTGAAACATGCGTCTTTGATCTCACCGAAGTTCTTTGTCAGATGTATTTGCACATTTTGTAAATACTTTATTAAATACTTTAATATTCCTTATAATAGATGCACATTTAAAAATAAAAACAAATATGATTCAGATTTAGGTTAAATTACACTGTGAAAATGAATATGCTTTATCTAATCAATAGAATTGTAACAGATTACAAGCAATATTATTAATTAAACTTAACAAATTAGAATTGAGTAATAATTAATCAAATTATTCCTTAAAAGTTAATTTCTTAATAGTATTAATTCAATTTACCAAAATAGAATTGAGTAATAATTAATCAAATTATTCCTTAAAAGTTAATTTCTTAATAGTATTATTTAAATTTACCAAATTAGAATTGAGTAAAAATTAATCAAATTAATTCCTTAAAAGTTAACCATTTAAAATGAGTAAAGTTTAGACCAAAAAATTTAACAAAAATATCTCACTAACAGACAGACGTCAAAGATTAATTAAGGACTCGTTATTTTATGTTGCCAACATTGAAGACACCTGATGTTAACAAGCAGAATCACTGAAGGAGAAAACCGTCATTTTAAAACAAACACGGATCACCATAATGGTGACTTCAATTTATGTTTTTTTGGTTGTTGTTGTAAGTTTGACTCATTTTAAATGGTTAACTTTTAAGGAATTAATTTGATTATTTTTTTACTCAATTCTAATTTGTTAAATTTAATTAATAATATTGCTTGTAATTTGTTGCCACAATGTTTTTTGATTAGATAAAGCATATTCATTTTTACAGTGTACAAACTAAGTCTAGTCTCTTTGGCACCAAAGGTAGACAATTCACTAATGAATATGCAGTATATAACGTAGAACTAATTGTGTAATTTAACATTATATTGTTTAATCAAATGATGAGTCTTTGATTATATGGAGGGAAAAAAGTATTATAACATTTTAATTAAAGCTTTTATGCATTCAAAATTCAGGTATTCAAAATGTACATTACAATGCATTAAATCTTTTCATAAATGATTGTAACCAAAAGTTAAAATGCATTATAATTAGTGCTGCCAAATCGATTAATCGCATCTAACATAGTAAGTTTGTTTATGTAATGTGTGTTTGTGTACAGAAACACACATGTATGCATACATATATATATATATATATATATATATATATATATATATATATATATATATATTAGGGCTGTCAAAAACGATTAATCACAATTAATCGCATCCAAAATAAAAGTAAGTTTGTGTTTACATAATATATGTGGGTGCACTGTGTATAATTATTTTATATATATATATATATATATATATATATATATATATACACACATGCTTGTATATATTTAAGAAATATTTTCATGTATATTCTGTATATAGATTTATATATAATTTATATTATATATAAATATAAATATTTTATATATAAATAATATTTTTTCTTAAATATACATGCATGTGTGTGTGTGTGTATATATATATATATATAAAATAATTATACACAGTGCCCCCACATATATTATGTAAACACAAACTTTTATTTTGGATGCGATTAATCGCGATTAATCGTTTTGACAGCCCTAATGTATATATATATACACACACATTATCACTGTAACGCAGCTTTGGAACAATCCTTTATTAAAAGCGCTATATAAATGAAGATGACTTGACATTATATACACACAAACTTATGTTAGATGCGATTAATCGTGATTAATTGATTTGACTGCACTAAGTATAATATTAGCAGATCCCTTGTGGCATCTGAAATTGGTTGTTTTTCATGTGCTTTAATGCATTATAATTTCTAAATGTGTGTTCAATGAATGGATGTGGTTACACCTATTCATGAGAGCATAGATGCATTACAATGCATACCTAATTAAAATACATTATATATAAAGGCTTTCAACAAATTGCTAGCAAGTTTTTTTTTTATAAAAGTATAAAATGTGCAAAAGTCCTTTATAATAAAATTGAAAGCTAAAAAAAGCATAAATGGAAAAAAATATATATCCTTCAGATGTTGTAAAAATACTAACCAAAGCATTTACATGGCTGTGAGATCTGTGATTCCCACATTCATGAAATGGAGTAACACTCAGAGATTGTTGTCTTCAGTCGGCCTGCGCTTCATCTTCCGCACACTTCTGAAGGCTCTGATGGCCAACACCGCACTGATGGGGAAAATAATAATCCCCAGGACACCAAACAGCCCTCCTGCAATGTCTGCCCCATTGAGATTGCACTCGAACCCTCGGTGACCTTTGCTGCTGTACATCGCTTCCCTCTCTTTACAGATGGAGTTGTTGTAGATCTCCTGGAGCTTGATGAAGTAGAAAGCGAGAGCGGGAATAAAACCAAGACCTATGAGCGCATCCGACAGGGCTTCGGCCAGCAGCAGAGGCGGGAAGCGGTAGGGCATGCGGAACACTCCGAGAGCCAACATGGCACCAGCATAAAGCATCAACGCCCCACCCAATGCCATGCTGTAGACGTAAGGGGGTAGTTTGAGTTGATAGAACTGGTCGTCGAGCTGCTGGACCTTCTGCGCCTCTGCTCCAATGAACGCGTTGGACCCTCCATAATAGTACTGGTACAGACCGCCTAAGCTGGCGATATCCCGATACCGGCCCGAGTTACTATGGTTCACTCCGGCACAGATGATAATCAACAAGCTTAGGAAGAATTCCATGGCCTGACAGATGCCTACGGGACATAAACACATTCAGAAATACCGTTTAGGGTCAATAATGAAGTTAAAGGAGTAGTTCACTTTTGAAAAAACTTTTGCTGATAATTTACTCACTCCCATGTCATCCAAGATGTCCATGTCATTCTTTCTTCAGTCAAAAAGAAGTTAAGGTTTTTGATGAAAACGTTCCAGGATTTTTCTCCATATAATGGACTTCAATGGGAACCAAACGGTTCAAAGTCCAAAAGACAGTTTCAGTGCAAACTGCGAACTGTTCAAAGGGCTTTAAACGATTCCAGACGATGAATAAGGGTCTTGTCAAGCGAAACGATCGCTCATTTATAAAAAAAAGTTTACGTTTTATAAGCTCAAACGCTCGCCTTGCTCTGTTCTGTAACCCACGTTTGTGACTCTACTGTTCGAACTCATTTATCAAAATGAACAAATCTTTTTCTGAGTCATTTGGTTCATTCGTTGAAAGAAACGTACGAATTGACTCGGAAAAAGATTTGTTCATTTTGTTGAACGAGTTCAAACAGGAGAGTCACGAACGTGCGTCACAGAACAGAGCAAGGCGAGCATTTGAGCTTATAAAACTTAAACTTTGATATTTATTTATTAAATGAGCGATCGTTTCGTTTGACAAGACCCTTATTCATCGTCTGGAATCGTTTAAAGCCCTTTGAACAGTTCGCAGTTTGCACTGAAACTGTCTTTTGGACCTTGAACCGTTTGGTTCCCATTGAAATGCATTATATAGAGAAAAATCCTGGAATGTTTTCATCAAAAACCTTAATTTCTTTTTGACTGAAGAAAGAATGACATGGACATCTTGGATGACATGGGAGTGAGTAAATTATCAGCAAAAGTTTTCAAAAGTGAACTACTCCATTAAGGAGCTGTTTGCAACATTGATAATAATAGGAAATGTTTCTTGAGCATCAAATCAGCATATTAGAATGATTTCTGTAGGATCATGTGACACTTAAGACTGGAGTAATGATGCCGAAAAGTCATTTTAAAAACATTTTAGACATGTAAAATTGTAATAATATTTTCAATATTACTTATTTTACTGTATTTTTGATCAAATTAATGCTGCCTTGGTGACCATTACAATCCTTTCAAAAACATTAAAACAATCTTAACCACCCCAATGTGTAAATAAAAACATAACAATTTAGTCATTTCCTTTAAAGAACAAAAATCACAATTTTACACTATTATAACAGGCAAAAGCCCTGTAAACAAAGCAAGTTGAAGCAAACATAATTAGTTCAAAAATAAATATACCTCTGCTTGTTGTAATGTATTTTAGGGTGTAAAGGGCCCCTGTATGATGATCTGATTGACTGTCTTCGTAGTATGAAGGTAAAGTCTCAGTGTAACTGGGCCTGTAGAAAATATTCATACATCAGGGCAGAAAGTCATGCGTGTTTCAGAACATAACTATTTTTGTTGGTTACAAAATCATTCCGTACACTCCCCGGCTATGATGCCGGGTGTCCTCGTACACACGGGGGTCCCTCTGTGTGTCAGCATCTCTTTGTTTGTCTCGGTGGCTTCGTGATCGGTCGTCTCCATCAGGTGTTCTTCTGTCCTCTCTGTATCTCCTGTCCTGTCTGTGCTGGTGTCCCCCTTCATCATGCCTGTCTCGACCAGAGTAGTCTTTGTCCCTTGTGTGATGATGCCGGTTTGATTCTGGCATTGCCTAAGAAACGAGAACCAAGCTAACAAATATAAATGTTGGGGGAACAGTGATTTGCAATGTTTCTAAAATGCTAAACTGTCCATGTTTTCTTGTCATGATTAGGACGTTATTTCAAATGTTACGATGTTAGTACAACTTAAAGTAGGCCTCTCAGGAAAAAAAGGTACAAAAGCTGTCACTGGGGCTGTACCTTTTCAAAAGGTACACTTTTGTACCCAAAGGCTGCATATTGGTACATATTAGGACCTAAAATGGACATATTAGCTCCTGAAATGTACATATTAACACTTAAAATATACTAATTAGCACCTAAAATGCACCTATTAGCAAATAAAATGTACTTATTAGCACCTAAAATGCACATATTAACACCTAAAATGTACATATTAACACTTAAATGTACATATTAGCACCTAAAATGTACATGTTAGCACCTAAAATGGACAAAAGTGTACCTTTTGAAAAGGTACAGCCCCAGTGACAACTTTTGTACCTTTTTTTCTGAGAGTGTAACCTCAGTTTTTACTTACAATATAACATTCTCTAATATTCCAAGAAGGTTAACATTAACATGCATCAACAAATAACTTCATGAGGATGTTTCAAAATGTTCTCAGAACGTTTTATTTTAACATTATGAGAATATTAAGTCAATCAAGTAAAAACATCATAAAGAAATTCCAATAACGTTGTTCTAAAAATGTTCTCTCAACATCATGAGAACGCATACAAACTATTATTAATGTTACATGAACGTTCAATAAACATTATACAATGAATCTTAACATTTACAATCTTTGCGAAACATTAGTGAACGTTGTGGCAACGTTCCCTGAAAGTAGGCTATTTCACAAGTTGCATGTGTTTTAAACTTTACGCACGTCACGTGAATATAAAGTCCCCGGATAATGAAACCAACACAAAGATATCGGTGTTATAAATTAACTGATGTTGGTGAGCTAATTGTGGTGGTTATACATAGTTATTCAATTTCTGATCTAAAAATATTGTTCAGTTTAATCGTATTATTTCTATAAAGTAAAGTAAACGTTTAACCTAGTCTCTCAAGATGGTCTAATTTCCTGAATCAAATCACCAAAATAAACCGTAGCCTAGTAGGTAACGAAAATATTACATAACTCAGTAATAAAGCAAATAATTCACCCGGAGCCTACCTTTTACAAAAAAAATAACGAAATAAGCAGTGATTTGTCTGAGTTTCGTCTAGTTCTCTGGTGTTATTGTTGCGGTGATGGTACACCTGAGAAACCTGTCTGACTCTGACCCCGCCTCACGGGTGCGTTATAATGACGTCATGTGTTTAACTCGAAACGGTGTGCTGAAATATCTCCATCCGAAATCGCGAAAAACAGTGACAAAAGAAGTATTACACAAGTCCCTACCCAAAATGAATCTGTTGGTGATTGCTTTATCCGACATGGTTGACCCTCGAGTTTTGAATGGCGATTATTTTAGCCCATGTTTTAAAGCAATACGTGCTTGAAAAATGGCTTTCAGTGAGAAGGAATATGCAAATCAGTAATTTAATCGTAATCGTTAGCAACATGCAAATTCAAACTAGGCTATCCTCCGGTTTCACAGACAAGGCTTACTGTAAATCTAGTCCCAGACTAAAATGCATTATTAAGCCGTTTTAACTAAAAGCCACTGTTTTGTTTCAAGATACAGACCGGTCTAATGTTTTTATTTTTTTTTTACGGCTCATTATGGCTTAAATTAATTTAATTCAACTAAGGCCTACTCCTGGTTTAGCTTATGCCCTGTCTTTGAAACTTGGTATAAATGTAGTCAGGGTAAAGTTTAAATACAACAGTATCCAAAAGGGGATCCATACAATTTTAAAATATCCAAAGGTTCTGCGCATAATACAACAAAACTATAGATCGATGATAATGAATATCAATGTGTGTGTATAGCCTACGGTTGTACATTTACATTTATTCATAGCTGACGCTTTTATCCAAAGCGACTTACAGTTGCTATGTCAGAGGTCGCACGCCTCTGGAGCAACTAGGGGTTAAGTGTCTTGCTCAGGGACACATTGGTGTCTCGCAGTGGATTCAAACCGAATGACCGAGTGACTGCAAAAGACCTGCAACAAGACTTGGTGACAACAGACACTGAGGTTTCAGATGCACAGTTAAGCGCATACTAAATGCATGCCAGAACTCCAAGACGTACACTACTACTTACCCAAAAGCACAAGAAAAGTGCTAAAAAAAAAAAAATAAGCCACAGACGTTTTGGGATTCTGTTCTGTGGATCGATAAAAAAACATGCAAACCCAAGAATATTACTGAACTGGAGGCCATTGCTCACGAGGAACGGACTAGATTCCTCAGAAACGCTGCCAGAAGCTCCTGTATCCATACATCTTGTTTGCAGAATGTCATAAAAGCAAAAATGTGTTCTACTAAATACTAAAGCTGCTTGCCATGAAGAGAATGAATAATTTTGAGACTGCAGAAGTTGCTTGTATTTTCAAAAATTACTTTCTTACTTTATTTCAAGAAAATTACTTGAAACATTTGTTGTGTTGAGCTATATCAAATATTATTATGTATTTAGCTTTATCTTCAAAGAAAAGAATGAAAGCGAGCACATCTTTTTTCTGTTGAACCCAGAGACCTATTTAGTCATGACCTCATTTTTAGGCCAACCTGGAAGATTTGTTTATGAGTTGAACAATTGGTGCTAAGCATTTTAATTGTCTGTAAATCCCATCTGTAAATCCCACCTGGACAACCTCATTGTGTAATCTTTATGGTATTTCTGTAACTTTTAATATGCATATTTGTAATATTTTATTTAATTATGTATGCTTTTATCATTAATAAAAAATGAAGAAAAAAAACATGGTTAAACAAATAATGGGATGTCAGATTATTTTTGGTGAAACTGTTCTGACAGTTCATTTCAATCAACCTATTAAACACACAGACAATTAATTGTAATTGTTTTTATATTGTACAAACTGTATGTTCTGGATTTCTGTATATTGATAGAAAACTTTCTGCAATAAGTTAGATTTTCAAAAAAGATTATTTTGTATGATTTATAAGCTTGTTTCCTATATGTAAAAATAAAATCGACCTAGGAGATTTGAGAAATGCATCAATTAAAGAAATGTGGAAAAGTAGGCTGCCTGCACATATGTATTTATGTGTGTGTGTGTGTACTATGTATGTATGTATGTATGTATATATATATATATATATATATATATATATATATATATATATGAAGAGTTCAGATGCAAAAGCCTCTAAGTGCCATTTGAAATTTTCTTCTAAAATGACCATTTTTATCAAGCTTGTATATTTAAGTTCAGTAATTTCACTTAAATGACAATTAATAGGTAATCTTCATTGCCACTTAAGTGAAATTACTGAACTTAAATATACAAGCTTGATAAAAATGATCATTTTAGAAGAAAAATTCAAATGGCACTTAGAGGCTTTTGCATCTGAACTCTTCATATATATATGGTTGCAGTAAACTAGTGCAAGATTGAATTTTTACGTCATTTTGGCGCGCCCACCCTCCTGGTTGGACGTCAACGCACGGCGCATGCACACGAGCTCGTTGAGAAGGGTGCGCGCGCGAGCGAGCCACTGGCAGCACACACACAGGCGCGAGATAAAGATGGCGGCGACGGTGGGGGAAACGGCGTGATATGCTGGAGTAGTGGCACTGAACCTGAGTGAAACCTCTGAATGACAAACCATAGCAAAATGGAAACCATGTCACAGTAGGCGTTTTTTGGTAATACCAAGTACGACAAACTCACCTCATCCCTTTCCCCCCCGAGAGAACATTCATATTGTGATTGTGGAGAAATCTCACCGGGAGCATGGCCTCGCAAAGTAACCAGGTAGGAAAACACTTCGGCCTCTCTTTATGTCGCGTTTTACACCATAATATCATTTAGAGTGGGTGTTTTGTCCTGTGCTGTACTTTCTGTCGGAGTGTGAGGTGTGCGCGCGCGAGCTCATTGAATCAGCAGCATGGCTGCAGGCCTCACGCGCTTATTCAGAACCACTCACTTTCTGTCAGCTAGCTCACACACAGGCGAGCTCCGCATGCACGCTTCACGAACGATATTAAGCTGTCACGAGGGCTGCGTGTATGGCTTTGCGCTGAGTGTTGGGTTTTCGGCCATGAGTTTGTGTGTGGCCCGCTCGCTCGCGCTGCTGCAGCGGCCTGGCCACGCGCGCGTGCTCATTTAATAACGGTCATTAGCCGACGAACGTATTCCCTCGCTGTGAACATACCGTGCTTATGGCGACATTTCTGTCGGATATTACATGTCTATCACACTCAACTATAGGCAGTAAGAGGGTATGAATTGCTTCCATTGAGTGTCTTGAGTTTAAGCAAGTTGAAATAGTCGTGTCGTGTTGCTAATGTAGTGAAATAGGCCTGTTGATTGGGGGCGGTATCGCTTCCTGTCTTCAACCTCATTCATACTCTTGCGTTTGAGTTTTTCGTTTGTTTTTTGAGCACATGGCATCCATTACGCTTTCGATGACAGCGCGTCAACATTGTACTGGATTTCCAGGCGATTCAGACTGGTTGTGAAGTCAGCTAACTTTAAACGAGGCACGATGTAGATGCTACATCATTGTAGCTCATCTGTTAGCCACATTCTGAACGATACTGTGCTGTCCTTAATGTAAATTCCTGCATATTAAAATACATCCCGATTGTTTTTAATGTTCCGAATCGGGCTGTCATATGTATATAACAATGTGTGATCTTCAAGTTTGCCACTTTCATAAAGTTGGGTGGCTTGTAGCGCTAACGTTACATTGTATTGAGTTGAACTCTATGGTCGGTTCTTAAATGTCAAGTTATGGTATTTCTGGTTAATGGAAGATGCTTGTGTTGTAATAGGCAATCTAGATGCATAAAGCACGAGGTTCAAGTGTTGGTCAGCCAGGCTACCTGTCAGTATTCAAGGAAACATGAAGGATATTGTTATTTTCTAATAACTGTCTGTGGCATTTCTGAAGTGTTTATTCATTGCTCTGTACAATTCTAAAGTTACATTTTATTATTCACATGTCACTATTCTGTTATAGCTATGTTAATGGAAAAGTTCTCTTTTGCTAAGTAGATTCACTAGTGGTCAGCTGATATTTGGCAATTTTTTGGTGGGGGGATTAAAGCAGAAAAGTGTTGTTTTGACTATATCTGGACTTTTTGATTTACTGTGCAGATGATAGACCTCCCATTCTTTGTCTTGATTAATTTACTTGAATAAATTAGACAAAACTGTTCAAGTAAAAATCACTCACAGCGCCTGAATGGAAAACGTTCAGATACTCTTAAATACTGAAAGCACTCAGTTAATTGCTTGTAATGTGTGTCTTTGTTCCTCTATTATTTACTACTTTTGTTTTAAATCTATATTTGTTTAATATTCTTTAAAAAATTGGAAGAAGTACTTAATGACATATGTAAGAAGTATAAAAAAAATCAAGATTTTCAAGAAGGTAAATTAAAAAAGAAAAAAAAGTTGACAAGTTTGTGAATCGAATCGTGACAACACCGCAAGCATTCGCCATTCTAGTGTGTTTTCAATCGTATAATATAAACTGTAATGTCTACCTCATTTTTGTCTTTACTATTACCTCTCTACTGTATTGTCTGTGTCCTGAAGTCCCAGAATGCATTGCTGATGTCATGTTTCCATTCTCTATAGGGTCAACTCGGAGGTCCCTAGCTCGTTTTTTATTTTGTTAACATCTTTTCTGATGAAAAATATAAAAGGAGAAAGCCAAAAAAATAAAATAAACGTCATTGTTGATTTTTATTGAAATTAACATGCCAAAAGAAAAGTTTGCTAAGAACCAAATGCACAATCATTTTAAGATATCTTTAATACTTCTTGAGTTACAGGCGTGCAAACGTAAGGGAGCATTCCTCTTTAAAGGAAAAAGTATCACCTATGTGGAATGTGATCCATAATTTGTCTTTTTGACGTTCAATATTTTTGCATCACTATTTTTTTTTTCTTTCGCCTGAGAAAATGTGATCATACCAAAAAAATTGAGCTGGGTAAGTTTCTGCAATTTGGTTGATTGGACCTATACTGTGCAATCCATTTAGCAAATGTATAAAATAGGCATAATTCGCCATTAAAGGTGCTCTAAGCAATGTCACAAGATGCTCGTAAAGTCCAGAATTTACGTTGTAACTGACTTCGAAAGGTGGCGAGAACTCGGCGATAGTTTGTGTGAATGATTTTCACCCAGTGTTTGTGTTTGTTATGAATTTGAATATTGACTCATAGATAATTAGCAACTTTGACTTAATTTGTTTACGATGGAGACGTTGTTTATGCTCACTGGGAAACGCGAAGCTAACGTTATCTTGCTATTATTGCGTCCTTGTGCGAGCTAAAGTAACGTTTTATTGTGTTTTTTCTGGTAATGTTTCTCTTTTTCTGCATTATCTGAAAGCATTTATCTAAATTGGCTGCATTACACCTTGAATGAAGTATAAGTTAAACTACAGGGACGACTGCTGCTTTACTTCCTAGAACCTCACTTTAGTGAATCCAGTCCAGCGATTAGATCTGAAGTGTGTATTTGTAGCCTGTATAAAGTGCATGGCAGTTTGTCCTTGCAAATTGGATCGGGTCATGATTTGCCGCTATGTCAAATTAATATGCAATGTGTGGTTTTTGTCAAATTAGCATTTAGTCTTTATTCAAGAAAATGATTCCCAAGTCGCATGTACAATTTTTCTTTTTTATTTGTGTAAAAGCTACTATAATAGAAATACAGAACTAAGTTGTTTAAGTGTTTATCGTGCTCATTTTCTTATTGACTCTTATTTATAATTCAGTGAATGTGTCAAAAAATGTAATTGCAGCATGTTAATTAAATTAAATGGTTGTGAGGTATATTGGCTTTATATTAGCCATCGGCCACCCCTGCTCTCTGACATCTCGCCATCAGCCATCAAAAAAAATCCCATATCGGTTTACCACGAATATGCACCACTGCAGTATTTTTAACCAGACTGGTTTATGTCGCCTAACTGTAACTGCCGTGGCTGCATACACAAATGTCAAACAGAAGTTGTTAACTGTGATTTAGAATAAATTTACAGTCTTGTTGGAATCCCACATCATGTAAACAATAGTTTCCAACTTACTCAAGCCCATGCTTGACATGCATACGGCTCGCTATCCTCAGATTCCCTTGGCATTGGTCACGCTTTCACCCATTACAAAGCCTGGTGAGCCGATGTGTCTGTTAATGTTCCGTGATAGGCTATGCAAAACGCTCTTAACAAGGATTGGGCTATGTTGTATTGGAGGGACTATTCCTAGAATGAAAGAAATGCCTGAAATAGAAGTTGGATGTATTGTAATTATGGGTGGGGCAGTTATGATGTGCCAAGTTTAGAGGATATCACTCAGTTGAAGCCTATTATAGATTAAAATGAAAATGCAGGCTGTTGATGGGCACTCTCCAAGTATGACGATATCTGCTTTAAAAGTTGGATGAGCTGGCCATGTTCTGGCTCAACATGTGGCTAGTAGCACAAAAAAACCTTTCATAATCCCCTGCTGTGCTGTATACAGGTATATGCGAAAATGTATGGAAAATCTTGACTCATTTAATACGTTTCTAAAAATCTAATTGTGAATTTTATTTAACCTTTTTTTTATACATTTTAAAAAAAAGCTCTTAACCCTCATGTGGTGTTCGGGTCAATTTGACTTTTTCCTGAAAATACTAGTTAATGTTATCGCTTTGGACTGAAACTTAGTGACTTTGTTCCCAAGCGGTATAACTATATCTTATTTGTTTTTTGAACATTTTCGTATTTTTTTGTGGAAGTTCTGTTACACTTGTGGTGTTCCCGGTCATAAATGACCGATCTATAAAAAATAGCTTATAAATCACTCATTATACCATATTTTCACCCAATCTTGGATTCAATCTTTTTGGCAACTTGTTCTCTTTCAATTAGGACTGGTTTTATATTTCTGTTTGCATCTGATTAATCGTGGGCCTCATTTATCCGAGAGTAGGCATCTAATTTTTTGAGTAAAAACGAATAATTTTTGAGTAAATTTGGAAATATGAATATTTTTTTTTTTGAAAAAAAAATGGCTACTGTTCATCACACTAGTCTACTTTAATGTTTCACCAGGAATTTTGTTTTGAAACTTTTGTTTTGTAAAAAAATATGGCACATAGTCACACTTGTGGTGTTCCCGGTCAAAAATGACCAGCCTATAAAAAATAGCTTATAAATCACTCATTATACCATATTTTCACCCAATCTTGGATTCAATTTAGGGGTTGCAGTCTTTAGGCACCTCATGATCTGGTTGTCAAAATCCTTTTCCGAACAAAAGCGATTCTTCATTTAATTTGTTACTTTTTATTGTTTATTTTAAGAGGGCTAATGCACAATTAAAATAATTTGCACTAGAGTTATCTAATAGCTAATTTACATCTGCTATTGATCTACTTTTTTATTTTTATAAATAAAACCTAAAATAACTATTTTACATGTTTTTTTTATATTTGCACATTTAAAAATTAAATTACATTTTTAAATAGCCTACATAAACTAATATAGCTTCAAAACATAAAAGCAAGTAAATAAATAGTGGAACAAAAAACATTACAAGCACTAAACAAAGAGTGCTTTCAGTATCTGAAAGTTTTCAAGAGCTGTGAGTGGTTTTTCTCCTTCTCAAATTCACTGTTGTTTTATTATTGCTGATGACATCATAGAGAGCAGGAGATCTGATAAGCTGCATTCACACTAATGCACAGATCTCTTGTGAAATATAAGATGTGGTTTGTCCTGTCTGTTCAATCCCTTAAGACACAATTGACTTTGTTTGCTTTTATGATGCGAAATAATTGTATTTTGAGGCGCACGTATAATTAACCACTTACTGAGTGATGCACAGCCGAATGCGTGAGCACTCTTCACAAAGCACATGTCAACATTTGAAATTGAAAGCAGTGAGTCAATGAGTTTCATATTTTTAATGTAAGCCCACTGCATTCCAAACGGCAATTGATGCTTTCTTTTTTGTCTTTTTTATGTGATGACCAACACATTTTTTGTTCATCCTTCAAAGATTGTCCTAAAACGAAAAGTTTTAAGATGTTGGAAAACTTTTATTTAACCCCTTAACTGTCACCGTCCCGTATACGGGACGCCTAACTTTACTTCGATTTATTACTATTAAATCCTAATCTAATTATGACAAACTATATATCGTTGGAAAGGTCTAAGACTCTTAAATAGATATTTGACTGCTGTTTTTTGCTACAAATTATGTAGGAAGAGTAACCGATGAATTTTTGACAAGAGTGCACCTCTAAAAAATCTGCATCATAACAAGAGTTTTGACCTTTGTCACAAAAAGTCGATTCACCCACTTTTAATCATTGAAACTTCTGTTTTTATGCTAAAAGTTCATAATAAAACATATAGTCTAGTATTTTTCAATAAAAATAAAAAAAATTAAAGCATAATATTATCCTCTAAAAATGATAATATTTATATTTATTATCCTCTAAAATATAATATTATTTTTATCACCTTTTTATTATATCACATCACATATATTAGTAGTTATCATAAATTAGGTATCATTTGAAAGCTTATAAAGTCAGAATTCATCGTGTGAAAACTGTTTTATAATTGAACGTTGCGTTACCATAGAAATGGTACTTATTTTATCAGGCTCCTCCCCTTTTAGGCATCATTATAGTTCACATTTATGATCAAAACCTTTCCTAATCTTGACAAAACACATATTGTCAGAAAGGTCTGAGTCTCAATGTTCCAAATTTTGTGACAGAATTGATATTTGGACAGAAATGTATTAATTTGTGAAGGCAGAATGTATACAACTAAATTCAATGGAATTCAATGGCACCCTGTGGCTATTTTTGGTACTACGCCTAAACAAAATCTCATGGGAACTTCAATTTTTGTGATATCAACTTCAAATTTGGAACATAACTTGGTTATATTTATGGCTTTGATTTTATAGTAATTTTAGAGTAAAAAATATTTGTAAAATATATATTTTATATAAAATAAAAACATATATCGTACAGTATATTTGATTTACTGTAAATTTAAACTTCCATAACTTTTTCATACTTTCATTTTTTGAAGTGTTTTCACTTTAGCAATATTCTGCGGAGTGTTTTCTTTAAAACAAGACCAAACTTGGGTATATATTCCAAAGCATTGTTAAATTACAACCATTTAAGTTTGAATAGTGCATTTTAACCCCCATTCTCAAAAAGGGGGGTGACAGCTAAGGGGTTAAACACTTATTTAAAAAAATATATATTAATACCATTGTAAACAGAATGTTTATTGGCTATTTTCACTCCATATACATGTTTTCTCTAGTTTTTTTTAAAAAAAATAATATTACGACATTATAAATGATGATAAAGTTAATTTCATCTACACCCTAAATTAAGCTTAGTGAAAAAAAGTTAGTCTGGAGCCCTGTATAGACATTTTAAAATAAGAGTCCCTGTCTATTACGGGGTTGTTTATAATAGTAGGTGTAATAGTTAATTCGTATTTTGGTTACACAATAAATAAACTATTTTATTTAATTTAATTTCCATTTAATTCTTAGTAAATTGCTTGAATGGTGGGTGGGTACTATGACAGACTTACTTTTACATTTTGCTTTGAACCCAAATCTTCCACTGTCGTCTTGTCAGTCAAGAGTGAGGCCAAACGGGCAAAGTTAGGTGAAACCTGACAACTGCTGCTGGTCTGTGCTGCGTTTCTCGTTTGGCTCACGCTTTATTAAGCAGACACGTTCAGTTTTTAATTCTAGTGTCTGTTTTCTAACTGAACTCAAATATTTTATTATGGAAAAAATCGAAACGGCGGTGCTGCGGTGGGCAAATGATGCAACCAGTGTTGTGGCTGAACACCGACTATCGCTGCAAGCCTAACTAGAATCAAAGTTATTATAGAAAGAAAAAGACTATTAACTCTAGCTAAGGCTAGAGTACAAATTTTCATGCATTCGCTCAGCAGATATCAGTATTCAAAGATATTTGGAGAAAATACTTTTTTTTTAAAGTTTAGAAAGGGAAAATTGCACTACGGGTAACTTAGCAAGTGTCAGCGTTAAGCCTGAAATGGCAATGAATAAATGCAACAGCCTTTATGATGTTTCTCACTTAATTTGATGTGGAATTACATTAGAGGGCAAGAATAAAACAAATGCAGAAACAACAACTAAGATCCAAGCTTGTTCTCTCTTCCAGTTGTTTAGTGAGACTGCGGAGGGAGAGGCGGCAGCAAGTCAAAGTTTAAAAGAAACATAGTTCCAAGTGTCCCATTCACAGAGAGACCTATTTTATGACAAGGCAAGGAGAACCATACCATTTAAATGCTGTAATATCAATAATTTTTTAAGCATAATATTATGTAATCAAATTGAATTTCATTATCCAAACATTTTTAAAAGTCACACATTTGTTTGTCACATGTAGACTATTTTTGTGCCGTGGATAATAGGAGGATTTTCCGCCTGGCTACCAGCGCAATTATATTTCAAATGATGTAAGTTTTGTATGGTTGAAGATTTGCTGCTCTAAAGAGGCATTGAAGCAAATGTTAAATATGCTAAAAATTCACTAATTGGTTGTATAGCCAATTTGATTTGTTGCTTGACCTGCATTGACATTCTCACATTGCTGGTCTGAGCAATATAAAGGTGTCGGCTCGCCATACCATGCTAAGAGAGGCCGTATAAAATAAGCATTTGAATGTGGAAATAGTCGTTTATTGTGATGTCAGAACTAGTTGTGCGCTTAAGGGCTGAAACCAGAAAATCCAGTGACCCGTCTGGCTGGTCCTTATCTGTGGGGGTTTGTTTGACACGTTTAACAAAACCAATGTGCACATTCTGCAGCTCTTGTTTTCTTAATAAATATGGTTTATCACTTGAATGCACTGGAAAATAAGGTCGTTTTAATTAAAAAGAAATATTTGTCATGTTAAAGTCAGCATGAAAGAGAATTTGCGATTGTCCTTTTTTTGCTTGTGAATATTTTTTTTTGTTTGTTTTGATATAGGGCTGCAAAAACTAATCGGCTTAATGAAAATAATTGACAACGAATTTCATTGTCAACTAGTTGCGTCTGTGCGCTTTTGCCTCTGACATATTTTCCTCAGCGCATAACTTGCGTTCTATGGCTTTATCCTTGTAATACTTTTAAGTACCTTCATACTAGTTAGCAGTACGTAAAATACAGGGACCCTGCTTTAGTGTTGGACGGTGCACCGATACTTCAAAAGTATTGCGATACTCGGAAATTAAAAACCTCACAATACCAAAACGTATAAGTATTAGGGATGTCCCGATGCCACTTTTTCACTACCGATACCGATGCTGCAGCTTTGGCTTTTGCCGATACCGATATTAATCCGATATTTTTATTTTATTTGTAAACTAATAAAAAATATAGCAATTTTCTCAATTAGCCCCTTAAAATATACCTCCAGTATATTCACAACAACAGTTGATTATGAAAGATTGCCACCCATTATTCAAACACTACTATATATATATATATATAAGAAAATGCAGGTACTTCAGTACTTAAAGCTAGCTAGCTACCAACAGGTTTAAAGTTAAAACAATTTGAACAGCAGTATTCTACATTTTAAAATACCAGTACAGTTTTTTTTAAAGCAAGTACAATTTCTATAACTGTGTGTTAAACTGTTTATTACTCTTGTGTGTGTTAAACACAATCTACTTAATACAGACAGCTTCATTATAAAGATAAACAACAAATCCCCAAAATATATGATCATAATCTATGCGAAAAAAAGGCTATTATAAACTAGATTAGTGAATAATACATACTGCTCTTTGTATTGTTGTAAAAACAATAACAAAAATGCAAAAGATAATTATTTTAGATATAGCCAAGGCTACTAAAAAATTGAGACCTGTTTTAAGTGTATAGCACAGCTATTTAATGAGGCAGCAACATTAATAATTATTAAAGTTAATACGCTTTAATTGCGTCACTGCATTATGATATGAATGACTCCAACACAGTGCACACAAATCGCTTATGCGCATTCTGAACGCTGAATGATGCGCTTGAAACCACGTGAAGTAACAGCAAGCAGCCGAGTATGCACCCTATGGTATGCGCTGCGCGTCGAGTCCGCTTTGAAAAGTTCAAAGTACAAAGGAAATACATATTGATGGACAGTGTATTAAACAGTATCTATCAATACAATAGTTTATTGAGCCTTTTCTTTAAACAGTTTTAAATTTCAGTTACTGTGCGCGTGAAGAACAATAGTGCTCTGACTCTAGTGTTTGGTAAAGTTAGTGTTGTGACTGTCTAACCGACAGCGTCCGACACCTGGTAGAAAGTAACACGATTAAGTTACAGCAATAAAGTCCAGCAAGGTAAAGTTGTTTTATGTGAAAACAGATACCTTTATCTACAAATAAAGTATAATAGTATTAACATTGAATCATCCTGAAGATAGTTTCATCATTGACTGTAACCGAACGCGACGCGCTGTTTGAGTGCTGAATGGAGAATGACTGACAGCCGCGAGAGGGAAAAGTTTACGTGATCTTGAATTTAATGACTTAAATATTAATTTCTCTCGCACACAATGGCTTCAGAACACTTATAATAGAGCGCACGAAAACGTTATGGTACTTTAGAATATTTTTGTGCCTTCTGTGGGGCTTAACAATAACATAATAGTATACGCACAATATCGGATTTGGATCGGCCTCGTCTGATCGATACCCGATCCCTCAAAAATGGCTGGATCGGAGCCGATACCGATCCTGAGTATCGGATCGGGACATCCCTAATAAGTATCGATACTTTTATGACTGACCGTGTTCCAGATTTGTAAGAGACGTATTTCATGTTGGTGGAGATGTGCGCGACTGCACGAGCCGCAAAAGACACTGTAATCCAACTGATAGCAGCGAAAAAGTGCGCTCTGCTTGATTTAAAAAACAGCAGATCTTAGCGCTAGATCTCTTATTTTATAGCAAACTAAGTTAATTGTTCGAAATCGAAAGCGCAATACTTGACTTGGTATTGGTATCGAAACAATAATTTTGGTATCGTGACAACACTACCCTGCATATCCATTGGGCTGCATTGAAATAGTATAGATCGCTTGATGTGCTCCATCAGAATGAGTGAAAATGTATCTATGCTAAACTGATACTCAGACTCTAACACACACACACTGGTGAGTAAAATCTATGAATTTATTTATTATATTGTTATGGCTAATGATAGACATTATTTAGTCGCCCAGAGTGACGATTTAGTCGCATACACGAGTGATTTACTCACATTGTACAGGGTTGAGATGGCTAATTTGTGGTAATCCCCAGCCCAAATGAACAGCGATGGGGAGCTTAGTGTGGTACGTGTGGCACGCCTGTGGAAAATGGGCAAAGACACATTCTTTCTGTTGTGATTGTGCTCGCCATCCAGAGGCCATTGGATTACTGCTTGCTGTTTGTCCCTTGTGGTGCCGTTTCAGCAGTGTAGGTCGGTAATTTACAAACGGTTACATGTGCTTGAACTGCAGTTTCTTTTTTTTCTTGCTCTCCCTTTTTATGCAGCTAGTTGTGAATGTGAAGGGGTATTATGTACACGTTTGATGAGGCTTGTTTGGATTTTCATCTGACCCTTTCAGTTCCCCTAAAGACTTGCATGAAAATGAAGTTTCTGTTGATAAGCTTTTATTTATTTTTTATAATATTTTTGGTTAATAGTCAACATAGTAACTAGTTTTAACTAAGTGCAAGTGTCTTTTAGTGTAACTGTTTTGTAGCTTGTAACTGTGCTAGTAGGATTAAGGTAATTATAGCCTTCACAGAGGAAGCAGGCTATATACTGGATGGTCTGACCATTATATGACCGGATGCCATGTGTTTAGAGATTAGTTCACCTCAAAATGAAAATTTCCTGTAGAGCCAGACCGATATATCGGCCGGCCAATATTAGGCATTTTCCAAAATATCGGTATCGGCAGTTATAATGGCCGATAAATGAAAATAAAATAAAAACGGATGAAACGCGCTTCAATCATCTCTCCTTGGCCTGTTATATTGAAAATGTATGTTTTACAATTTGCAGTATGATGTTATCTATTGCTAAATTATGGTTCATCATAGACGAGCTAACCACAAAGCTAGCTAATGCCACTATCATCAGTGGAAGACCACTAATGTTAACATTAATGAGCTGACCACAATGAACTTTTTCTGCCTAAATAAAGTAATGATTACTGTAATTATAGCATATTTCTAGTCACAGTTCCTGCATTGTAAAATGTAAGTTATACTTGTGAGGAGTGAACATTTAGACATAGAGAAAAAGTATCAAACGTATCTTGTGCAGAAAAGTTAGCTTTTCTTTTACACGTGTGTGAAATCCAACAATATTTAATTAAAAAAAAAATCGGCCGAAATATCGGAATTTTGGATTGTAAAACCCAAAAATATTTGTATAAACGCCAAACTTTACCAAGTATTTCAAAAATGGCATACAATACACAGATTAGGCTTTTGTGTTACGTTTTGGCAGGTACATTTTTGAAACATCAGTAAAACATGTCTTTATTAAGAGCAGATTGTCTAGATTCAAACGAGCCCCAACATATGACGCGTATATCTTGAGAAAATCCTAACGGGATTAAAACGACAAGACGTGCTTGCTTCCAAGGTCTGACACATCACAATCATGACACAGCGTCATTTGAAACTTAAACCAGTGGAAAGTGGATCTTGGGTGATGGTGGGTATAGTGGTTTGGGACACTGGGTCTCATTCATGAAACATTCGTAAATATAGGAGTAAATATGAGAGTGATTTGCGCGTAAAGAGAACTTCCCGAAAACTCTTCTCCTGATTCACAAATACTTCGTAAATGTCAGATGTGATAGTAAAATGTGTGTGTGTGCTAATGAATTCCAACCTATCGTAAAGGGGATGCACGTGCACGTTCATTCTCAATTATACCATTAATCAGGCCCATATCCGACTGACATCTATATGAAGCATATAATAGCATGAATGCGAATGAAAAAGAAAGATTTCTCGGATGCAGAAATTGAAGTTTTATTATCACAAGTTCATACAAAACGCCACATTTTATTTTCAAGCGTAGCCTACATAGTGGTGCATCAGGTCCTAACAAAGGAAGCAATTGGCAGCATATTACAGATGCAGTTAATGGACTTTCATCTGTTAATAGAACAGTCCCAGAAGTGAGAAACAAATAGTTGACTTCGGAAAAATCGTATTAAAACTGGAGAAGGACCACCATCGATCACCAGATCTGCTAAATAATAAAAGTAAAAAGAAAAACCGTATGTAATTACTATACAAAATATTTTTTTTCTAAATGCTGTTTAAATATGTACCCATTGGTGAAATAAAATGCAGCCTTATTAATGAGCAAAACGTTCGGATGTTAAGCGCACCATTTACGCGTGGCTGGGAGCAGGTGTAGATTTCTTGCGCACCAACTAACATTTGGAAAATACGAACATTTTAATGAATCCGAAAATTTACTCCTGAACCATTTTACACACGATTTACACACAAATTCGTTCTGCTCGTGTTTTATGAATGAGACCCAATGTGTGGAGACCAATCAGACGCTCTTACTACTGGAGTGTGTTTGGATTGGGCATATCGCCCTGGTTGATGGGTCTTGATTTACTGTGCACCATAGAATATGAACGCACAGCTGAAACAGTACCGAAAGATCATCATTCATCAAACGGATCTTGTTACTTATTCTATGTAATTATTTTTATGCTTTGTGGCATTTACACGAGTAGTTCAGAAAACTCTTTTATTTGGATATTTATTTTTTTTTTTAGAAATTGACTGATATTAATTTTTTTAACCAATAGCAATTATTTGCATGTTTATGTGCCCGATAATGATATGCAGAACCAATATTTATTTTTTATTTCAGTTTTTGTCAGTTTTTATAATAACAGTACTGAACAAACTATTTTATTCAATGTATTTTAAATGCTGTGATTTCACTCCCTCCTAACATACAAAACAAAAAAGCATAAAACATTCTAAATTATTAAATTTTATTTGTAACAGCAAATTAACAACAGTCAAAATAAATGCACAAAGTCTAATGTTTTCAAATGAAGAACATGAATGGCAGGGGGGTTATCTTCTCCCCATAAATATAAGCATTCGTTTTAAACTGAGAGAAGAGAAATGTAACACGCTGTGTTTATTGTGTAAAAGTCTGTCAATTTAATTTCCAAGAAATAAACATGTAACATTGTTAGTAACTGCGCGTCATAAAGCAAAACAACAGTACATTTATAATTATATTGCCTCTGATTAATGATCTCCCCCCTCGGCGCTACTAAATCAGGTTCTGGCGCCACCATCTGTAGATCTTGGTGGCACGGGTGCCACTGCTCTCAAATGTTAGCCCTGACACTGTAAGTGCATCGAAAGTGCATGCACTGCAAAATGAAGTGCAACTGTTGTAATTGTAATCCACGTTTTAAATTCATCCCTAGTGTTTTAGTACTAAAGGCGGATCACACCATACTAACTAACTGTCAAAATAAAAACATTCACAGTACATTCAATAATGTTTAATTTTCCACACTCAAAGAATGTTGCACATTGTCCAAAGTGAATGCTTGAAGGGTCTCTCTCTGCCAATGCTTTGTCCTGTAAAGTGGAGCATGAGGGAGCCATTTTGCCATGCTGCATGACTCGTCACTTTCCAACTTGCTCTTTACTTTCACCCAAGCTGATGTTGCAATCATGCGATAATGATGGCTGCCACGTCTCCATTTACCCTCATACACAGAGCTTTGATTGTGTTTTAATAAGTGGGCTGAATTTAAATTATAGATGCATTATAATGCAGATTCTCATGCCAAAAAGACTACCTTAGTTTTAAATGATCCCATAATGCCAGAAAGAGGTTTTGCAAAGTGTTTGCAATTAACAGGAAGTTAAAATCAATGCTTACCAATCCTTAAGTGTCACCTAACATTATGCAATTTTTTTTTCTTTTTACAGTACATCTTCGGGGAGTTCAGTCCAGACGAGTTCAATCAGTTCTTTGTGACTCCCCGGTGTTACGTTGAGGTAAAATAATTACACGTGAATACATCTACCATACATGAAATGTTAGGCAGTCTTAAAGTTTCATTGCATTGCCTTTTTCTATCCTAGCTTAAATGTTTAGCCTAATTTGTAATGTTTGAATGTTTGAAATTTGCAATGGAAATTACATCTTGCAAATCATTTGTAATTTTAGTCATGTATTAGTTCTCACAAATTGCAACATCTGAAATGGAATTCATTTACACTGCTTTTAATCTGTCGGTGTAATCTTTCTTAAGCCTTTTAAATGTTTAATGCTATTAGTGTAAGAAATGGAAGTGGTAATTTTACATTTAAAGGCATACTCAAATAGGCTCATTTTACAACTCCCCCAGAGTTAAACAGTTTTACCGTTTTTGAATCCATTCAGCCGATTTTTTTGATATTTAGAAGAATATAAGTAACCAGACAGTTTCTGGTCTCATTGACTTCCATAGGATATTTTTTGCATACTATGGAAGTCAAAGAGACCAGAAACTGTCTGGTTACTGAATGCATTTGAAAACGGTGAAACTCAAACTGGGGGAGTTGTAAAATGAGCCTATTTCCAAAAAAGTGGAGTATCCCTTTAATTTCTTTTGCTACAAAATGTTGCACATTGGAATATAGGAAATGTAACATCAAATACAGAAATTCACCATCTTGCCTATTACATGTTATGCCATCGTACTCTTTATCCACCTTTTTTTCTGTACAAAAATGCATGAGTCATTGTTATTTATTGCACATCCTATGCTGTCCATTCTTATTGCAGATTAAACTCTGGCCTTCCATTCCACATTTGACCTATTTAGATAACATGCATTTAAATTTATAGGATAGTTTATGGAATAAATGTTTGTATATGTACTTTTATTGACTTAATGTGATTGAGTGATCTCATGCAAATTTCTTATCAGCTTCCCCCCTTCAACGATAAAGTCTCCTGCATCAGCCATTCCTCAGGTAAGATCAAAGCCTCACCTGAATGTTGCTACAAATACTGATACAGAAATAAATATATGAGAGACAGATATGAGATCCTTAACACAATTATGCACACATAAGCACACAGAATTGACCATAGCTTACGTGAAATACAGAATTCATAAAATTCATCTGTCCTATTCACATCCTTATCATTAATTGGTAGAATGGCCCTCATTCATCAATGAGTTGAACATAAACATCCTTAGGCTACGTGCCCATCTCTGTAGTCTTAATAATCTTTCCCGAGACAGTATCTCTCAGGTAGTTGTGACCTTCACCCTCATCTGTATCAATTATTTAGGAGGTTACTGCACTCCTGCTGTGCCTTACATAACGGAATCATTGAGACGGCAGGTTTGCGGTGAGTTTTCGGTCCACTACACAGCGCCTTACTCTTGTGTTTTTGTTGCAGAACTCAACATTCAGGTCTTAAACACTGACAGCTTTCTAAACCTTCTCCTTTATCTACCTTAAATACTTATTCTTGCTTGTCCATTTAATCTTTGGAGCTTTGCATGCCTAGGTGCCAGGCGTCTCTCTGGCGCATGTATGCATCGACCTGCAGAGTTGATGGGAAGCTTTTGACACTTTTTTGTTTTGTTGTTGTTGTTTTTTAATATATTACTAAAAATTCCCATCACATCTCAAGAGTGGACTAATAATGTGACTTCATGGACCGTCTTTCAGGACCTCTTACAGAACTCCACCTGAAAATGTGGCAGTCTTGACCGTCTACTACCCGTTAATGAGTTCTTTCTCCATGCTTTCTTAAAATAAACTCTAAAATGAATACTAACTCAGGATGTGGTCTTATCTATTAATGTGTCCATTGCTTGGGAACTTGTGTTCCCGTGATGACTTCTGGTTTCATTGATTTTTCCTAATTTTGAGACTCAAAGTCTTAGAGTAATTGCATTCACTAACGCTGCTTTCATTCACTTCAAACTATCCTTCACTGCTTACAGTTCAGTATCACTGCCACTTTTAAATCAGATTCTTTGTAATTGATTTATAACTACAAGATGCATTGAAAAAAAAGATCATCGTTCATGTTTTTAGTCTTCAGTATCTGTAAACTGAGTTGAAGTATTTTTATTTCAAATTGAGAAATTAAAGGGTTAGTTCACCCAAAAATGAAAATTTTGTCATGATTTACTCACCCTCATCTTCCAACCCCGTAAGACCCTCTTTCATCTTCTGAGCACAAATTAAGATATTTTTGATGAAATCTGAGGGTCCCACTTTATATTAAGTGGCTTTAATTAATATGTACTTATATTGAAAAATAAGTACAATGTACTTATTGTGCACATGTTGTATTGTAAAACACTTTTGCTGCTATTGAGGTGGGATACGGGTAGGTTTTGGGACAGGTGTGGTGGTATGGGTGGGTTTAGGGGTGGGTTTAAGTATAAGGATGGGTCAGCTGTATTAGTTACAGCTGTAATTACATGCTGATATTTTAAAATATAAGTACAATGTAAAATCTTGTATGTACACAGTAAGTCCAGTATATCAAATTATTCATTTCAATTTAAGTACATAGTACTAAAGCCATTTAATATAAAGTGGGACCAATCTGAGAGCTGGATTACTCCTGCGTACTAGTCCATAGCCTTCTTAAGGAGTTGAAACTTGCTGGCCTCAAAGTTATTAAAGACATCGTTAAAATAAGTGACACAAGTGACTACAGTGTCTCGATCTTAACTTTATCAAATGACGAGAACACTTTTTGCGTGCAAAAACAAACACAAATAACAACTTTATTTCAACTATTAATTTCAGTCTATCTGGGCCTCGAGTGAGTTCACTAGTTTAACAGCGTATGATCTGTTATTGTACGTCACACGCATCACACACATGACCAGCGTCGGCCAATAGTAAGCCTACGTGTGAAGTAGCTCTACGCTATCGCACTACGTTAACTGACTAGAGGCCCATAGAGAAGGAAGTGAATAGTTGAAATAAAGTCGTTGTTTTTGTTAGTTTTTGCACACAAAGTATTCTCTTCGCTTGATAATGTTAAGATTGAGCCACTGAAGTCACTTGGACTATTTTAACAATGTCTTTAATAACTTTTCGAGGCCAGCAAGTTTCAATCCCTCAAGAAGCCTATGGACTAGTATGGAGGAGTCCAGCTCTCAGATTTCATCAAAAATATCTTAATTTGTGTTCCGAAGATGAACGAAGGTCTTGCGGGGTTGGAACAACGTGAGGGAGAGTAAATACAAACAGAATTTTCATTTTTGGGTGAACTAACCCTTTAACTATAGAAATGCCAGTTTGGTTTAGCCCGTTTATATGTGCATCAATCTAACTGATGTTTTGATCTGCAGGAGAGGACTACCAGCATATCGAGTTTGGTGTGGATGAGGTAATAAATGCAGAGCCTGTGGCAGTGAGAGACTCACTGTACAAAGTCTCCAGCACTCTTAATCCTCAGGCTCCAGAGTTCATCTTAGGCTGCCAACCATCTCAGAAGGCCTTTCCCACAGCCACGCCGGTCGCTGATATCCCAGACGGTGCCGACTTCAACTCCCTGTGCTGCGACGACTCGGAGACCTCAGTCCATCAGAGCTGTTCAGACATGGATGGGGTTTCGGGTGGCTTGGGACAACGAAAGAAAAAGAAAAAACGTCCGCCAGGATACTACAACTACCTGGAGGGGTCCAACAGCACCGGCTTGGCCACAGATGGAGTCGGGGCATCGGGCCTCGTTAACGGACATACTTTAAATGCTTCACTTCTTGGTTCAGAGGACATGATGGGGGACATGCTAGCTGAGGCTGAGCTCATTCCCCCAAATTCTGTAACATCCACAGCCCAAACCGCCCCTCTTTCCCATCAGAGGACTTGTGAAAGCCCTGACAATTCAACATTGGACTTGACGAGTGGAGCTGCCTGTTTGGCCGACAGAAACGGGGCAGCTTCTTTGTCTACTTCCTCTTCTTCGTCCTCTCAGAGCAGTGGGGTTGCACAGGTTGGCAGGACTGCAGAGCAACATGCAGAACCCCCAGCTTTAGAGAGCCCAGTACTCCTGGGTAATGGAGGACACAGCTCCTCTCCACCATCTCCTCTTCCCCCTGCTGCTGCTCTGGCCGCCCCCACAACCACAATTCCTGCTACTACTGATCAGAGGGAGACCGAGGGCTCGGGGGAGCCCAACGGGCTGCCAGAGACTGCCTCAGCTGCTGGAGCAGCAGACGAACTCCAAGATTCGTCTGAAATGGGCGAGGTGCAGTCCTCTTCCTCTGTTACCCCTCTTTCCTTAGACTCTGAAGTTCAGCCGGTAGTCTCGCCTGTACCCCCTGCAGCACCCGTTGCCAACCCTCCAAAATCCTGGGCCAGCCTCTTCCACAACTCCAAGCCTCTGCCTGGAGGTCCTCAGGCTTATGTTGAGGTGAAGAGCGTGCCTGCTGCTGTTGTTGAGATCACTCCAGCTGCCTCGGAGTTGCCTGAAAAGGCCAATGAGGTGCACGAGGGCCCTGTCCCTGTGTCTGAAGACCCTATGGCCCCCAAATTGGCAGGTAAAATGACACGACAATGTTAATGGTTTCGAGCCCAAACTGTAAAGAATGTCGTTTTGCACAAACATCCCAATCAACTGTCTGTTTTTAAGCAATTACTGGCTTGTCTAAAGTGATGGTTCACCCAAAAATGAATGAATAGAGGTTCACAGGCTTCACTCAATGGTTACACTTCAATTTATTTTAAGAGTGCTGGCCTAATAATGAGAGTACATATAGACCATTTCACAAGATGTAAACAACACTGGTCCAGAAACACTTCCTGTTTCAGTTTGTAACTGTTTTCTTTATTTCACATGTAAAGAAAACATCTTAAAGATGTTTGTTTAACTTTTTGATTCGGTTTTAAATGTTCTGTTTGTAGTATTTTATCCCAGCTTTTATGTAGTGTTAAAAAACTGAAACAGGAAGTGCTTCTGGACCAGTGTTGTTTGCATCTTGTGAAATGGTCTATATGGAATAAAGAGGCCGCACTTTGCATAGACAGTTTATTTTACACAAACGCATTTCGGCGTGTGCCTTTTTCAGTGTGCCACCCAAAAATGAAAACTGTCTTTTACTTAGCCTCACGTTGTGCCAGAGCTATAAGACTTTCGTTCATCTTCAAAACACAAATGAAGATATTTAATGAAATCAGAGTGATTTGTCACTCCACTGAAGGTCCATTCCACTAAATGTAATCCATATGAAACAAGTGATATAATCCAAGGTTTCTGAAGAGTATTTTAATTTAGCCTTTGATTCACATTATGGCATTGCACATAAAATATGGTAAACAAAATCTCAACCATACTACTATGATTCGCTAGAACAAATCCCTTACCCCTTCCCCTTAATAATACCCATTCAAGTATTTTTGTATCATTGGTTCACAGGCCTCACTCTGTAGATATTTCCCATTTTAGCCAGCTAAAATTTCAGTTAACTGACATATTAGCTTATTTATTGTTTAAATGATCGGTTTTAATTTGTTTAAAAAATCATTTATCTTAATTTAATTTCTGCAAGTTCACTGTCTTTGAAATAGGACTGTGAATTGATACATATGTCCCGATTAGCAAGATTTTGTTTCGATTCAGTGAAAATCTTTCATTGGCCCCACCACAGAGTTTTGTTTTTGTTGTTTTTAAACTCATGTATCCTTGTATTGTAAAAAGGGGAAATTTCACAATTCATATTTTCGATACCGCAACTACTAACTACTAATGTAAATTTTGAATGCTATTAAAGACAAGTAATCAAACTATTAGTAATAGTACAAATAAGTGCAATAGAACAAAGATACAAATGAAATTTCTAAATGAAAAAACTACCTAATTTGTTTCAGGTAGATCTTGCAGTAGTTTATTATGCTGCTTTTACTTTAACACTAATGCACAATATACTGTTACACATTCTTTCTTAACTCTGTATGTTTACTAGGGCATTTTGAGATACGTTTTCGTGAATTTGTCCATTCAAGTGCAAAGCAGGTATGAAAGAACTTGTTATTTGTTACGTTGTCTGAGACGCAGCTTTCTCTGCATGCACACAAAACTCACACAGTGTATGCCAGTTCTTTCACGTCATCTTGCCCTTGAATGTTTAAATTGGCAAGGCTATAAAACGTGAAAATTATAAACTTTCGTGACCATGCAGTACTGTCCTGACAGTTCCCTCAACTGTCTGGAATATCTTTCACACTGAACTTGCTTCCGCCATGTTAAGCACTGAATGAAAGACCATAGTCCCTGTTGTAACATCGCGCAAGGTAAAAAAAAAGGGGATGGCATCTTGTGGAGTAGACTAGTAATAAGGTTAGCATCAATCATATGTTATGTCCAATGTTTTAGGAAATACATATGAAAAAAGATTGATTCGTGACTTAAGAATCGATATCGAATCGACCACATTTAACATTTTGTTTCCTACCCCTACTTTAAAGAGTCTTCAAGCAGCTCTTTTTGCCTACAATGACCGTTCATTGGGACCATGTCTGTCAAGCTTAAAAAAGCACCATGAAAGCAGTGTGCTATGTCAGATCTTCTGAATCTATAAAATAGCCGTAAACAGACTAAAAATGTTCCCACCATTTTTTTTGATTGCTTCCAAATTGAATTTGGTGTCTCTTGAGGTGGACAGACATGGTCAGCAGCGCTTCTGTTGCTATATTGAAGAAAGCTGCATAAATGTTAAGATTTTCCTTTTGTAATACTTTGTTGACAATAACAGCATTTGGGTGTGAATAATAGAAGTATGCTTATCTAATGGTGAACTATTCCTTTTAATTCTGTGTGGTTGATGTTTCTGTCCACAAGATGGCGGCAGCAGCCTGTTTTGCTGATCTGCATGCGGCACACATAAGCTCCTCTGTGGACCCTAATCACTTCAAGGCCTTTTTGCTCACAATTCTTTTAAAACCGCATTTCCTCATCTTGTTGCTCAAATGAATCATGACAGGTCTTGAGGAAAGGCCCACCAAGATGCTGTGTTTACCTATCATATTGTTAACAATGTTCCATCCAAAGAACAAAAGCCAAGGGGGTTTCTTGTCCAGAGCCTGAGTGTTGATTTGCTACAATGGCTACTATTCATCCAACACACCTCTATACCGTGATTTCTTGACCTTGGAACCAGTCACTGGGACTCTATAGAGAGCCTAAGTCCCTCCCCTTCCGGTCGACCACCATGGGACCTTACTTCGGAAAAATATTGAATGGTAGTCAATGGCAAGAGACAACAAATATTTTGATCTGGTTTGAATTGTGCCCTGATTTACACATATGATGTTTGTCAATTTAAAAGATACATTTTAAAGTAAAGAAAGTCGCAGTTTGATGTAAAACCGTTGAGGTATAAGACTGTGAAAATACGTAATTACAAAGACTACAAACCCCAAAGGCGCACATTTCCTCTCAATGACTGAAGCTAACTTTACTGAGGCTGTCTGTCATTGTTTCTACAGTGTTACGTTATAATCGTAACGTTACGCCGTCCTACCTGAGTGTTTTGAACCAGACTGCACACACACGAGCAGCGGATCTCGTTTCTCTTCATGGGAGATGTAGTTCATAGAGCGATTTTCACATAAAACTAAAAGTTACTCTTGTGTTGTATGACAAACTGTGACGTTTTTGACTTTGAGAATCATCTTTTAAATTGACAAACATCATATGTGTAATTGAGGGCACAGTTCAGACGGAATAAAAAGATAAGTTGTCTCTCCCCATTGAGTACCATTCATATTTTTTCCGAAATAAGGTCACATGAGCCGGAAGCGAAGGGGCGGGACTTAGGCTCTCTATACTGCATTAAATCTTTCTCTGGGTTCCCGCTGCTGTTCTTCAAATGAGAAATCTTGCACAAGACCTTTAAAAAAGAAAGAAATGGTGATAATTTCTAAATCTGACTTGTGTGGTGTATTGTGTAGACTTGTCAAATTGTTATGGAACACTTTCTATTGATCTCAAAATTGGCTTGTGGCACTCAGACATTCTAGACTTTTCTTTTGGGTAAATACATGTTCTGTTGCATAATAGGAAGAGCATCTGCTTGATTTATGGCACTTATATCACTATTTCAGATGTGTTTTTCTTCAAGCGGTTAATGATGCGATTTATGATCTTGTGAATCTGTTTTTTATCATACATATATATTCTTGTGCTGAAAAAGCTGCAACAAGTGTCTTTCCATCAGCTTTCTTTTTGTCATGTGGTAAGACACTTGGACATGCACTGTGTGGGGATGAATCTGTTATTTTCCTGACCATTGGCTGCCCTCGTACGTGTTAGTTTTTTAGAGTAAATCTACAGAGTGCCATTATGCATGTTATTGAATTTCTATTCTGGTTTTTTTTTTTTTTTTTTTTTTTTTTTTTTTTTTTTTTTTTTTGAGTTATGAATGTAATGTGGCCTGGTTTCAATCTATCCAGGCACAGACATGCAAGAATACAATCATGAACCTTTGGTCTAATTACACATTTGTTTTTGGTCTAATTTGAGATTTGTTTTCATGATTATCGAATGTAAAGAGTTTTATCTCTAAAAACTGTTTTGCTTATAACGCTAGTATATGGGGGCATAGAGAAATGTAAATAAAATTAATACCATTAACAAGGCTCAAAATAGCCCAACACTAACACGATAGCATAATCAAGGCTCCATACATGCAAACCGAAACATTGAGAACTTTGTAAGTGTACAGACCGTTTAATAAGAAGATATTTCATAAAGATAGTCCACTTTGCGAATACAGGCAGGAGCCATCTTTGGAAAACAGTCTCGAGTAGTCGAACCATGAAGGATGAGCCAAGTGCGCTTGTAAGATGTGAACGAGCCAGAACTTGTGTTCAGTGTTAGTGTTGGGCTATTTTGAGCCTTGTTAGTGGTATTAACTAGTGATTTTTATTTTCATTACTCTATGCCCCATATACTAGCGTTAAGCTAAACAGTTTTTAGAGATAAAACTCTTTACATTCGATAATCATGAAAACAAATCTCAGAGAACGTTTGACTATGTGCCAAAGTGTAATAAGACCGGAGCTTCATTTTGCGCCGGAGTTGTCCTGTTAAATTAGTGGCATTATTTAGATTTACATGACCATTGCTGTTTCTTTCTCTTTTTTTTTTTAACTTGTCACCATGAAATCGAAATTGACTCTGCCCATTTCTGGTCTTATGTACAATTCATCATCATTACAAATCAATTTAGATTCCTTTTCTTCTCATGTCACTTAGGCCAATGTTATTTCATAGCTTCTGAGTAGGGATGCACCCAAATTTCATCCCAACATGTTTCTTTCGGTGCATCCCGACTTCTTAGACATTGTTTTAACAGCCTGTTCTGCTGTGGAACACCCACTTTCTTTAATACTCCAGTCAATTTGCGTTGGATAAATGTGTTTTTATTTATTTTTTTTTTATTAATGTCCAGTTTTACTCATCACATTACAAAAGTACAGTGGGTACCAAAGTTCGTTTTTATGTCCCCTCTGTCCAAAGAAAGATTAATGGATTGCTTTTTTTTTAGTTCAGCCATGCATGCTACTGTAATTCTATTAAAATATAATGCTAAATTCAAATTTCCACGTTACCATGGGAGCTGTAGCATTATTTCAGCCTCCCTTCCTAGGCGTGGTACAAAAATCTCATTTTTCCACAATCAGCTTTCTTGTGCATCAGTCACATCAGCAAGGTTGGAGTAATGAACATCATCATTTCCCATTCTATTGATTGATGTTAGTCTAGATTTGTATGTATAGACTCTGTATCAAGTTAAATGTCTTTTTCAATGGAAAGATCTCAAGTAAATGTGTCCCAAAAAACAATCAAGAGCCGTGCTTCCACCACAGGAACTTTCCCCAGGAACTAGGCACTTTGGGCTGGTACTTGGTGTGTTTTGACCTCAGGGACCAACGAGAACTTTTTCAGAGTTCAGGAGCTTTTGGGGGTGGGATTTGGGAGCTGAACATGCTGATTGGTTGAGTTCATGCAGCATTTTGTTGGTTGACTCTTAACTACCATTGTTAAGTCTGTTGCTGTGCGAACCGTAAAGTTGTTAGCTATTCGAATCAACAATGGAGTTAAAAAAAATACAACCAATGGGCCGATGACACGGTACAGGCTTTATTGAGCTTAAATGCAGAGGATGAAATCATGTGGGAGCTGGAAAGTCGCACGCAATCCTACATCACCGGACTAATTTGCCAAATCTTCACAATACTTACTTTAGATGTGATGAAAAATGCAGACAGCAACAGGTCTGGGGGGATAAAGTTCTTGGTGGAAATGCAGCTATACAGGGCTTTCGTGAAGACTGCCTAGTTGTTCAGGCAACTCGCCTGTTATTGATCCTAAAAATGTGGTTCTGCACATCCCCTGTGTTTCATTCACAAACATGATTTATTTTTCTTTCCATCCATCAGAATTAATTGAGAATGTGAAGTTGATACACAAACCAGTGTCTTTGCAGCCAAGAGGACTGATAAACAAGGGAAACTGGTGCTATATCAATGCTGTATCCTTTTTCTTTGCCTCAGATCATCCAGTCTTATTGAGCTGTTTAAACAATACTGAATCGTCAAGTCTTTCTCGTCCCTTGTTTATTGTCACTTGACTCTCAGCTTTAGACCCTGCAGGCCCTGATTGCGTGTCCCCCCATGTATCATCTGATGAAGTCTATTCCCCTTTTCAGTGAGACTCAGAGACCCTGCACATCCACACCCATGATGGATAATTTGTAAGTTTCAGGCTTTTTTCTCTCTTAAATATTAATGTTATCATTTTTATTACACTGTGTGTATATGAACACAACGTGGAATGTCAAAGCATTTCTATTTAAGACTTTATTGGCATTAGAGGCACTAAAGTGATCAATCTTAAAGCGCGGACCACATACGGCCCTTGAGCCATGTTTTTGCGGCCCACTAATGTCGTCATTGCAGCAGCATCTAAAGTAGCCATAAACAATTTTTCTGTTGAATAATTTGGGTGGGTGGTGTGTTTATACTGTATTGTTAATTGAAATGTCAACTGGTCAAGATGCCAAACAGAAAAACTATAGTCTACTCTGAATGAGCCAAGAGTGAAGTAGTTGAGTGATAAATCAGAATAAAGCGTTACAGGTTTTTAATTTTGTTTTGAAGTCAAATGTTATATAATGGGAAAATGCCAGATTTATTGTTCATAATAAATGAATATATATTTTAGATTGATCAAAGTTTCAAATTAAGATGAAAATATAAAGCAAATCAGATGTAGTAACTGGGTGACCATAACTAAAAATTCTGGTTGACTTCAATTAATCAAGTTTGTGTAAAACACAACAGATGCATATAGCTTTTGCTAAAGTCAATCATTTTAATGTGATATTTTTGGACCAAATTAACTTCACAGACAGTTTTAGGCCTGTTTCATTTAGGTTATGCAGGGAAATTCATTTATTTTTTTTAAATGTATAGTTTTGACCCTAGTCTTTTGTTTTGTAGTGTTCGGCTTGTGAATGAGTTCAGCAATATGCCTGTCCCTTCCAAGGCTAAACAGCAAGGTAATGTCTGCCCAGTGTTAATGAAGGACAACATGTTTACATTTGTTTTTTCACTTGTGGATTTGTATATTATATTATCCTCTGCTTCTCTTGTAGCTGCTGGAGAGAAGATAGTGAAAGACCTTAGAGTGGGTGTTGCTTTTGAACCCACTTACATCTATAAACTCCTCACCCTCATCAAATCAAGCCTTTCTGAGAAGGTAAGCACCATCAAGACTGGACGGTTTACAATAAAGCTCATTGTTTAATTGGACTTGCACTGTTTTTGGAGGGCCCTCAGTGGTACACAGGGAAAATGACTACAAATTACAAATCTAGTTTAGGTAATGATTGGTTGTAATTGCCACCAACAATTCATTAGTCACTTAGTTTCACAATTACTGTCAAAATGATAGACACCGGTACTTGGCACACCTGAGGACAGGATCTTCCTGTTCCATCCCTGTTTGCATTTATCTGCACATTCACTAACACTCAGGAATGAGTGAGTCAGGAACCTCTAGTGAACAGATTAAAGCAGAAAGATAAAGCCCTCAGTTATTGCATTCTTCAGCCATTAATGAGCTGAATCAGTAGATAGAGTCTTCCGGATGTGGAAGAACGACAGCATGTCTGAACAAAGCTGGCTTAGCTGGCAGTATACAGAGGATGGGCATATCCCTTGTTACTTAACTCTTAAAAAAAAATAGGGTTGCAAAAGGGTGTTTTTACTGCATTGCAATTTGATTTCCACTATAAAGAGTGTACAATAGAAATGTTCCATGGATACCTTTTAGAGCCAGACCGATATTATCGGCCGATATTAGGCATTTTCCAAAATATCGGTATCGGCAGTTATAATGGCCGATAAATGAATATTTTAAAAAAAACACACACAAAAAAAAACGGATGAAACATGCTTCAATCATCTCTCCTTGGCCTGTTATATTGAAAATGTATGTTTTACAATTTTTACAATTTGCATAGACTGGCTAACCACAAAGCTAGCTAATGCCACTATCATCAGTGGAAGACCGCTAACGTTAACATTAATGAGCTTGGAAACCACAATGAACTTTTTCTGTCTAAATAAAGTAATGATTACTGTATCTATAACGAGCATATCTCTAGTTACAGTCCCTGCATTGTAAAATGTTGTAAAATGCATTGTAAAAAGTTATACTTGCGAGCAGAGAACATTTAGACATAGAGAAAAAGTATCAAATATATCTTGTGCAGAAAATTTAGCTTTTCTTTTACACGTGTGTGAAATCCAACAATTCACACAACCCAAAAATATTTGTATCGGTATCGGCCTTCAAAATCCTTTATCGGTCGGGCTCTTAAT
Source organism: Cyprinella venusta (assembly GCA_038021265.1). Lineage (NCBI taxonomy): Eukaryota > Metazoa > Chordata > Actinopteri > Cypriniformes > Leuciscidae > Cyprinella > Cyprinella venusta. The sequence continues at coordinate 7,151,409 of CM075864.1, read as the reverse complement.
ACCTTTATATTGAAAAGTGTATGTTTTCAACAGTTGATAAAATATGAGAGAGTTTGTTCTTATTCCAGTTTTATCATTGCCGTTATTATATATTTTGTTATCTTATTAGGTACTATCGTGCCTTGAATGCCAGTATATCTAGAAGTATTACCTTCATTTTAAAGCTTAGTCATTGTCTGATCTGTAATCGGATTTGGTTTGAAATCCAGTAAGTGTAGAGTGAGGTGTGGTGGATGAATAAAGTCTGTCATGTATTAAAGATCTGTCTTTCTCTCAGGGTCGCCAAGAGGATGCAGAGGAGTACCTTGGTTTCATTTTAAACGGACTGCATGAGGAAATGCTGGCACTGAAGAGGCTTATTTCTCCACAAGAAGAAAGTATGTTCCTTTCTAATTTCTGCAGTGTTTGCTAGAGAAATTGTGTCTCAGCTGGTGTCCTGCCCACTCTGGATTTGTCTGGTTGCTGATTGCTTCATATTAATTAGATGTCCGTTTCTGTCTTTGAGTAGAAGCCCCCACGCCAAATGGGCCTGAGTCTCAGCCTGGAGTGGAGGAAGACCCTGCTGAGAAGGAAGAAGGTAGTGATGATGAGTGGGAACAGGTCGGTCCCAGAAACAAAACCTCCATCACCCGGCAGGCAGATTTCATCCGCACACCTATCACCGACATTTTCGGTGGCCACATCAGGTAGGCTTTGAATGCATGTTTCCGTGCCAGCTACTCCTAGATACTGTAGAGCAGTGATTCTCAGGCTGGTCCTCTGTGTTAAAGCTCCAATGTGGCGTTCATATCTTCAAACGTGGAACCTGACCTGAAAAGTCTTGAGAACCACTGCTTGTAGAGTCATTGTCCTCATAAAGGCCCTGATATACTCATGACAAAGTTCTTTTTTGTTCTTGGCTTAGGGGTAAAAAGAAGTTCATCGAACATCCAGGCGCTGCCCATGATGCTGGGTGCGTCATTTATATGAATATGTGCTACGTGCTTTCATCTCAAAATAAACCCACAACAAAAGTGACCGCAGTGGGAAAAATAGTAGTTAAAAAAGCATCTAATCATAGGAACGTGGATATGTTTTTACAAGGTCTGCAATTTGGCCTGTCTATTCACGTATATTTAGCACTTTAATACAAAAGATTGCTTAAATGCAACCTGCTTTAACCCCTTAACTGTCACTTGCCTGTATACGGGCAACCTAAATTTACTTCACTAAATTACTATTAAATCCTAATCCAGTCATGACAAACTATATATCGTTGGAAAGGTCTAAGACTCCTAAATAGATTTTTTAGCGCTGTTTTTTTTTCTTACAAATTATGAATGAACAGTAATACATGAATTTATGACAAGAGTGCAACTCATAATCGACGTCATTGCAGGAGTTTCTGACCTTTGTCACAAAAAGTCAACGCACACACTTTTAATAATTGAAACTTTGGTTTTTAGTACTAAAAGTTCATAATAAAACATAATTAGTATTTTTCAATAAAAATATAAAATTATATTTTAAAAAGTAAGATGTGTGTGTGTATATATATATATATATATATATATATATATATATATAATATTTTTAAAAAAATTATATTATCACATATTTTAGTAGTTATCATAAATTAGGTATCATTTGAAAGCTTACAAACTCAGAATTCATCCTGTGAAAACCGTTTTGAAATTGAATGTTGTGTTACCATAGAAACAGTATTTTTTTATTAGGCCCCTCCCCTTTTGGGCATCATCTTTCATAATTTATTATCAAAACCTTCCCTATTCTTGACAAAACACATATTGTCAGATAGGTCTGAGTCTCAAGGTTCCATATTTAGTGACAGAAGTGATATTTGGATAGAAGTTTATTAAATTGTTATGGCAGAATGCATACAGTTAAATTCAATGGAATTCAGTGGCACCCGGTGGCTATTTTTGGTATAACACCTAAACAAAATCTCATGGGAACTTCAATTTTTGTGATATCAACTTTAAATTTGGAACACAGCTTGGTTAGATAGCTTTCATTTTATAGTAATTTTATTGTAAAAATATTTTGTAAAATATTTATTTTATATTAAAAAATACATATTAAAAAAGTATATTTGATATACTGTAAATTATAACTTTTTCGTACTTTAATTTTTTGAAGTGCTTTCACCTCAGTAATAATCTGCTGATTGTTTTCTTTAAAAAGCACATTACCTATGTAGTTTGAGCACATGTACCTATGTATTAGCACATGTACCTATGTAGTTTGAACCCAGAGCACATCTACCTATGCAGTTTGAAGTTGTTTTCCAGCCAGAGCGAACTTTAGGAAAGTGTTCTTTGACAAGCCGTTTCAAACTCTTAAAATGAAAACTTCTCACAAACTTTGATTTGGGCTGATTTTGACGTCACACCAGTTTGATCTACGATTCCGCTTGAAGTATATCAGGGCCTTAACAGTTTCTGTCTGAGACACTGACCTCTGTGACGCATCAAACCACAGAGGTGAACCACAGGTGCAGCTCCTCTGCAAGAAAAATAAACTTGAGGAAAAGTAAAGCCATGGCACCAGGTTTGGCCTTTTCTTCGGCTCACATTGTTTGTGGTATGACACAAGTGCTTGGTAAGTTTGGCGTTATCTTTAGCCCATCCTGCTGTTCTGGTGCTCCTCCAAGCTGTGTGGCTACAGCCATTACAAACAATTCACTGCAGAATAACGAGCCTTGTGGCTCACCACCACAGCCCAGCTAATTTCAGTGGCTGCAGAAACGCAGACGCCTTAACGTGTGGGGGCGTCAAGGATTAGATGAAGCTTTTTTCCTTAGCATTTGTGTCTGGTTTGGCTATGGTAGCCTGATGGAGAATTGAATTGCATTTCTTAGCCCTTTTTTTTTTGCTTTCCTGTGAGAAATACATTTCATGAATGCATATTCTCTTCTCCAATTGCCCTTGCCTTGGCAATGTGATTTAAAAAAATTCTTAAATTGATTTTGATCTTTTATTTTGTTCTTGTAACGGAGTAAACCTCTAAAATGGGTCCCACTCCTCTCTTTTCTAAAACCCATTTTATTTTTTTGTTTTTTAGATCTGTGGTATACCAGCAGAGCTCAAAAGAGTCGGCCACCCTGCAGCCTTTCTTCACACTGCAGTTGGACATCCAATCAGAGAAGATCCGCACAGTCCAGGAGGCCCTGGAGATACTGGTGGCGCGGGAGTCCGTTCAGGGCTACACCACTAAGAGCAAGCAAGAGGTGAGAATCATTAGAGAAGCCCAGTCTTGTGCCATTTTTAAAGGTCAACTTAAAGGAGAACTCTGGCACAAAATGAACCTTTGGTCTAATAAAACTTTGGTACCTTGTCAACCGTTTTCTGAGATTTGTTTTCATGTTAATCGAATGTAAAGAGTTTTATCTCTAAAATTGTGTAGCGTATAATGCTTGTACTGGGGGCATTTACTAAGTAAAAAGAAATCGCTAGTTTATACCACTAACAAGGCTAAAATAGCCCCACAGTAACATAATGAGGGTCCATACATGCAAAACGAAGCATTGGGAACTTTGTAAGTGTACAGACTGTTTAATAAGAAGATATTTTATAAAGACTGGGAAAACTTCTTTTGGAAAACAGTCATGACAAGTCAAACCACGAATGACATGTTGAGTGAGCTGAACTGTATGAAGTTCAGCGAACTTCTGAACTGTATGAACGGCGTTCGTGGATCGACTTAGAGACTATTTTCTAAGATGGCTCCTGTCTGTATACGTGAAGTATTCTATCTTTATTAAGTATCTACTTATTAAATGTACACTTACAAAGTTCTCAATGCTTTGTTTTGGATGTATGGACCCTCATTATGTTACTGTGTTAGTGTGGGGATATTTTGAGCCTTGTTAGTGGAATAAACTAGCGATTTATTTTTACTTAGTAAATGCCCCCTTCACAGCGGAAAATACGTTTCTGTTTGAAAAGGCGGCAGATTTGATATGCAGTGTATGTGTGCGTTGTGTAAATATCAGAAATCCCATTCCCAAGTCTCCCAGAAGTTCCGGGGTGTCTCCCGCAGATTGATAGCGGCTCGCCGATGCCCGCAAATTAGTTCAAATCTCCCGGAATTTAGAGCGAGCGAGCAAGAGCGCGCACATACTGTTTCAAACTGTGCAGCGCGTGCGACCGAGAGCGAGAGAACCCTTGCGCATGCGTAGTAAAAGTATAACCTGTGGGAAAAAACAGCGTTTAAACCTTATTTTCGGCCAAAGTCATCAAACTTTTTCAGTGATTTTTTTCAGAGACCAATCGACATTGTTTTACATCTGGAGCATGCTTGGGTTTTTTGATCACTCAGATTGACAGGTCTTGATTAAGCATGCGCAATAGTATAGGAGCACACAGCTGAAACCATGCTGGAAGATCATGACTCATCGGCCAGGATCTTATTACTTGTCTAAATGCCACAATAAAAGTATATGTAATAAACAATACCTAAGGAATTGTAAGGAAAATTGCTATTTAACCAAAGAGCAGATTTTTATGGTAGCATTTTTACAATATTTCTTGTTTTAACTACACAAAAATTTAGTGTACAAATTGCTTATGGTCCTCTCTTCTTATTTTGAAGGGATAGGAGAAAGAATGTAAACCTCTAAGATGACATGCTTTTACTTTGATTCTGTCTTTCTTGTGTGGATGTGTAATTCTGATTTCTTGCCCTCTTTGTCCTTTTCTGCTTTTAGATTGAGATCAGCCGGAGAGTGACTCTTGAAGAGCTTCCTCCAGTGCTGGTGCTTCACCTCAAAAGATTTGTCTTTGAGAAGACCGGTGGATGTCAAAAACTGGTCAAGAATATTGATTACCCTGTTGATCTGGAGATCAGTAAAGGTGCTCCTTTCATTTTACTTTTCATCCACTGAAACACTCTGCTGATATCACATTGTCTAGTCAGTTAGTTGGTGATCGCATGATTTCAGTGGCACTTGTTCTGTACCAGGTGACATCAGAAAATTCCGTTTTTTTGTCAACTGCATCCCACTGGAACTGGCTGTCATTATCGGTTTAGTAACCTATATTCATATTAGGGGTGTAACGGTTCACAAATTTCACGGTTTGATATGATACGCTCGTGTCACGGTTCGGTATGTTTCCGATCCATTAAAAAAAAAAGAAATGCCAGAGAAATTTCATTGATTTAATTTTTTAAAATGATATTTTTATTAAAACTAACATCATAAAGTGTCATATTTTTTTTTATTTTGAGCAATGATGGAGCTATACTTGACTTTTCTTAGGAGCATATAATACAAAACAGCTCCCTGGAAAAAATGAGACGTAATATTGTAGTAGTTTTAAACAGGTTTATTTTAGTTCAGATTAACATTTGAGGGCAGCATTTGTATTCATAATGTCAAAATGAAACAACGTGGTGTTACTTGAAAGCATTATAGCCTACTATTCCTGCTAAACTTCCATGGTTACAGCTAGTAGTGTTAGGCCGTGTGTCCACCAAAGCGTTTTTTGCCAGCTGAAAACGCTAGACGCTCTGCAGAAGACGCCGTGCTTTGGGCGCTTAAGAGCGTTTTGGCAGCACAGCGTTTTTTCCGTTGAGATGTTTCGTTGCTATGATACAGAATATCTGCCGCAGTTTAAACATTGTGACTGTTGGTCGGTGTGGTTTAGTCCCGCCCCTCCTCCACTGTGATTGGACGGCTGGGCAAGAACTGACAGTGATGAGCGCTGCGTTTTTTCCAAAGTTTGCAATTTTTCAACTCTCGGCGACCAGTAAAAAACGCCGGGTGCTTCAGCGTGAAAAAAACGCTCAGCGCCTCGTCACGCTCATGGCGTTTAAAAAACGCGGCGCTCCCATTGGAAACAATTGAGAACATACGCCAGGCGCGTGGAAAAACGCTTTGGTGGACACACGGCCTTATACAGTAAATCCATGGTGAATTTTGCTGATCTGGTCGGCAGGAAAAATGGTCCAACAAACCGTTCGGTTCAAAAACGCGTAACGAAAACCGAACCAAAAGCCTCATACCGAACGGTTCAATACGAATACATGTATCGTTACACCCCTAATAAATATATATTGGAATTATGTAAGAGTAAATTGTTTACAAATCATGTTATAAGGCTAACTGTGCTATGCCCATCTGAAATGGTCTTTGTTTATTTAGAGCAGCTCGTATTTCTTTGGAGTCTCTATCCTCCACACTTTCATTATTATGTGCACAATGGACTATGCACGTCTAGTCTATTCTCTTCCTTATTTTTACATCACAAACCTCTATTTTAATGGATTGTTTAAAGTTGGCAAGTCATTACTGTGCAAATGATGTAAGAGTGAAATTTTTTTGAGCAATACAATTCTGCTCCTGACAAAGACCAGGTTCCCGCACTAAAAAATAAACCTGAGCAAAATAAACGAGTGCTAACGAGGGAGTAGCATAAAGACTTCTCTATTGTGAATGGTTTCCTGCTTATGAAAGAAGGCTACATGTCCCAGTCCAGTCTGCATGCTAGTCCATCTGGACGCTATTCAGATCAGTATTCTACATCAGCTTTCTCAATGAGTTTCTATTTTCTATCCTGGTTCTCAAAATGGATCATCTTAATATTTGAAGTTGGTCATCTGTAAATATGCTGCTGTATATTAAAATGGTTCATCATTTTCAGATCTCTTGTCACCGGGTGTGCGGGGCAAAACTTTTAAAGGCCAAAGAACCTACAGGCTCTTTGCAGGTATGTTTTGTTTTTTTTATTTCTTTGTCTATTTACAAACTGGTAACCTCTTACCATATTTCAGTGCATTTTCATAATAAAAAACAAATTGGTTTGAGGTGCAAGTAGATTTACTGTTGGCTGCACTTACTAAATTGCTAGTTTTTCTACATATTGGCACTAATGAATTGGAAATGGCACATTCACAGAAAATAGCTTCCGCATTGCAATGTAAGGTGGATACAGTGTGGTGTAACATTTCCTTGCCAGTGTTTTGTCATTTGTACTATTTACACAGTTAGTCTTCCAACAAGCTGTCAAGACGTACACCTCCGTCCTTCTAGCACTTTCCTACTGCTGACTAGTTAGGACTTCTCTTTTGACTGCCACCGCACGTTACTCACTGACCTGTTTAAACACACATGGCTAGGGATGCACGATATATCGACCAGCATATCGGTATCGGACGATATATGCTCATTTTTAATGTTATCGTTATCGGCCTGGAAATAAAATGTGGCCGATATATTAAAGCCGATAAATAATGTATTATTCCCTTCAGCTGAGACACTTGTTGAGCACTGTTTGTTTTTGAATTTCTTGAAATATGATTGAAATCTCTTCAAAAAATGAAAATACGGTTCGGTACAACATGCACACCGCAAATCTGTCATATCGGCTATACAACACTATAATGAGAACATCATTATAATCGTGCGCTTGGGACATGGATTTAATTGTGAGACTTTTGTTTTCGTATCAGGCTCTCAAAATTGGATAAAAATTTGGATTTAAATTTATCAGCCGATATATCGGTATAAGCTTTCAAATATAAAGAATTATCAGTTATAGGTATCGGCCAAAATTTTCCTATCGGTGCATCCCTATGGCCTTCTTTTGTGGGAGATGTTCACCTTTTTTCCCCGCCTCCAAGAGTGAATTGCTTTCAGGTGTTTTATTTTCCTTTCTAAAGCCTGTCCAGTAACCCCTAACACCAGTTGCCATACCAATACATTTCCCTCAAGCCTCTATTTTGACTATTTTTCCCCATGAGAATCTGGTATGGGTGGAAAATAGAGACATTTTCTCTGAACATTTAATTTAATTGCCGCTGATATAGCACACAGGATATTTCACCTCTCCTTACTGTTTACCAAATTTTACTGGTAGCCAAGCCTTTACTGCAATGAAAAAAGTTCATGTGTATCAAGACGCACGCTTTTACTGTACGATATATGTTAAAGGGCCATTGATACCATGTAGTTTTTGCTGTAGTGTTTAATTTCTCTGTAAAGGTTTAAATCTGAATCTGTCTTAAGATTGTTAACAGTATTGGCCTGTGAAGCGTGTTTTGTTAACATGCACTCCAGGTTTATGTAAAAACAAATCTTTCTATGAATCCATCAATTCAATCTGATTTTCTGGAAGCAGTTCAATCTGATTTTATTATAAAAAGCCAATATATGCACACCAGTTGAAATGTTGGAGGTTATGACATTGTTTGACTACTGTAAATGGCTAAATTCTAGCTGTTTTGGACTCATCCAGCATTGAATTTTCACATAGCTCCACAAAAATGTCTACCACCATGTAAAAGGGTCAGCAAAATCTTATGGTTGAAATTAGAGGTTGACCGATATGTTTTTTTTTTCATGCCGATTTCGATCTTTTGAAATCCGGGTCGGCCGATAAATGCTGCCGATTTATTTTGGCCGATATTTGCTTGGTTTTTTAACCTCTATATGAAAGATAAAATGTAAAGGAAATGATAATTACTTAACTTATGGCGCTTTTCCACTACACAGAACCAGCTCGCCTCAGCTCGGCTTGGCTCGACTCGACTCGCCTTTGTTTGGTTTTCCACTGTGTAAAAGTTGTACCTGTACCTGCTTTCGGGTACTGTTTTTCGTACCACCTCAGGCGAGGTTCTAAGCGAGCTGAGGCGATACTAAAATGTGACGTAAAACAATGCCGACTGCCGATTGGTCAGAGAGAATCGTCACTATTCACTGCGTCATCTTGCACGCGCCAACCGGATTCGTCTCGTTTTTTCAGCAGTGTTTCGTTTTGCTGCCCTCAGCCTCTCATGAAACAACGTTTCTCTTTTTGCTGTGAGAAACAGCCACATCCCGAGGATCAAAAACAGCATACACTCGATTTCCTCCATTGTCCTGTGTGTGTGGGTAGCGCGGATATGTGTCGCGTATTAGATTACGTCACGGCAGTTTACTGCGGCGTCGCTATGACGACCGGGTACTATCTGTGGCGGTACTATCTGCTATGGAAAACGGAGCCAAAAGCGAGCCGAGGCGAGGCGAGCTGAGGCGAGCCGAGGCGAGGCGAGCCGAGTCGAGCCGGTACTGTGTAGTGGAAAAGCGCCTATAGACAAACTTTGCCGACAAAAACATTTTATCCTCTCAAAAAATGTCCTGAAACATGTATTTGTGGTTTGTTTTGTTTGTTGACGGACAAAGACAAATGGACCCAATTATCACAAAAAAGGAGAAAAAAACTTGAAATGATTTAATTTTATATATATATATATAAGATTTATCATATTTTTTTTAATTTAACTTAACTTCTAACAATAACGTATTTCACTAGTAAATTGCTGTTGAATGACAAAAACAACCACCAGATGGGAAAATGATATTTTACAAAAACTTTAAATGCACCACAACGCACCGTCTGTTTGTTGTTCTTCAGACATCGGCATCCCGCTGTTGGACCTTTTAGTCTACAGTGAAATACAGTCACACTTTACACTGTTTGGCCAGCATTTTAACCATGTTTAATCCAGCTACTAATTAACGGTCAATGTTGTGCCTGAACGCGTTCAATGAACGATAGTTCATGAACACGTTCATATTTAGGACTGCTGCTCACTCGGCTGGAAAATAACTCTAGCGGCAGCGTGTGTCAAACACTCGTTCCACGAAAACACTAGGCTGGCCTGCGCACAGATGCGCCTGCCTAATAATCGGCTTGACATACTTGGTTATTGGCCGATTATGTTAAAAAAATGCCAAAAATCGTCGGATTAATCGGTCGACCGATAAAGGATTTTGAAGGCCGATACCAATACAAATATTTCTGGGTTTTAAAATCCTATTTTCCGATATATCGGCCGATATTTATTATTTTTTTTTAATTAAATATTGTTGGATTTCACATACGTGTAAAAGAAAAGCTAACTTTTCTGCACAAGATACGTTTGATACTTTTTCTCTCTGTCTAAATGTTCACTCCTCGCAAGTATAACTTACATTTTACAATGCAGGGACTGTAACTAGAGATATGCTAGTTATAAATACAGTAATCATTACTTTATTTAGGCAGAATAAGTTCATTGTGGTTTCCAAGCTCATTAATGTTAACGTTAGCAGTCTTCCACTGATGATAGTGGCATTAGCTAGCTTTGTGGTTAGCTAGTCTGTGATGAGCCATAATTTTGCAATAGATGACATCATACTGCAAATTGTAAATATATAACAGGCCAAGGAGAGATGATTGAAGTGTGTTTCGTCTGTTTTTATTTTTTTTTAAATATTCATTTATCAGCCATTATAACTGCTGATACCGATATTTTGGAAAATGCCTAATATCGGCCGGCCGATATATCGGTCTGGCTCTAGCACATACTAAATCCTTTGTATCTTCCCACAGTCGTCTATCACCATGGGAACAGTGCCACGGGTGGCCACTACACTACAGATGTCTTCCACATCGGTCTGAACGGCTGGCTGCGCATTGATGACCAGACGGTGAAGATCATCAATCAGCATCAGGTGGTGAAGCAGACTGCAGAGCGCACTGCCTACCTGCTGTACTACCGGCGTCTGGACCTGCTGTAGAAACCATACTTGTACAACACAAACACGCGCACATACATTCAAACATACGTTTACATGCAGACACGCACGCACACACACACACACCCCCCCACACACACACACGTGTCTCGACAGGAACACTGCCCAACTTCACGATTGTCCTCCCTTCCTTAACCCTGCTATTCCAGAGAGCCAGCTTTTCCAACTTTTTCTTTCTTTCTTTTTCGGAAGAGGAAAAGACATGAGACGTATCTAAAGACTTTCCTGTACTAGTGTTTTCACCCTCCGCACACGGCCTCGCTTTGGTCTGGAGAAATCGAGGGGAGAAATGTTAGCACTGCAGAGCGATACAGACCTGAATCACTGCTTATGTTCACAGCCTCATCTTGGATCCCCGCGGAAAGAACTCAAACCAGTCGAGGCTGATGGACTGCTGGAGAAAATCGTTATTTTTTTTTTTCTTTTTCTTTTGTTTAATCTACTTTTTTAAAATGGCATAGAAGAAAAAAAATGAAGTGTTTTGCCTTTTAGCAAGGAGAGTTGTCAGCCTAATTTTGCAGCAGCCTGTTAAATTCTTGACTAAAGCATCAAAGTGGCCCTACACCAGCAAGCTACCAAAACTTATGTAGATCTCAATGTAGGAGTTCATCAACAACTCCACCACCACCACAACAACCTCTTCTCTCCCCTATTTCTCTCAATCCTGATGCTTCAGATTTCTCTCAAGTCATGGGGGGGAAAAGATAGCGGGAAGGTGCTGCAGTGTGTGCTGAAATGGTAAAAAGCAAAACAAGAAAAGAGAAAAAAAAAACTAAAATTGGCTTCGTTTGACCTTCAGTGTGATTTTTGGCCGTAGGTTAGAATGACTATCTTACAATTTTAATGCGCTTTAGGATGATTACAAAAAGCTTTGTGCACGTTAAAATCGATTAAAACGCGGATGTGCGTCGTTTGCACATTTCTGGCAGATATTTAAGTTTTAAAAGTATTAAAAAGGCAAAAATTTGAATCTTTCCTTGATCAGCTCCCTGGGGGAATTGCTCTTGTTCTTTAGGCTTTGTGTAGTTTCACACACCCACGCCGTATGCGAGATGCGAACGATGTCCGAGACTCCATCATGAACATTGCCTCGCGTTTTTTTTTTTTTTTTTTTTTTTGTCCCCTCTCAGCATCCTCCATTAGTTCTGTTTGATCTTTTCCTGTATCATATGAATAAAGTGTATCCACTGTCCACTGACTGCCTTTTGATGTCAGTAGAGCAGCAAGTACTGAGCCACTCCTGCCAAGTTTGAGAGGGAGCTGTAGAGATGCATCTCATTCTGGATGTTAGCCCGCTCGGAGCAGTCGGCCTGTGATGTTGAGGCTCCGCGCGCAGTTCTGAGGATATCATCTCAGAATGGGTAGGAAGAAGCATCTCTCACTGCAGTTAATTCGAGGTGAGATCAGCTCTGCCTGATGAAGCCTGAAGTGCAACAGTAGATGTGCACAAACAACAAATCATGTTTCAGAGACCTTGAATCATCAATATTATAGCTGATTGTATTTAGTTGCATTTTGAGTTGTTGTTTTTTTTTTTTCTTCTTCATTCCCCATTTGCGTACAATTTTTGCTCCATTTAAATTGAGATTTTGGAAGGAAATTACCCAAGGTTAAAGCACAACAATGAATAAAGTTATACAAGTACTATGCTCGACCTTATTTCATTTTTCTTTTTTTTTCTTTTCCCCCCCCTCTGTCCTCCACAAATAAGTACCACTGAGATGAACATTTTTATGTATTTAAACACCAGTAAAAATTATCTAATTGCAGGATATGCAGACTTTTAGCATTTTCTGCATTGATTTTGCAGGGAAAGCTGATGTAAATGGAGCTTAGGGTACTATGAAATGAGGCTACGTCCACATTAATCCGGATACGTTTGAAAACGGGGTTTTCGTTTAAAAACGCTCTCCGTCCACACTAGCGTTTTCCGACGTTTCAGTGTGGACGATTAAGTTCTGAATTCACTTTACCGCGCATGCGTGAAACTTCACAAAAGCTCACTGAGATGATACAGATGGGAAAATAAATAATGATATCGCACAATAACAGGATAATTTTATTTAGCAAAATATCTCACCATCACTGATGCGTCCAGGTCGCATTCAGTCACCGTATGTTTGGTCTAATGCTGCGTTCATGTGCTATGGTAATTATGGTAAATACCAAAAGCCGAAATGGAAAATGCACATGAACACCCCCTCATGTGGTATTTACCACTGGGCAACTCTTAGAATATTTTGATGGACGAGTTGCCGAGATGAGATAACCTTTGACCATTTCAAAATGGCGGTGAGCACCGCGAGAGTCGTGAATGGTAAAAATATATACTATACATGATCTAGAAAATATATTAGCATATTATTTACCTTTTGAGTTTTGATAAATCATTATCTTGCTGTTGCAGATGACTTAAGCGATCTTAAATAGTTTTAGCGAAATAACAGTCTGGATCTCCATCTTTTTACCACATTACAACAAAAGCACTTGAACGCAATAAACTGATAAATAGGGTTGGGTATTGACACAAATGTCACTATTCGATTTCGATTCACAAGCTTGCAATTCGATTTCGATTGTGATTTGATTCGATTCAATATTGATTATTTTGGATAGCAGTTACAATAAATGGCAATTTTTCTCAAGGAAATCAAATCTCTTAACTAATGCTGTAAACTATGGGAGTCTAGTTGTAGCCACTAGGCTTCATTAGCCTAATATGAAGGTAATAATGAACTGTTTTGTAGCTATACAAACACTTAAATTACACTTTTATTTATAATAAGATTATATGAAATATAAACATTTAAATGGTGACTGTTATAAAAGCTTACCAGATTTATTCAAATATGCATTAAATATTGACGAACATTAAGATTATAATGCATATTTAATATGGTGTATATATTTAGCAAAATGCTCCTCTCCAGAGTTATTTTTTCTAACTGACTAACAAGTTTATGTGGGTTTCCTGAGGTAAATATGACGATACATGACATTGATTAAAAGCGGTTTAACTGACGTCTTTCCACGGTTGAAACGCTGATTGAGCGAATCAGTGTGACATGATACGGATTTCGATAAGTTGTACTCTATCTTTTAACACACTTTCAGATGCTCATTCATGTTTATTTCACGCTGTGACTGGTATTATTAACCCGGAAGAGAGATCAGCGCTGCTGCTTCTCTTGAGCTGCGCCAGAGCGATCTCACGCCACAGCGCCAAAACGTTATTTATGTTTTTGAATTTCTAAAGAAAATGGACTAATTTGAAAATTGAGACTTTGTTTCATATCAATAATAACAAAGGACAGATTATTGCGGGTGTTTTTTTTTTGGATGCACGCAGCCGCGATACAATGTCCCATCCATTTAAATGAAACAGGATGACTAATCGATTCTTGAGATTTAAGAATCGATATTTTTTTTCCGTAAAAATGAGAATCGATTAATATCGAGAAATCAATATTTATTACCCAGCCCTACTGATAAATACCAGTTCACAAGTGGAAAATATCCTATTTACCATAACACGTGAACGCAGCATAAAACGCAACTGCTCTCCCGTTTTGCCGCAGGACAGCAAATGTGAATTATTATCTTTGCAGTACTGGGCTATGAA